>JAOTQQ010000013.1:5554670-5595878 GCA_026546715.1 Gallinago undulata
ATTTCCGGCCCCCCCCCCCCCCCCGACTCAGAGACATGTGTCCCCCACCGGCTACAACTCACGCAAGTGATGGACTCATTGAGCTGCAAGCAGATGGCTCCAGTGTCACTCAGTTCTTTGACATTGTGGCACGTGATGATGGGCTGGAAGGGGGGAAAAAAAAACAAACAAAAACCACATGAAAAAAAAAAATCCATGAATCTTTGGGGATGTGTGAGCCAAATCCAGCCTCCTCGTGGTCCCAGCCCCATCCTCACCTTCGGGCTGTCCCTGCCTGTGGGCAGCAGCGTGGTGGCAGCGGTGACGTGAGGATGTTCTGAGGTGGCAGAGGAGCTCGTCAGAGCTGACGTGGGGCCGGGGGTTTCTGCCATCGTGCTGGCTCGTGGCGTGGGGCTCTCGGTTGAGGGGACCCCTTGGCTGGTGTGGTCTGGCTCCGAGGGGGTGCCCAGCGGCTGCGTGGGGGCTCGGCTGGGCTGGGGGCTGGGCTGCTCGCTGCTGAGCCCCGGGGAGGTGGGACTGGCTGCCAGGGACCCGGCCGCGGCTTCGGTTTGGAAGAGATGCAATGGAAAGGAGACACGAGAAAGCTTGAGTCCTCACAAATCAGTGCGTGGCATTGTGCTGCCTGGGGTACACCATCGATTTGTCACAGCCAGTGGCACCAGAATGCCTTAGAGGCTCTCTGGGAAATGCCCATTAGACTTACTTAATTGTTACACGCGCTTCATAATCTGTTTACAATGGGCTAATTTCCTGGGCACACGCGGCACCGCAGCAAGGATGCCACTGCCCGACCCACCCCCCCCACCCCCAGCATCGCCCTCCTCTCCCCCTTGACTCCCAGTCTCCAGAAAGCCCTGCTGATCTCAAGCAGAAGGAAAGCACATCTGTGCAAGGTTCCCCGCTTCCGAGCCCACTCGGAGGGCTGGCAGACCCTCCCAGGGGTGCCATTTGTTGAGTATTGTGAGATAAAAGACTAATGAGCCATTTTGTCCCATTACCTCTTGGGAAAGGATGGGTCTAAAGGGCCCGTCCTGAAGCCCGCAGCGTCAGGCTGCCCCAGGTGGGATTTTCTGGGCAGGATTAGAGCTTTTGACCAGACCCAGGCTCCTTTTTTGAGAGCACAACCCAAGCATCAACTGCGTGGTTTCTTTTAGGGCAAACTGTGCACTTAATAAATCCAATTATCCATGCAAATGCTGCTGGGAATGATGGGGGAAGTGAAGGGAGCGATTACCAGATGTCTCTGGCGTTGGCTTGGCGCTGCTGGTGGCTTCGATGACCATGGGGACTGTCGGGCTTCTGCTGCCTTTGGTGGCCGTGGCCGTGGGGAGCTCCACTGGGTTCCCAAACACGTTGTCTGGGGGCAGAGAAAAGTGTCAGGGTCTTCTGTCCCCCCCCCCCCCAACCCACCCCCACTGGTCCCCGAGGGTCCCTGCGGGCAGGGCAGGGAGGGGTTTAGCTGCTTTGACAAATTTACTTTCTTCTTGCCCCAAAATGGCAGGCTGCCCTGCAGAGGAGCTCAGAGACCGAACGTCTGGGCTGGGCGAGTCCCAGACTCTGGTGCAGCCCCCGCAGAGGCGCCGGGGGTCCTGCGGGAGGAGGGGCTGGTTTCTGCCCCCATCCTGCCCCATCCTCCGCCTCCCAAGGGATGCCCAAGGCTCTGCACAAAGCTGCGTTTCATAGTAGTTTGGGTTTCTAATCCTTGGAGGAAAGACTGAGGCCTTGGAAGAGATCACTTGTGCGCCTCAGGAAAAATAAGTTGGATTTGCAGTTGCAGGCACAATCTCAAAGTAAATAGAAACATTCCCATTGGCCTGGGATCAGCTCTGACTCATGAGCGAAAACATCTTTGGAGGTAAAACAGAATGTTTGGAGAATGGCTTGCTGTTCAAACTTAAAGTTTATATATTGCTTCCTGATACATTACAAAGATGACACTTCCAGCTTTTCTTTCTGAAATGAACTATATGAGTCAGTGAAAATGCATTTCTTCCCATTTCTTTCCTATTCTTAAGATCTATTTCCACTTTTAACAAACAACTTCAGTCTCTACTCCAGGGCTGTTGCTGTTTAAGATTCTTATCCAGATACTAAGGAGAAAATCATACAAAATACGTTGTTTCATTTGTATTTCTGCCCAGGGGAGCCCGAGCTCCAAGAAGAGTTACTTCATCCTTCCAAACAACCCTTTGTGATGGAGCAGCACTGACAGGTCCTGATCAGCTGTCCAGCACCAGCGTCGGGGCAGTGGCCCATCCCATCCCATCCCATCCATCCCATTCCATCTATTCCCATCTATTCCCATCCCATCCCCATCCCATCCCATTCATCGCCATCCCATCCCTCCCATCCTGTCCCGTCCCATTCTCTCATCTCTTCCATCCCATCCCATCCCATCCCATCCCATCCCATCCCATCCATCCCATCCATCCCACAGCTGCTCCAGGCGCGGGAGCACCGGGGGAGATGGGGGCCCTGCCGAGGGCTTGGTGCAGGTGTCTGGAGCTGGGATTTAGGTTCTGGCACTGCTTTTATTGAAGGGAGAAGTTTCTTCTCTCCAAGACAATTCAGTTCCAACCAGTTAAATCACCAATTTTTTTTTTTCTGATGAATTTTAACAAATCAAAAGCAGGAGGGATGACTGCGTGCCCAGAAAAATGAGTAGCACAAAGTTAAATCCAGGCTTTGCATCCAGCTTTGTGTTTGCATGGACATTAGCAGGAAACTTTACATCACGAGAACAATGCAGTGCCTGGATTTGACCTCCCCAAGTGCCACAGCCACCCAAGCACCTTTGAACTATTCCAGATGTTTGTAAAGCACCAGAGGTATTTCTAATCAAAGTCTTTTCACCACTGAATATCATAAATTGAAGCCTGGATTATTGCTCAGTGTAATTTGCTAGAAGACTTGTCACATAGTATTTCATTTTTTCTTCCCTTTATTATAGCGTGTGCAGGCACTTTTATAGAAAACATGGCTAGGTTTTTTGAAATCTTAGGACTCACGAGATAAATAATGATCCAGATGTGAGCTGGATAATCCACATGGTGCTCAGCTAAAGTGAGTCATTTATTGCACCATACATTTTTACTGGCTTTGCTAAACTTTGTCAATTTGTTAGTATTAAGGATATGAGAGTTTAAGCCAAGCCATTTATTAACCTTGGAGAAATCTTCACGTGGTAGCGCTAGCACATGCAGGAGGAGAGGCATGTAGATACGTGAAAGAAAACTCTACTTCACGTCCTATTCACCTATCTGGCTTTTAAAATGTAAACGCCTCTGATTTTTAAAGATATTTTCACAGCGGGGCTTGGGAAGTATCTCAGTTCAAATCTAATTAAACCAAGCAGCAATATAAATGCTGAAGTCGTCCAACACTCATCCCCGACCACTGAACCAGGGCCACCTGCAGGGGCAAGGACTCAGGAAACGGGAGAAAACTCTCAGTAATTCGTGCCCTACTCTGCACCGGTGGCAAATTAAATGGGGGTGGGGGTTTCTCCCCTGCACCTCCATCCCCGCAAGGTGGAAGGCACAACCCACAGGGGGGGGTCCCAGGCAGCGATTGCACCTCCTGTGCTGACCCTCTCCTGGGCAGCCTTTGGGAACTGGGTGCCTACTTCAGTGCTCTGGAGTGGGAACCCCAGGAAAGTTGCTCCGACTTTTCTGTGTGGAACGTACAGACTTATTTCCCAGGTTCAGCCAACGCTCCAGAACCTGCAGGTGAGTGGCACCGCGGGGGTCTGGTGGCCGGGGAAGAGGAGGGCGAGGAGCCGTGGGACACGGAGCCGGAGCTGCTCCAGCCGGCATTACTCAGCCTCTCCGGCTTCACCGCGCTCAGCCATGTGGCAGGAATTCAAGCGGGTGGAGCCCTCTTCCCTCTGGAAATAGCTGATATTAAAAAAAAAAAAAAAAAAAAGAAAAGAAGTCCCTTCCCTCCCCCTTTTCCTCCTCCCAGACAGGATATGGGTGTGGGGCCGCAGTCACGCAGGGCGCCCCGGGCAGGGGGCTGCGGGGAACCCCCCGCACCAACCGAGGGTCACCATGGGCTCGGGGGGCTCTGCGGTACCTGGGGGTGTTCAGAGCCCGGCACCTTCCCCGGCCCTGAGGTTCTCCTGTCACCATGTGCAGCCCTCTGAAGGACCTTAATACCAAGTGGCTGGGAGTTTTTTAAAAGCTCCTTTTTCCTTCCCTGATTTTTAGAGGTTTTTCTGGATCTTGCAAAAAGGAATGAAGGAAAGAAAGAATGCTTTAAAATGACGAGAGAAAAGATTTTTTTTAAAAAAAAATCAAGTTTGGCAGAGATTAATAAATAAGATGTTAAAAAAGAAAAAAAAAAAAGAGTATAAAATAAGGAAGTGCTTGTATTAGGTTCAAATAGAATCTACTCTCTCTTTTCCATATAAGTTTTGGGAGAAGCCCAGGACACCTCGCCGCGTGGATTATCAATACCCAGTTTTGGGACTGGGAGCCGTTTGCAGGGGGATCTCGAGTGGCACTGCAGCACCAACCCACTCTGGGGAACAGGGATGGGCCCAAACCTCTCCCACGCTCATCCCAAAGGATGTCCCCAAAGGATGGGACCAAGCCCAGAAGGGAGCGTGTCACGTGCCATTCACTCCCCGCGAGGCTGGACGGGGACACTCATTGCTCTGGGGTCCGACAGCAGCTGCTCGGTGCCCGGCCACCGTCCCCCTGATGCCGTGGCCACGGGTGGCACGTGTAGAAGTGGCACCTGGCCCAGCGTGTGACCGGGGTTTTCTCCTGTAAAACACATGGTTTTCGCTGAAACTGTCCTGGGGAGATGGAGTCTCACCCTTGGCCACGCTGCCAGGAGCCAACCTGAGCCCAAATCCCCAGAATCAGGATTTCCATGGGGAATTAATCCCCTCGGACTCCCCAGAGAGGTGAAACACACACAGAGCCCCAGGGATGAGCTCCCGAGTTTTTCCCTGCTCCGTGCAGCAGCCACATTAAACAGGAATAAACCTCCTCTGCTCTCAGCAAAGCCCCGGAATATCCCGCAGAAACGCAGGGCATTGGCTGCGCCGGCAGAAAAAAATGTCATTTTTCCAGCATTAAACCCCCAGTAGCTTTGTCTTTACAAAAGCAAAGCTTTCTATCACTTTCTTATCACTTTTGCTTTGTTCTACAAGGAACCCAGGATTCGCTTTTCAGGTAAACACTTCTGCCTCACACCCTCCCTCGCCGCTCCCTTCAGCCCAACCAGACACACCTGAGTTTTACGTGAGAAGATTTTGGTGTTTTGTACTTTTTTTTTTTCCTTCCTGTAAAAAAACCAGGCACAGCGGCTGGGCTGAGCAATGCACCTGGGCAGCAAAGGGAACACGAAAGCAGCACCGTGGAACGGCAGAACAAAATACAGCAAAATTCCTTCGATAGAGCTAGTCGCTCCCATCCGTGTGAGAAAGGGAAAACTACATTTGAGGAGACACCCGCAGGTTCTTGGCTCCTGGCCCAGCACACGATGCAGCACACACAGACTGCTGCTCCACTTTTTTTTTTTTTTTTTCCTTAACATCCCTTCTTTTTATTACTTCACGCTTGTTGGGTTTGGGACAAAAATGATAATATTTCCCTAAAATATAACCCTTTAAAAAGCACTACCCAGAGAAAAATCTCTGCGTTATTATTCACTTTCTCACATGATGAATATTTGAAGAGCCGGAATAGGAGATTTTAATATTTATGGAGATTCATTTGATTTTCAGAAAATGTTTAGTTCCTACCACGAAACAAAAGTAAGGCTCATTTACAGCAGCACAGGCTGAGAAATGACTTGAACTGTGGCTGCCCTCCCCGGCTTCGCCGGCCGCGCTCCCATCTCCAGGTGTCCTCTGTGGTACCACGGGGACCTCTTACACCTTGATTCCCCTCCTTTTCAACCCGGCAGCATTTTCTGTTCCCAGCGCATCGCTGAGCACATCGACCAGGATGCCAGACCCAGGGCTTGGTCTGTAAAACCTTCCTGTGGTATGAAACTGCAGTTTCCACTAAAAAAAAGTCATTAAAATGCCTCCCCCCTCCCCAACACCCCCTGCCCCGAGCTGCAGTTTCAGGAGTTGTGTAGAAGTTGCCCCGTACACTCGGTATTCGCCGCAGTGGATACTCACCAGACAACTCCACCACACACAACACAATCCAGAAAAGCTGCCTCCACTTCATTGTTTTTAAATTTCCCAGGAACGGCATTCCTGCTCGCGGCTCCCAGGGAAACTGGCTCCAGCTGGGACAGCTCGTGGGCTCTCAGTCCTGCAGCAGCTCTGAGCTCATGGAGCTTGGGTTGCGTTCAAGCCTTTGAGATGACTCGGTGGTGGGGTGGGCTTCTCTTCAGGGGTTGTGCTTGTGGTTCAAGGCTGCGAGGTGGAGTTTCTCCGATTTGATTTCGGAGTTTTATATAGTTCGTGGCAACCTCACTATCACTTAGGTAATTTTCTCCTCCCCGCTTTCCTGCCAGCGCTTCAAAACAAACAAAAGAGCAACCCTCTCCCCAGCAAAGGAGCCCAAAGCCTCCCTGGGCTTAACTCTTTCCTGAGAGCCGCTTCCTTTCCCATTAAAGCAAAGGCAGGGATACAGCGTGCTCCAGCTGGAAGGAAGGATTACAGTGGAGCCTGCTGCTAAACTTCCCTAAAAGCAACATAAACACCATCTGAAGGGAGCAGAGAAGTGGAGAAGCCCCAGGTCTGGCCACGGCCGGTGAGTCCCGTGGATGGTTCCAGGGCTGGGCTGTGGCCAGAGCTGTGGAACAGGGGGGAAACTCTGAAAAAGGACTTCAGAAGCAGAAATTTTCTCAGCAAATTAAGCAAGGAACTCAAGGATGCGAAATCACCACTGACCTGAAGAGAAGTAACTCCATTAGCTTCACTAAATTGACTTCGGTCAAGCAGCGAGCACGAGTGCAATGGTTTGGAGAAGGTCTGGGGGAGACCAAAACCCACAGGCAAAAATTTCTGCATAAAACCTGGAGCAGAAGAGGGACTCGGGACTAATAAATAACTTCCTAGAGCTCATTTCCATTAATAACGCATTATAGAAGCATTAAAAACAGTGCAGAAATACTGACTTCAGTTTTATTACCAGGCTGGACCTGAGCGAGTGGAAATGGTTGGCCGGGGTTCTCCGGTTCCCGTGGCCGCACCGCAGGCGTGTGGGGACCAGCCCTGCAACCAGCAGGATGAGGGATGCTCTGCAGCAGGCAGTGAACGGGGCTGAGTGAATAGAGCCTAATGAGGCCTTAAGAGAGATGAGTATCTCCAAAATAATAGATTTAAATAATAATAATAATTTTTTAATTTAAAATAGTTTGATGTTTCCATTTCTTGTTTTTTTTTTTTTTTTGTGGCTGGGGACACCAAAGACAACAGAAATGTCCTTGAGGAAAACAAACAAAAAAGATATGATCATTTGGGAAACTAAACTCTAGTTAAGTCTCAATTCTTCCTTTTCTCTTACCACTAAATGACAGTCACTAAAGGAGTTATTGCTAAGAGGAAATCAAAAATGAGGTGGCCAGGAAAACAGCGATGGAAGGAAGGACGACGAAGCACTTGCTCAATGTGGCATCTTTATGTGAGTGCCCCCATTACCCTTCCACAGTCATATGGCTGCACTCAGCAAAAGGACCGAAAGGCAGAAAGAAGGAAAGGGTTGTATTATGTACAAAGAAATCCCCAAATAGATTCCCAGTACGACAAAATTCCAGTAGCTTTTGTTTTTAGCACAGGACAGGGCTTGGACGAGACGATGTTTAGTGGTCTGCGATTGTCTGACAGGAAAATATCTCTTGGAAGGAAACATCTGTAGCTCAGAAATGTGTTCCAACATCTATATAAAGACTTCTATTATCTTGGTAATCTATTACTGAATGACAGAGCTACTGTGGCTCTAGCAATGGCCAAAATATCCCGGTAAAGCATAGTCTGTAACAAGGTATAAAACATGAACATGGACCAGCCCGGCTGCCTCCAGTAGCTCCCACCAGGAGTTTTCTCTTTTTTTCCCCTCTCAAACACACACACACTGGGAAACGTGTGCCTCGGTACAGGACACGGGTTTGCAGGCACATCAGTTTAGAAAATGTATTCAAAAGATGAAAAGAGAAGAGCGCAGTGAGACAAAGGTCTTATTTAAATAACAGATATGTTTGTTGGTGGGTTGTTTTTTTTTCTATTAAAGCGAGAAATTGGCTTGAATAGCACAACTGAAAATAAAAAGTTAAAATTTCAAAGTCTCAGTCCCTAGGAAGACAGCAGCCCATCTGGTGAAGATCATCCCATCGCACTGAAAAGCATCAAGAAAAGCTGCCGGGCTTCAGGATCGGGCTCAGGACTGCTCTGGTGCAGTGAAGGCAAAAGCCTCAGAAATAATGAGAAATTTTTTATTTTAATACTAAAAATAAGTAAAATGCAGGAAAAGAATAAAACAAACCAGCTCGTGCCAAGCCCTTTGTTTGCAGGGGAGGTGTGGGAGAGCTCTGGACCGCAACCCCACAGTGGGTCCCTGCCGGTGGCTGGTCCTCCTGGGGCCCCCAGACCCTCAGTCCCACCCTTTGCACCCCCTGGCCCCCCCTGAACCCCCACCCGCCCCGGGGGCTCCCCTCCACCCCGCCGGGTTTCCTGCCATTCTCCTCCAGCCCGGCCCCGCGCTCCGGAATGAGAGAAACCAAGAGCATCATCTGGGGCTGGCTGCCGGCTCTATTTCACCTTTCCAAACCAGGCTAAAAATAGCGACCTGGACTAAAAATAGCCACTGAGCGGGTCTGCCCGACACCCGGCACGGGAAGCTCCCGGGTTTGGTTTCCAGTGGAAGTCGGGCTGCATTTAAACGCCATTCCCTGTGTCAGAGATGCTGGGTTTCATTAACATTTATGCCCACTGTGTGTGTCAGACCGTGCCTGAACACTCGTCGTAGCTCACCACGGCCAGTCCAACGTACCCTCACACGAGCAACCAGAGAAACAAAAATCTCAGCTACTTAATTTCAGTATTCTTTCACTGAAAGCACAGCCTTCAGAGGATTTTAGAAGCCCAAGAGCTGGTCGAGTTTAGTTCCCCGATGCCCATTCCCAGTCAGGCTTCAGAGCTGCTGGGAATTGCCACTTCGGGGGAGTGTGTGTGTGCACACACACCTCCAAGCTTATTCCAACATTCCAGATATCCGGCTGCATCCAGGCTCTTCAGCTATTTCCGCCTCTTTATTCAACAAGCAGAAGATAACACCTTTTCTCCTTGATACAACTCTCCAGCCAAACCTCTGCTTAAAGTCACTCGAGCACGTTGCAAACGAATTCTGTAGAATTATTTCCTCCTTTCAGACTCGTAACAAATTTTCATACTTAAAAATTTCAGGGCCAAAATAAGAAACATGCCCTTGAGTTCCGTGGAAGCAGCCCGTATCAGCTGCACGAGGTTAACGACGGCTGAGCCAATTTCAACATTTACAGGATCAAGTGTCCAAATTTCAAACCTCACGGTGATGAAGGGTTGTTCACATAGACTGGGAATTTGTCCAAGTATTTAAGGGTAATTTAATTTAATTGTGAATGATGCAAGAGACATATGGCTAGGAAGTTATATGCCAGGAAACATGTTTTCTATAAGTATTTTAGCAGGCAGATGGCATACAATAGTTTTGGTGTAGTCATTTCCCCACCTCTCAAAAGTTGCTATTTTGGACAGATGAAATAATTGGATTGTCACCATCCTCCCCAGACACCAGCGCTGCTGACCTGGAGGATGTGCAACCTTACAGGGGTATTTCTATACAAAACCCCCCATCAAATAAATCAAACCTTACGCTCACCTAGCTGCTGCCATCCACAAGTTTCAAAGCATTTTAGTGACTTTCCCTCTGCGGTGGGAAGCGAGGGAATACTCCTGCTTTCCAGCATTCCCACCGCTCAGGAGAGATCAGAGGTGTGTGGAAGCACCTGGAGCAATGCCCCACCACAGCGAAACCCCAAAAGCCAAAAGCTTCACGTCCCAACTTAGCAACCAGACTGCTCCGACTCCCAGCCAGACCAGTGCTCACTGGAAATCACAGCCCATCTCTCCCTCCGGGCTCCGCTGCGGGAGATGCAGCTCTGGGGAGCGGGACGAGCATCCCTCTGCCCGTGCGGGGCGGGAGAGGCAGAGCACAGTGTGATGCTCCAAATAAAATGGTATTTGAGTGAAGCTCGGGTGATTTCTCCCCATAAAGCTTCTAAGATACTGCAGGGACGACATCTCCTTTGCCTCAACAGGAGTCACGGCACCAAATCCTGAGCACGGGGAGCTCCTGTCCCCTGCTAACACGGGACACGAGCCCTCTCTCTGGGCAGACACCTCCTGAGGAATGACCTGGTTGTGATTCATCTAAGAAAGGGCAAAGAGCTCAAAAGCTTCCCGAATGTTATCAGCCTTATCGCGATTTCCTTAAGAACTTGTCAGCTATTTGTTTTATTGTGTTGGGTTTTGCACATTATTGTATTTATATTGTAACTCTCGGGGCAGGAAATGCTTCCTTCATAAGTGGTTCAGAAACTACATCCTGAGAGTCCTATCGAAGTGTCAATTCGAGGCTGTTCTGGAGAGATTCCTGCCTCGATTCCTACCTCCCAGCTGCTCCCGGGCCATCTGCCTCTCCCAGCCCTGGAAAAGCCACTCACTCCTGAAGAACCATCCCTGCGTGGATCATTTATGAAAGAATGCTGTCTTTCTACACCACTGTTTATCTAGATGTTTATATTCTTTTTTCTACATCTTCTTTAAATATCGTTCATAGACTTAAAGACCAAATATATTTTATTTTTTTAACTCGGGAAGAGTCTTGCATCTTCATAATCCTTGTGACTGCATTTAGTGGCTGCTTTGCTATTTATTAACCCCTTGCACAGCTACTGCTTATTCATTTACACTCAACGGAGTCATTCCTGGGAGAGAGAGAGCTGAAAAACCCCAAGAATATCAGGCTTTTGATCCATAGATCATATATTATATTTTAAAAAAGCTTTTTGAAACCTTTAAAATAAAAGATGCATGGTTGATGCAACTATAACATACTGTTAATAAAAGTGGTGTATTAAAACAAATTGCTTAGTATGATTATTCCACTAAAATCAATATCTTCAAATAATAAAGCAGATATGACGCATACACACGGCTGCATCGGAGCAAACCAGATGGCAGATAGGCTGCTTAACAGTTTTATGCCTCAAACTTTTACTTCAAGATTGTTAGTTCCAATCTAATCAAGGCTATGCTCATTTACTACCTTCTGTCTGTTCAGCACTTTGTAGGATATTACTAGGTCTTTAATCTTGTTTTAGGGGGCAGGCTACGATGTAAATCAAGTCACTTAAGCATTTTTCCATGAAACAGTTCCCCAGATGCATCTTCTCCTCAGCAATACCAGAGGTTGAACGAGTCAGAAGGAATTGCCTTGAAAAACCAGGCAAGACTCTGCAAGATCAGAAGCCGGCAGAAAGCTGGAGCTTTTTGAAGTTGTGTGAGTTGAGGGGGTGCTAAATGTGGAGAAAGTAACTCTGGTGCAGGGGGAGCAAAGAGACAGGAGATGCTCAGCCGGAGCTGCCGGAGTGACCTGGAAACAGCAGCCGAGGGAACCGCGTAGGCAGGAAACCACTCCAGCTGAACAAAAACCTTTGCTGTCTTTGAAAGTAATTCCTCCTGGCTTTGCAACGGAAAGAAGGGGCTCCATGGAGATGATATCTCACCGCCCACCGGACAGAACGAGCAAGGTCGGGGAGCTCGGAGCATCGCTGCGGAAAGGGCCAGTGGTGAGGGAAACCTCGCTTCAGGGAAGAAGAAAAGCCAGGAACTGCAACGAAACCTGGCTGAGAACTCTTCCAAATAGTGCTTTTGTCAATGCAAGAGAACAAACCCTCACTAAAGTCATGCTAATGCCTTGGAAAGAGCAAATAAGCTGATTACACCCTCTCACATCTGATTTTAGATGGGTATTCTTGGTGCGTTGAAGGGATGAGATGTCCTCAAGATCTGGCTTTTGTATTTCTGGAAATATGCACAGTTGAATATACAAAGAGTGAGAAGAACCACAGGATCTAAGAAAAGGGAGAGGAGAGGACAGAGATGAACTAGTCATATTCCTGTTCCTCTCCATCACTGCGTTCGGACCGTATCGCAGTCTCATTAACCTGGCTGATTTCATCGACTGCTCCTCATCGCTGCACCATCCAAAGGACTTAACTATAATAAACAGCAGCATCACAAAACACCAATAAAAATCATTAAAGCATAAGTCCCGTAATTTAGCACAAAGATTAGCTTCTCCATCCAGATCTGCAGCCTGCTGATTGCAATTTATTTCTCCCATTTATGGATGTCATATAAACATGCGAGTTGGATTCATTGCTCGGACCTTCCATCCATCACCAGGGCTTCAGCAAGTCCCTCTTGTTGCTGCACCAAGTGAGCAGCACCAGAGACACACGAGATGCTTTAATTTAAACTTTAATTCCAAATCAGGGCTATTCGCAATACCATTCATCTTAAATGCAATGAAATTATAGAATCATAGAATTTTTTATGTTGGAAAAGACCTTTAAGATCATGACTCCGACTATAAACCCAACACTGCCAAGTCCACCACTAACCCATGTCCCCCAGTGCCACATCTCCACGGCTTCTAAATCCCTCCACCGCTTCCCTGGGCAGTCTGTTCCAGAGCTTGACAACCCTTTCAGGGAAGAAATTTTTCCTATTGCCTGCTATTGTATTTTTAATTTATTTTATTTGCAAATGCACTTTAATTACAGCCACCTAATGGGCTGCCTGGTTTACTCCAAGTTTATAGAGAGTGTGCTGTGCCCGGTGGTTGCTAGAAAGGTGGCTGGCTCCAGCCCAGCATCCCCTCTGCCCAGCTGTGGGGCAGCTGGCCATCGAGAGCTGGGGGGTTTGGGAGGCAGCCACGCGTGGGGGTAACTGCAAGAGGCTGTTGGTCAAGCAAGACTGACCAAGATTAGGGGAGGAAAAAAAAAAAAAAAAGTCTACATTGCCTTTATTTCCAGGGAGAACACCCCCCTCCGGCTGTAATTTATGTAAAGTAGGCACAGCCTAAAAACTACGGTGGTATTTCTCAGGGAGAAACCAAAACTGTAATTAGGAAATAAAGGAATGGCTTTTACTCTGAGTAAATATCAGGTTGGTGCCAGGTGTTAGTGAAGCATCAGATGAGACGTAAAACTCATCAGAGGCAGCAGTGAAAGGCATCTTTAAAATCACCCGGGGAAAAGGACTGGAAAGGGCTCTCATCTCCACCCCGGCAATTGCTGATAATAAAGTGCTGCTGTTTTCTACCTGGGAAACGAGGTCCCAGAGGTACGAGCCTTTCCAGGTTTCAAAGGAGGGTTTCTTCAAATACGGAGACAGGAGCATCCTCAGTCATTACCAACTGCTACTGACCCGCCGCATGGGAAACTGGAACGGCCCACGCTCAAAATATCCTTTTGTTTTGGTTTTAAAGTAAGTCGTGTCCTTGGTCTTGGAGGGATAAATAAAATTAAATAGAAATCTAAGAGCCGCTCCTTTGGTTGTCTCCTGAAGAGAAGGATGCAACAGCAAAACTATTTCAACTTCAGTGCTAGCTGACCTGAAAAAATGACGGGGCTCTGCTAACAGTTATGAGCACACAGCTAAATTCAGACACCACTTATTTATTGATGTGTTTGTACAATAGGAGTGGCTGGGAAGGCTGCAGACTCCCAGGTACCTTCTGATGGCACATAATAAGCACAGACAACACAGACCTACAGTGAATAATAGAACAAAAAGCTCCCACTATCACTGAAAATCAAAGCGCATATGCAATCAGCTGCTATCCAGTGAAACCTCCTGGGAAGGGGAGCGAGGGGCATCTTCTGAGCCTAGCTCTTGCCATGAAGGAGGGGGGTATTACAGGACACTTGCATTAAAATATAAACATCTAACAGTATTAACATTTAAAATTACAGTGCTATTTCACCACACAAATTATAGTGCATCTCATATAATGCTACTGATCAGGTCCATCTAAAGAACAAGCAGAAAAATGACATCCAAATTGTGGACGTAACCCCAAACCTATATTATCAGTGTTATGATGATCTGGGGAGGGGTGGAGGGGAAATAAATCTATTTATGAGATAATAAAAGATGCATTAGAAATGACCAAGATGAATAAACTTCCCACAGTGACAGAGAGTTAACGACTCTGTTTTTCCCCAGAGCTGCGGGAAGGATTTCAGGCCAGAGCAGAGTTTTTCAGGCACAAACCCTTTGTCCTCTCCATGCTCAGGATGGGACCTGCCCAGCCACAACAGGCTGCCCAGACGCAGCGGGGATGGTCCCAGCGCCACCATCTCTCTGCCCTGTCCCCTCCAAGGGATGCAATCGGACCCGCCACGGGGCTGTGGTCAAATCCTCCCATTTCTGGTTTGGAAATGCAGGTAATTTCACACACGGAAGCCAAAGCTGACAAGAAAAAAGGCTTTTTCCAGTCCCTCCATGGGCACCTACCCATGTGTCCTCCTACCCATGTTGCTCTCCCAGTTTCCCTGGATGACTGGTGTTAGAGAAGGTTCCTGTGCTCACCATGAGCCTGAGACACAGCCATCCTTCCATCCTTCCACCCCTTTGCCCGCTACTAATAAACACTGTAGTTTCTCCAGTTATATTTTTCTTTCAGACGTTTTTTTCCTTAGCTCCATCAAATGCATTTTTTCCCCCGTGGTACCAGAATTACCGCTGCCGAAGGTCCTGACACGGTGCAGAACAGCCTCTGTCAGCTGTTTTGTGAAGAGCAGAGCTCTCTGAGATGGGAATATTTCTGGTTTCTGCTTTTAGAAAAATCTTTTCTGCAGGGATCTCGGACAATTCTGATGAACAAAGAGCACCTTCATTTTATACACACAGAACCCCGGGGTCCGTTTAGGGGGCTATAAGGGGAAGCCCTGGGGGATGCTGCGGAGCGGGGCTGGGGGAGATGCTGCAGTGGGTTTTGAGGGGAGCAGGGCGGTCCTTGGGCACATCTGGATGCCCAAGAGCAAAGAGCAGCTCCATGAGAAGGCCAGCAGTGCCCAGTCTCTGCTGGGACAGGAATTGTGCTTTCCCCAGGCAGCAGGAGGACAGCAATAGGCACAGCTTTTAGCGCTGCTCGCCATGGCTGTGGCTGCGGCAGCGGGAGGACTGAGGGAGTCTGAGCCGTAAGTTCCAGATGAGGAATGCTACAAATGGGCTGTTTTTTCCAGCTCCGAGAACTTTTCCTCTGACCCTTTGGGACGCAGCCCCTCTCAGCAGCATTTGTAATCTTGGGGAGAGCATCGGTGATGGGAAGTGACGCCGCATCATTTAGCTAAAGCGCTCTGGTGACACAGGGCACACGATCGATTCGCGGAGGCTGAGGCTCCATTACTTATAAGAAGTGCTTCAGAGAGCGCTTTGGAAACGCAATCCCCCTCCTGGGACCTCTCCTGGATGGTTTCAGATTAATTGTTACAGGTTTGTTGGTTTGTTTTTATGGAAGAAAGAAGATTTGTTTGCTTTTTTTTTTCCCCCTGGAGTCTCACCATCATCTTTTCTCATTAGGATGGTGGCGGGAGGTCAATAGAGTCCCCCGTCTGAGCCAGACTCCGCCGTAATTCGGGAGGGAAACTTTCAGAGCTGCAGCCTTCGAGGTTCCTTCCCCAGCGTGTTGCTCTGTGTTTCAGAGAAAGCCACGGAACACACAACCACCTCCCCGCTACCAGCTCCTTCGTTATATACAAAAGCTTTATAATTGCTACCAAGGCATCAGAGAGGAATTGTGCCTGTGCTGTTCTCCAGGCTCAGTGGTGTTCTCAGTGGCCTCCCCGCCGCACTCCTGGTGGCATTTTATCACCAGGCAGAGGAACAAAGCTGAGCAGAAAGGCTCTGCCGCCGAGGTGAGCCAGTCCTTCCCACCAGAGGACAGGTCGAGAGCCACCTCCCCTCCCTCTGCCCATCCTCCTTCTCACCCTTCTCTCTGCTTTTTGGTTTTCTTAATTATTTTGGAATCTGGAGAATAATCTGCTGTCAAATCCTGCAGAACAAATTGAACGTCAGGTCTTCAAACCATTCTACTAAAGCAGATGGTATCACAAGCCTGTAAATCTCCTCCCAACTTCAATGCCTCTAAACGCTGACAGATTATCCATTAATGGGCAGATTAATCCTGAACAGCAAAAACAGTGGGAAGGAAAATACATGCTTTTGTCTCCATAACAGGGAAAATGAACACGCTAATATGTACAACTCACAGGAGAGGTGCAGTTACATCCATTAGGAGCAGACGGAGCGACTGGCAGAGCCCGGAGGCGCTGGGAGATGCGCAGCCGCCCAGCACAGGGTGACGCCGCCTCCCGTGCCCAGCAAAAGAAAAATAACTTCATGATGGAAGGGACAGGGCTGGCTGCCCTGATGTTGGAGTCTGCTTCCCAAACGGGCCCTTATTGTCAGCATTTCTGATTATTTCCCTTCCCTTTCCCACCAGGCTGGGATGACACACAGCCTCCCGCAGACCCTCTCCCTAACACGAGCTGTTTCGCCGACGAGTTTTGGCCAACTCCTCTTCGTCAGGCTCAACATAGTAGCCAGTGGCTACTTCACTGGCCATTGTCCAGCCAAGTAAAGGATTTTTGGCCTTCTGTGTTGCAAGTGGTGCCCCCCCCCGCACTGATGCAGCATCCCCTTCTCAATGCCATCCCCTCCTCTCCCCGCCGCTGATTTGCTTGGCAGGTGTGAAATATTAATTGCCTCACATGGGAGCTTGGCTCACTGTCTGTCGCGTTTGACTGAAATATCATTCTCTGCTGCAAATATAATTACTGGGGGTCTGGATTTTAAAAATAGCCTCTCGCCTGTCTGTTAATTAGGAGCCATGCTTTGCTACACAACGAGATATTTTGGTTAATTATAAAAGAGAAAAGGACAAATTTGTCACGTCTTTTGTTTTCGTTCCACCGTGTCTCCCGGTGACAGCGGTGCCGAGCCGTGATGGACTGCTCTGCTGGCAGCGCCAGATGCTCCCACCCAAACCGGGAGGGGGTCAGTGCTGGTGGGGGGCTCTCACCGCTTCCCCCTCGCCGCCGAGAAGTTTAAACAAAGGAGAGAATATTTCAGTCAAAACCTAGTTCTTCACTCCAGTGCTCCCTGATCAAATGTTTAAGGACTCCCTGGATGGAAGCACTGATATAATCTCATGAAATCTGCCCAAAAAGCCGATTTGAGGCATCCTGGGCAGCAGCCCCAGCATCCAACGGACCCTCTCCTGGCTGGCCTCTGCTGGGGCTGGTGACACGGCAGAGGTAGCACTAAGGCATCCTTCCCCCACCATTCCCAAACCAAGACCTATCTTCTCAGGCTCCCTCAATGCTCATCCCAATCCTCATACGCGTTTCTGGTTTGTTTCTTAAAAAGAAGAGGAAAAAAAAAAAAAAAGCGTCATTTCCAGTGGCACTGCCAGTGCAAATAGAGGAGAGTGATGACAAGTTTGGAAGTGGCAGATGAAGGTGCTAACAAACCTCCCCTTGGCCTCATGTGCTAATTAATAACGTGTTAATAAACCTCCAGAAGAATAAAGATCAATAGAGCTATTGCATTCCCAGCCCGCCGGGCAGCAGCAGCCGCAGCCCAGGAGAGGGAAGAGGCGAGCGTGGCTTTACCGGTCATGAAATTCCCAGTTATGGGAAGCAGCACCCACCCCTGGCACACGCCAGACACAAGGCACCGTTCTGGGTTAAGAAAGCTCATTTTAGCAGGAGTCATGGATTGAAGGATGCGCTGTGCCGTCGGGGCAGGAGGAGGATGCGGAGGAGCCACTGGAGCTCGTAGCCCAAGGACGGGGACCTGCCACAACCCCCTCGTGTTCCTGCCACCCGACCATCTCCAGGACACAGAGATGCCTACGCCGTGGTCCAGGTTTTGGTTCTGCTGCTCTGCATCATCATCCTCATGCCCAGCATGAGAGAAAAGCACCAGCTCAACCAGATTATGGGTTCTCTGCAGCTGCAAAGAGATTCTCAGGAATCTGGAGGTGGAGGAGCCTCCTCCAGCTCTTCCCCGTGGGCTCAGACAGCGGCGACAGGAAAACAGAAAGGAGAGAGAAGGGAAGAAAGAGAAGTGATGCCAGTTTGTTTCTCCATCTGGTGCTTGAATTGCCCACTACTCAGGTACGTGCACGAGGGAAACAACCCACTCAGCGTGGTGCCACGGATCCCCTCTTCCTTTCACAAATGCAGGGTTTAGTTCTGTGTTTATAGAAGACTTTGCACTAAGATGCGTTGATAGAATGTTTCATAAATAATTATGTAATTATCCAGCATTTCAAAGAACCCATGATAACAGCTTAAATTGATGTATTAAACGAGCATAATAATTATTCCAACAATATTGAATACCATTCTGTCAAATAATCACTTCATGTATATGAAGAAAGCTTTCAGAAATAGCACCGTAATTCAAGATACTACCAGATTAATGACACAAAAATCCCATATCCTTTTCCTGAAGACAGACAGAAATTTGTATATGAAAAATTAAATATGTATGTACAGAGCATATATGGAAGTATCAAACATCAAGCCCGGTACAAAACAACAGAAGAGGGAGAGGAATAAAATAGCACACATTTAGCCTAGAATAGTTATGCAAGGATTACACCACTTCAGAAACTTCTCCAGGTAATAAAATAATAGTGAATAGAAAAGGTCTCAAAATCAATAGCCTGGATGGTGGTTTTGTGCCCCAAATTCCACCCTGAGCCATGCCCATATTGTCCTCCCAGTCCTAGTCCTCCCCCAGTAGGAAGGCTGAGGAAAATAATAAGCTCCAATACAGCACAGGAAAATCCCACTAAATGAGCTGCAGCAAATCTGTGCTTCCCTTCTCCTTCTGCTGATACTTCAGTAACACTTAGAAGAGTGGTACAAATTTTATAACCTTGTGATTAAGATTAAAAAATAAAGCCCAGTAAAAATCCTTGTGAATTACTGAAACCGTAGCTCATTATAACAGAAGAAGTGAGCCTTTATTTTCAGTAAGTGACATGGGAGCAGAAAAATGGCAGGGTAATGATGCTCAGGCAGAATAATCATTTCCTTCTGATAGAGAAGAGTAAAGTTTATCACTTTGATTACTCCCCTGATTGTGTGTGTGTGTGTGCACCCGGGTTAGAGACCAATAAATCAGAAGAGTTTCTGATGCTCCATCTCTGCTGCTGGAACCTGCTCAGACATAGAAAGCACCTGCCAGGGCGGGTGGGTGGTGATCCATCACGTCTCTGCATCCTCAGCCCTCCACCCCGTGCCCTTTCCTGCCTAAAGCCCTGGCTTTGCAGCAGCCCCTTATTCCTCCTTTCGCAATACACAGCTTGGAGACAAAAATTTTGAGCTTGGACAAAAGGCAAGCTCGGGATTTACAAAGGTCCCACCCTTGGACGTGTCCGAGCTGAGGATGTGATGCTGTTGATAATGATCAAACCCAGCTGCTCTCAGGCAGAGCAGAAAGGGGGAATCTGCTTTTTCTTGTCTGTGGGAAAACAGACAACAAAAAACCCGCACAAGCCTTCTGCCCGGAGCAGCGAGGAGCATTCCTCCCAGGAGGAACCCAACGCAATGGCCAGAACCCAAGCAGCAGGAGAGGCTTCCAGTGGCGAGAGCCCCAAGCCCCCAGCAGGGACCTGTTTGCCACCCGCCTGCTGCTCCTGCAGCGCTGCTGTTTACACTGGCATGTCTGCTCTCCTTGGGGTGCGTTTGCCCATAAAGCATGTCAGCGTGATGCACTGGGTAAGAGTGACATAACTTTTATCAAGGGGAAATTTAAGGCTTAAGTGCCTTTAAAATGCTGGCATCACTCACCATACGCCCTAGCTCTTTTTGAATATTACACCCATTATATGTAATTCTTTCTCCTCTCGGAGAAATATTAGCATGTACTTTTCTCCCCGTCAATCACTTTTTTTGACCTTTGCATCATCAGCCTTCTTTAAGAGGGTCACATTTACTGTGATGTCTGTGCCTTCCAGAGCCTCCACTAACAACAGCGCCAAGCCAGGCTGGAAATGAGATTCTCGCCCATCTATAGGGCACGGTGAGCTCCCCGCAGGGAATTCAAGCTATTTCAAACTCAAATCACTCACCAGAGAAGAGCAGCCAGTGCCAGGGCGGCCACGGGCGAGCGATGCCTGTGCTCACACGTGTGCTCCCTGGCCCCCGCAGAGCTGCTTTTTTACTGAAATACACTTTATGCCACTTATTTAACAAATCTCACTTCTTAAGTCAGTCCTCACAGAGTCCTGGCCGTAGCTGTGCGCTCGCGCTCTACAACTCCCTGAAAGGGGGGTGCAGAGAGGTGGGGGTCAGTCTCGTCTCCCAAGTCACAGGAGATGGGACAAGGGGAAATGGCCTCCAGGGGAGGTTTAGATTGGATATTAGGAAACATTTCTTCACCGAAAGGGTTATCAAGCCTTGGAATGGGCTGCCCAGGGAAGGGGTTGAGGCACCATCCCTGGAGGTGTTCAAAAGCCGGGTAGACATGGCCCTCAGGAATATGGGTTAGTGATTTTTATTTCTTATTTATTTCTTTGTCAGGGTTAGGTTGATGGTTGGACTAGATGATCTTTAAGGTCCCTTCCAACCCAGACCACTCTGTGATTCTACGATTCATTTCTGCCCCATCTCGGAAGCTGAGCCGCAAACTGCTCCTGGAGCTGTGAATCCAGGGAAACCGAAAAATCTGGAAAAGCCACTAGATGGCAGCCAGACCGCCGGGAGCTGGAGCGTGTCCCCCCCCCCCCGCCTCCTCACCTCGGTCCTTTTCCTTCCATTAACAGCCCAGTGCTCTCCTCCTCTTCCTGCTCCCGCAGGGGGGTGACACCCCGGGGGGCGACGGGCACCGCTCTGGGGGGAACCCTGCCCTGGGAACCCGGGGCCGGCAGCAAGCGAGCTCCGCTCTCGTCAACCGCCTGCAGAAACCAGCCCCGTAATTACACCATATGCACAAATTGTACTATATTAATCACTATAGAATGCTAATTACCCTGCCCGCTGCCCCGGGGGGTTTCGCTGCCGGAGCTGGTCACCCTGCGCGTTCGCCGGGGAGATGCGCGGGAGATGCGCGGGAGATATGCGGGAGATGTGCGGGGGCGGCGGGGGCGGGGCAGCACCCTGCCGAACAGGGGCGATTAACCCAGCTGCAGGGTGTCGTTAGCTGAGAAATCCCCGTCACCGCCCTGAATGGGGGGCGTTGGGGGGAGCCATTTGTTTTAATAAGGCTCTTTTGTGCGCTCGGCGGCCGGAGCCGGGGCTTTGGGGCGGTAATTGGGAGAACAGATGCTGGAGGAGAGAAGTCTCGGTCCTGGACCTCTTGTGCTGCTCATTACTGCCTCTCTGAGCTGCCACTCGCACCCCAAAGCTGCTGTTTAATGAGCCTCGCTCAGCTGCAGGAATCAATTAATACCCAAGCACCTTGGCTCAGTCCTGGTAAACGCAAAGCCATTGAGTTAAAGCGAAAATAAGCAGAGAGCAAACCCTGGGGCACCCTCAGCAAACCTGGGCTCTGCCATCGGGCAAAACGTGAGTCATCTGTGTTGCGGGTCCAGCTCCAGTCCCCCCCAGTATCCCACACCCTGCTCCCCGTCCCAGCCATCTGCGGTACTTCAGATGGCTCACTCCTGGAACACGCGGCGAGAAGGAAATTAAAAATCCTACTGTATGTAAATGGGAACCTGTGCAAATGGGCTCAGGAGCTCTGGGGAAGGAGCAGCTGTGATTTGCCAAGCCAACCAGAAAATTAAAAAGATTGTTTTTACAAACATGCAGAGGTCGTATGCGTGTGTGCCCACACGTGTGCATGTGTGCCCCATGTGTGCGTGTGTGCTCACACGTGTGCGGGGTGACAGGGCCGGGGTTCCCCCCATCCCTTGCCTGTGCTGGAGTGAGGGCAGCGGAGGCAGGAAAGGATTTGCAGTCCCTTGGATCTCGAATCCCCTCTGCTGGAAGCGGCTTTCATCCTGCCAGCAAGGAAAGGCAATTGAGGGGGACAGGATCTGCAGCTCTGAGCCGCAGGGCGGGTAATAAGGCAGTTGAAAGTCTCCTTCCCTTCTAGGTCAGTGCTTTGCAGACAGGTCAGGGAGCCGGCTGCACGTTTAACCCGCTTTTTGAAGTGAGAAGGACACCTGCGTCTTTCAGGGCTCAGCAGAGGTGGGAAAACTCAACACGCTTCAGAACCCCCGCGCCCGGGGCTGGGATGCTTTTGCATCAAGGAAAAGCGGATGCTTTTGCTGAAGACTCATCCCGCAGCTGCACGGAGTTTGCTGAAGGTGATGGAGCTGCAGAGAAGTGACTGGTGCCCCCAGGCAGGAGCGGTGCCGGAGCTGAGCGGGGTGAAGAATAGGGCAGCAAAGATGATGGAGGGATCAGAGCATCTCTCTGATGAGGAAAGGCTGAGAGAGCTGGGACTCTTCAGCCTGGAGAAGAGAAGGCTGAGGGGAGACCTTATCAATGCTTACAAATATCTAAAGGGTGGGTTGAAGGAGGATGGAGCCAGACTCTTCTCAGTGGTTCCCAGTGGCAGGATGAGGGGCAACGGGCACAAGCTGGAACATGGGAAGTTCCACTCCAATGTGAGGAAGAACTTCTTCGGGGTGAGGGTGGCAGAGCCCTGGCAGAGGCTGCCCAGGGAGGGTGTGGAGTCCCTCAAGCCCCACCTGGATGCTGTCCTGAGTGATGTGCTCTGGGCAACCCTGCTTTGGCCGGGGAGTGGGATGAGATGATCTCTAGACGTCCCTTCCAACTCCAACAATTCTGTGATTCCATGAAGGAGACAGCCCTGGAATGGCTGGGAGCAGTGCCCGGGTGCAGGACTGGCCCACAGCAGCCGTAGGATGCGTTCCCAGAGGCTCTCCATGGATCTCCTTGCATTCTTCACCCACCAGGCCTGAGTACATTTCTTGCTGTGGGTTATAAGAATTCACTCTTACGCTCTAATTTAATGAGGTGTCTTAAATGTGGATTTAATCATAGCATTAAGGTAACGGTCACTGCATTCAAACCGGTGAGTGCAAACATCTTCCCTGAGCAGCCAGCCCTGCTGCATCCTTATTAATCCAAAAATCATATCCATATTAATCACTCCACAGATTATTACTCACCCCATCTCCATTACCAACCTGCTAATCCTCCTGCCCGTGCTTCCCCCCGGCTGCTCCTCTGCCAACAGAGAAGGAGATTCCGCCTTGTTTTGGGGGTGCATCCTTGGGACCGGGCTCCCCGCGTCACAGCTCCGTATCAAGGGGCAGTCACTTTATTAGCGTGTGTGTAAATGAGGTATTTGTTTGAGACCTGCAATTAGCACAGCGCTGAGACCACTGCAGCCGAATTTCCTCGCCACGCCAGTACGCACCCAGCCCCGGCAGCACCGGCTCCTGCTCTGGGGGGAGGAATATCACAGAATCACAGAATCACCTAGGTTGGGAGGGACCTTTTAAGATCATCTAGTCCAACCAATGAAAAAAACAAACAAACAAAAAAACCCACCCCAAAACAACAACAACAACAACAAACAAACCCAACAACAAACAAAAAAACCCACACACAAACCCCACACCACACCCAAAACAGCACCATCCCAACACTAATCCACATCCCCGTGCACCCTGTCAACTCATCTCTTGAACACCTCCAGGGATGGTGCCTCAACCCCCTCCCTGGGCAGCCCATTCCGGTGCCTGACAACCCTTTCAGTAAAGAAATATTGCAGCATCTCCAGAGGGTGATTCAGCTCAGCTGGGGTGACAGCCTCTAGAAGCACTGATCTCTTTTATCTGTCTGGTGCAGGAGAGGTGAATCCCACCCATCAGCACGTTTGGAGCTGCTCCAGGGCCACTATTTTGCTGCCAGCCTGGCCCAGTCCAGCAGAGTTTATAACCCTTCTGGAAGCACTGGGCCATCTTCCTCCTGTGTAGACAAAAAGGCCAGACCACGCACCGAGCAGCGCTTTGAGCTCTTTCCCGAAGTGGATTTGAGAATCTCTGAGGCTTGATCTATTTGTTTGGTGTATTTGTTCCGTGTCACTAGCCTTGAGCCACTTCCCTCCCGGGCAGGGGGCTGGCACTCTGACCCCTGCTTGTCAAAGGCTAAGATGTTATTTGAGCACGTATAAAATATGCATGAAGTCTGTGACCTAGTCCATAAACTCCTGTACGGCCTGAGGCAATGCCTTTGTGGTGAGCTCAGAGAGATTGCAGGTTCCCGCTGCAAAAATCAAATGAACCTCAAAAGAATGCTTAAAATCTCATGCCAGAGCAACTCTCCCCCCTGAGATCATCCCGACACTTCCCTTTGTGAAAGCCCAACGTGGTGCAAAAAAAAAAGAAAAAAAAAAGAACTTTTAAGCATTTATATCTTCTCCTCAAAGCTCAGCCTAATTGAGTGCTAACAAAAGAGAAAACGCTTTCTCCTCTCTGGGCAGCCGGCAGCGGCTGGAGCAGAATGACAATGTCGGCTGTGCACAGCCAGCCAGCATCCTGCATCCCTGCCTGCATCCCGCATCCCTGCCAGCATCCCACATCCCTGCCTGCATCCTGCATCTCTGCCTGCATCCCTGCCAGCATCCTGCATCTCTGCCTGCATCTGTGCCAGCATCCTGCATCCCTGCCTGCATCCCACATCCCTGCCTGCATCCCGCACCCCTGCCTGCATCCTGCATCCCTGCCTGCATCCTCCATCCCTGCCCACATCCTGCATCCCTGCCAGCATCCTGCATCCCTGCCTGCATCCTCCATCCCTGCCTGCATCCCTGCCCGGATCCTGGTGGCTCCCACATGGAGGGTGTGTGTGTCCAGAGCTGGCCCCAGCACCCAGCGGGGACCTGGCTAATGAACGACTTAGTCACCGGTGCTTCTCCAGTGCCTTTCATCTGAGGCTCTCAAAAATGTAATTAAATCTCCCCACACCTGCAAGAGGGGTGGGAAGCAGCTCCGGTCTCTTTTTCAGAGGCAGGTTGCTCACCCGGCAAAGCAGCAGCAGAGCTGGGAGCAAACCACAGGGGAGAATAATTCTCTCCACTGCAGGAGCCAATGGAGGTTATTTATTGCTTTGAAACACCAGGAGGACGTGGTATTTCCAGCTTTTGTGTCTGTGGAGCCAGAGGTCCAGTTCTGGGCTTGGCTTTAGCCAGGAGCTGGCCGCCAGCTGCCCTTGGAATGTGCCGGGGAGGTGGGAGGATCTAGGGGGGCTCTGCAGCCCCACAGCAACCCCTGTCCCTGCCCCGAGGGGTGAGGCTGCTGAGGACCAGGCTGCACACCAGGGGATGGGGGGCCATGGCAAGAAGCACAGCACATCCCCCCACCTCTTGGAGAGGGCTGAGCAACCATGGAAAAGGATCATTTTCAATGATATTTTGTAAAAGAAAACCCATGTTTTGTATTTGCTACTGCTGAGAGAGCCTCGCGCTCCCTTCCCAGCCTGGCTCCCAAAGAGGGATGCTGTGAGATCAGGGATGCTGTGAGATAGCACAGCCCCATGGGGACCCAGTTACGGAGCTTCATGATTTGCCTTGAAGTAAGTCTGGTAAAAAAAAAATAATTAATAAAATAGTTTTAACTAGGAAAAGAACAGGATCTATTTATAAACCCCCAAACATTATTCCCGGTGCTCAGGCCATAGACAAGCCTATTTCCAGGAGTAATAAGGGCGAAATTGCAGCCATAAAACTTCAGTAATCAAATGTGAAAAGAACAGCCCAATTCATTAACACCCAGACAAGCTGCTAGAGACATTCTTAGTTATCAAATATTACCGTCGAGTTAATTTTTACCTGAGTTGTTTAAGCCTGGCTGTCCTCCTTCCCTTTTCACAGACATTTTGCCATAGGGTAGCATTGAACATTTATAATTAGATTTCTTCACTGAAGTTAATTATGAAGCGACAATAAAGGCTGAGTGCCTTCCATTTTCATAAGTATTATTTTGAACAAAAAGCAAATCCTTTGTTTTGGCATTGATATTTGTAATTTTAAGTTTAACATGAACCCTGGGGTATATATACTCTTTGAGATAAATAGATACAGACACACTCATGTTCATCTATTTTATATGGTGTTAGAATACTTTCACATTATTCTATATACACTTGTCTGCACAAACATCTCTACATGCTGGTGCAGATACAAGATTTCTCTTCTGGCTCTCTAAATTAATTAGCTACTCTTCACACCCTTGATGTTAAACCAGTAGCCCCCACTGGCAGCACCAGTATTTTTCAGGTTCCAGGTTGACCCAGCACCTGGGGAAATGTGCCACCAGAGGGGTCCTGGGGGCCCTGGATTAGGGAGGAGAGGTTCTAGTGTGGTCGTTAGTGATGGGCTCCATTTTAAGCCATAAAGTGGCCAATGGACACTCAGCTAAATTGCCATTACAAATCTGTGAGTTTGCCACTCAAACATACACACGCTCTGCATGCTTATTGGGACAAAAAGCAAATGATTCTTGTGGTTATCGCTGCCAGTTCCAGGGACCTGTCTGGTTACATACAATTACATGTCACCCTCCAGCAGAGCATTCACGAAGGAGAAAAGATGCTGGAATTTAAACAGGTCAATATTAATGCCGCGGTTGTATTTGATAATTGAAAGTGTCACCTCCGTTAGCTCACCCTGATAACTGGGCTTGAAAAGCCAGCACCAGGATGTCCAAAATCCTTCCCTTTATTTACAAAGCAACAGAGCGATCCCGTATATTCGGAAGGGGAAATAAAAGCTAGCCTGGGGGGTGCGGAGGGTGGGCACAGCCAAAGCTAAAATGGGGGGATGGAGGATAAACTCCAAGCTGTTCTGCTGCTGTTTCAGAGAGAAGAACTGCCCCCGGCGGCTGGCAGAGCTGTGGTACCCCCCCCCCGGTGCTCCTTTCAGAGGAATGTTTGCTCTGACCCACAAGCTTACCCCAAGTAAGGTCCAACCCTGCTGTTCTGGTGACGCCTCCAACGCTGTCTCTCTGGCTCTTCACTCCCCTGCACTGGACGTGGAGAGCGATAGAGGGATCGAAGCCATCTGCATTTTGTATAACCTTTATCAAGCATCACTTGACCTTGTCAGTGCTGATAAAGCCCTGTGAAGTGCATGCCAGATAAAATGTAATTTTTAATTGAGTATACTTATTATATTAAATATATTAACAAGGTGCAGATGAATACAAATGACCCCACGGTCAATGCTGTCGATTCACATTGAAATTTCTTTCGCCTGTGCTGAGCTGAAGGAGTCAATAACCTCTCAAAGGTCACACGTGGAATGGAAAAGCCTCTGGCCAAGTGGCCATCCTCCTGCCTCCAGTGACCACCACAATGCAATGGCCACGGGCAAGTCAGCACAGAGCTCAGCATCTCCAGAGGCCCCCCCTAAAGCACCATGCCCCACTCTTCCAGCCTTTAGGAAAGTGCTGGGAACCTCAGTTCTGTTCCTATTTTATTCTCGGTACAAATTTAGACTAATCCAAGGCACAAGTGAAAAATCATGAACAATCATCTCCTCTTTTATTCCCCAACTTCACAGATCATGTGAAAATACACTCAATATTGGGTTGACACACCAGTTCAGCACTGGAACGGCTACAGGATCGCCAGTGTCAGATCGATCTGCTGGGGTTAAAATCTACTGGTTTAAAGTGGGAGACGGCAGGATGCGGCCCAACTTCCTTCCTAAGCTTCGTGTCAAGCTTTGCTCCCAACTTGAGGAAAAGAAGATCAAATGAGCCGCCTGAGGAGCAGAGGCAGCACTGACACCATGTATTTGCATTAGCTGCAAGTAGGAGTAGCTCCCCAGGATTGCACCCCAGCACTGCACCCAAACCACCAGACTGTGCCAAATCTCTGTATAAAAAACTACATCTTGGGGCAGCACGGAACTCCCCGCTGTGACCCGCAGGGTGCCGTGCCTTCCCCTTCAGGGTTAGATTTATCCTTTTTAGTACCTCATTTAGAGAGACAAAAACTAAGATCTTTCAGAAAAAGCAGTAAGACCTCTTGTTCTGGATCCCCGTGTTTCTTTTTTAATGCTTCCTTAAGGGTCTCCATTTTTCTGTCACTTATCATCATCCAGAGTAATTTTGGGCTGTTAGAGAAAGTTCATTGCTGTAATTGCAACCATATTGGCCATTAAAGTTGACAGACAGCTGCTGAAGAAGTCACTTGCTGATTCCCACGACTCAGCAGATGCCTCTCAGCGTTTGCTAAAATGTTGGCTTGAATTTATGAAATGGAAGCAATTGCATTTTTACCTTGAGGACTGATCATTTCAAGAAGGGGAAAAAAACCACGCAGAACTCATCCAGGCCTTGAATTTGCAAACAGTGTTTGACTGCTCCTTCCTTCCCCAATTAGAGACGAAAACTCGTTATTTCCTACAGCCCATTCACAGAATTCACAGCATCACCTAGGTTGTAAGGGACCTTTTAAGATCATCTAGTCCAACCAATGAAAAAAACCAAACCAAACCAAACCAAACACCAAACCATAAAAAACCCACAAAATCACACACCAAACCCAAAACATCACCAACCCAACACTAATCCATATCCCTGAGCACCATGTCAACTCACCTCTTGAACACCTCCAGGGATGGTGCCTCAACCCCCTCCCTGGGCAGCCCATTCCAAGGCCTGACAACCCTTTCAGTAAAGAAATATTTCCTAATATCTAACCTGAACCTCCCCTGGTGCAACTTGAAGCCATTTCCCCTTGTCCCATCATCTGTGACCTGGGAGAAGAGACCGACCCCCCCTGGCTACAACGCCCTTAAGGGAGTTGTAGAGAGCGAGAAGGTCTCCCCTCAGCCTCCTCTTCCCCAGACTGAACACCCCCAACTCCCTCAGCCTCTCCTCATAAGGCTTGTGCTCCAGACCCCTCACCAGCCCCGTTGCCCTTCTCTGGACCCGCTCCAGCACCTCAGTGTCTTTCTTGTGGTAGGGGGCCCAAAACTGGACACGGCCCTCGAGGTGGGGTCTCACCAGTGCCCAGTCCAGTGGGACGATGACCTCTCGGGTCCTACTCACCACACTGTTCCTGACACAGGCCAGGATGCTGTTGGCTTTCTTGGCCACCTGGGCACACTGCTGGCTCATGTTCAGCCCACAGTCCACCAACACCCCCAGGGCCTTTTCTGCCTGGCAGCTCCAGCCTCTGCCCCAGCCTGTAGCGCTGCAGGGGGTTCAAGGGCAGGACCTGGCACTTGGCCTTATTGAACCTCATCCCGTTGGTCTCATCCCATCCATCCAGCCTGTCCAGATCCCTCTGCAAAGCCTCTCTGCCCTCCAGCAGGTCAACACTGCCACCCAACTTGGTGTCATCTGCAAATTTGCTGAGGGTGTATTCAATCTCTTATCCAGATCATGGACAAAGATGTTGAAGAGAACTGGTCCCAGTACCCAGCAGGCTGCCCGCCCTCCCCTGCCTGCCGGGATGGATGCTCTGCCCAGAGACAGCTTGGCCCCTTTTCCTCCCTGCATCCACCACACTTTGTTTCACTGGTTACTACTGGGAAATTCTTCCCAGCTGCAATTGCAGAAGCTGTTTTTCCCAAGGCTGGAGGTGGGGGGAAATCCCAGAGTCCCAACTTCTCCGGACAGACCTCGCTTCCAGAGCTCTGTTTACCCGGCTATTGCTGGTGCGATGCAGGGAGTGAATATTTCTCACCCAAACACTCCGCTTACACAATTAATAAATGCCACATGCCACAGGCCAGAAAATAAGGACCCGCTTGGGAGGGCTTTTTTTTTTTAACCAGTAAACTTTATTTATATATAACAACAGTACAAAGTGAGTCCTTGGCTTGCAAAATAGGAGTGTTTCATATTTACAATAGGTACACAATAATATATTAGAATAATAACAAAACCCCCTTTTTTTCCTTGGAACATTTTTAAATACTTAAACTTTCTTACATTTTTTTTCCACAACACTTGTAAAAACAACAAAAAAACAGACAATCATCTTAAAAAAAAGAAAATATAATACAGAACTCCAGTGTGTCAAGTATAATGGGGAGGGGAGGAGCCAGAGAACAACAGGGTGGAATGGGTACGGATACAAATCAATTCCTAATTCCTGCCAACACACAGCCCCCCCCAAACTGGAGTGTGTTTATTTTAAGGGGGGGAGGCAGAAGAAATCAGAATCCGCTCCACAGCTGGTATCTCTACATTCTATGACATTCCTGGGGACTCCAGAAGTTTTAGTACCTATACATTCCCTTCCCCTTCCCACCGCTTCTCACAACGGTCCCCAAGGTGCCGTTGCCACAGAAACACTCACCGATACGAGAAGGACGTTTTACTGCAGAATCTTCTGAAGTTGGGAAATAACGTGGCAAAATCAGCTCAGCAGCTCCTCGACCTTCCGCAGGCTTCTCTTGCCTTTGTGCTCCGTGAGGTGGGAACACCCCATGGAGAAGCGGTTGCATAAACTTCCAAGCTTATTCGAAACAGAGGTATTAAAAACAAAAAAAATAAATCTCATAGGAAAGGCCATACGGGAGATCTCGTATTTGATGTGGCAGCCTCGGGAGGCCCAGAGAACTTGGGATATTTTCTGTGCAATCGGATGGACCCTGCAGGGCTTCTGAGCATGTCCTTACGCGCTGCAGGAACGTCTAATGGTGTTTTGTGGGTTGGTTTTTTTTTTTTTTTTAAATTATTATTCCATTTTTACAGAGACAGGAGAGGAATGGGTAACACGGGGGCAATCGGGGATGTGAAAGAAGAAGCCCACAGACACCGCCACGCTCGCAGCACGCACAGAGCATCTCCGGCTGCCTCCGAGAGCCAGCGCAGACACCCGGGGGGGGGACGAGGAGCTGCTTCTCCCACAACGAGCAGCCAGTCCCCCCTGTGCCCCATCGCCTTCCCCTCCCCATCCTGCCCAGAATGGGACACACACCCCCCCCCCAAAACTGGGGAGTTTTCACGGCAAATAGAGACTTTGCATGAAGCCGTCCAGGTGGAGAAAAATCAGTTCAGAGACACCACCCCCCCTCTTTGGGAAGCAATCTCACCACCCCCATCTGGATTGCACACTCAGGGGCGCTCAGCTCGACAGACCCTGAACGGCACCTTCTTCGCTCCAATTCTTTCCCCAGCAGATGTCTGATTAAACAAAATAAAATAAGCATCCTGTCCCCACGGGTGCCGGGTGGCCACCTAGCTGCCACCGGCGCTTTGCCTTTGGCCTCCCACCCACCGGTTTTGGTGGCCCGGGGAAGGGGTGGCTGGGGGGAGGCTGGGGCGATGGGGGAGTTTGCACCCAAGACACACGGACTGTGGGACGGGAGGGCTCTCCAGCTCTGCCCAGTACACAGCTATATACACGGCCGCAGCTCCCTGCGTTATTGGCTTGCGGTTAATGGCACAAATGCAATTCTGAGCTGGGATGGCTGAAGCTCTGTGGCATTTCAATGCATCTTTGATGTCTGTTATTTATCCTCCTCTGAACGTGTTTTCCTCTCTCCAGGGCACAGTCACTCGTGAGCTCACCCCGATGTCCCGGCTCGTCCAAGTCAGGCTGTTTTAGTTCCGTTCAGTTTGGGTGAGCTCCGACAGCGCTGCAAAGGGATGGAGAAGGGCCAGCGAGAGGGGAGAAGGTGGCTGGGCTGCTGCCAGGGAAGGGGCTGGAGCCACGGCCTCAGACAGGAGCATCACAGGGACCTTGCCTGGACCTGCTCTGCCCTTTGCCAACCTGCTGCCCCTGGGACAAGGCAAGGGCAGGTTGATGTTCCCCATCCCTGCTGGCTGCTCGGGACTTCTGGAAATAAGGTCCTTTCCATGCAGTTGCACTGAGGTGCTCGGAGTCCACAGTGTCCAGGATCACAACCCCAGAGCTTTTTGTCCTCTTGCTTTTGTCCTTCACGTGCCCACCCAAATTGTTTCCTACACCATGACTTTTTTGGTGAAGTCCAGCAGAAGGCAGGAGAGAGAACTTAGGTGGGGACGGGCCGTTAGGATTTTAAGACAGAGTGTTGAAGGCACTGCTGTGATGAAGGTCTCTTGCACTCGCCATCCCTGCTGCGTCCCAGCACCAAGACCCTTGGCCTGAAGGACAAGAGGAAACGGGCACAAAAGACCCTGCAGGAAGCCATGGCCACGTCCAGCCTCCCTCAGGGACAAACCTCCCCGATGAGCACTGCCGGGAATGGTGCCCACCAGCAGCCAGGCCCTGGCAGACGCTTCATTTCTCAGTGGTGGTCCTCATGGTGGGACTTCAGGCAACTGTTGGACTGGTCCATGCTGGATCCTTCAGGGTTTCCAGCACTTTGGCCGTGCCAGTCTCTCTTGCCTCCCTTTAGATGTAAATTTATCCTTTATGGCAAAGCATGGACCACTCGCCGTCCATGTCCTCCGTATTTTGGTGGGCTGCGGTGTTGTGGTGCCCACAGCAGGGCTCGTGCAGAGACAAGCTTGCCTAGAAGTTAGACTCGTAGATGGGTTTTTAATAAAGGCTTTCAAAGTGGAGAAGCGTTTGATTAGCACCTTGCTCCCCCTTGGAGTGGGTGCTTTGATAGCTCATGAGCAGAAGATTAAATGGAATTATTTAAGCAGTGACACCAGGCAGAGAGATTCCGGAAAATGACGTCTCCCACTTTGATGTCGAAATACCTGAAACGAAGTGAACTGGAGAATCAAACCACCGACCGGCCTTGCAGGAGGAAGGAGGCAATGAGAGGGATGTGAAATCGTTTCATCTAAGGCAAAGTCACTGCCCCCTCCTGACCCAGCCCCGAGTCCAGTTTGCTCTAAGTGCGAAGAAAATGCCATTTTGAGATCCTAAGCTTCCTCTTCCCAAAGGAGTAACGGAAAAACAGGATGCAAACAGGGCAATAGATTACAAGTGCTTTGCCCCAAGGGGATGTGTTGCTGCATTCCATACAATTCCCCTTAAAGATCCATAATTGATGTCAACCACCAGGAGTAGATACTTGGCAGATTATTTATAGGCCACCCCTTCCGGCCAGCACCGTGCTGTTCCCTGCACCATCCTCCCAGCGCCTTCTGAGGTGATGGATTTGCTTATGGGATGCTCCTGGCCAGAAGGCAGAGAGCAGGAGGAGCAAAGCAGGCTTAAAAGCAGCTCCGCAAAAGCCTCTCAAATAGATGTGAAGAGAAGAGGACCAGGAGAAGCTGACTCGGGCTGTTGGGCAAGCACACCTTCACCAGCACCCAGGTGGTGAAAAGCCAGGTCTTTGCTTTGGGCAGAACTCATATTTTGTGAATCCTGCAGAGATAACTATTCAGACTAATATTTGGGAGTGTTTGGAAACCATCTGGAGGGATTTCTTTGGGTTTCAGAGTACCATAAGCATTTGGTGAACAATCTGAGTATGACTACCCAAAACAACGACCACAACTAGAATCTAGACCTGGAAGTCTCTCACACAAGCTCCGTGCCGGATCACTGGGAACAGCGGTAACAGAAACCAGTACAAGAATGAGACCTGGAGGCTTTCAAAGCCTGACACCCTGCAATGCCCTGGAACACCAGCAGCAAAGAGCAGGGCAGGCTGGTGGCTGCTGCAACGACGGCTCCTCCACCAGACTTCCACAGGACAACCCGCCCATCCGCACCTTTTCTGTCTCTGAAATTAGATTCACTGAGCAGGAGAAGGATCCCCGGGACAGGAACTCTCCCGATAACGGGCAGTACAAATCCTGCTCTGCTTCTCAGTCTCCGTTCCTCCCAGCTCTCTCCGTGTCTCAGTAAATCTGAGCACTCCAGTTACAAAGCTCAGCCTATTGTAAATGTCAAGAACTTATTGCACAAGGTTGATCATTACTATTTTTCTTCCAGAGCATTAATAGGGCCCAGAGAAACTCACAAAAGTGGATCACCAAAAGAAAGCGGGCTTGGCATGGCTTTTACTGAACGGTAATTAAACCAACAAGTTTCCTGAGTATTTCTCTACACCCTTCTCCCCTCCCCTGCTGCTGGCTCCCCGTCGGACTCCACCTCCAGACCAAACGCTGGTGGCTCTTTTGGTGCAAGGGGAGCCCGTGGTGCCTTCCCCCCCAGGCTCCTCTGGGCAGGAGGAGGGGGATGGATATGAAATTGGATTTTCCTTCGACACACATGGGCTGCAAATTGAGGTCCCTGGCATGGCACCACATGGCAGGGCTCCGCAGACGCCCCGAGCTCTTTTGCCACCACGCCAAGCTCACCCAGTCAATACTCACATTTCCATTAGACCTGATCACCCTGTCCTCCCCACTGCAGCCTGCATGAATATCAATATTTATCACAGAGGGAAATATTTACAGCCTTCCTTCCCCTCCTGGCACTCTACAAAGGGACACACATAAGCTTTGGTGTCTTTGAAAGGAATAACACTCACAAACATTTCCCTGTCACTGGCCACAAGGACACGTGCCGTGGGGGCCAGCGAGGAACTGAATATAAGGACGAGACGCCGAGACAGAGACGAGAGAGCAGGGCGAGCCGGGCGAGGATGCTGGCTAAGGGTTTCCCTTACCTACAGCAAAGATTTCTTCCCCCTCCCCACCAGGGAGTCCTGCGCCGGACCCCGGGTGACACCACCAACGCTGGTGGAGAAACTCAAAGGGAGCCTGTGCTGACCAACCCTGCAAGTCAACCAGAAGAGCAATAAATACTTCATCTCGTGATGCCCAGTCTTTTCAAGTATCGCTCGCTGTAAACGTTGCCGGGGGCTGGGGGGGTGGTTGTTGGTTTTCACTGCAAGGAACCAGAGGGGTGGCTGCCAGAAACCATCCACCAAAATGCACCCGAGGAGGTTTCATCCCAGCTCTGAGGATGGGGAGAGGGCAGCAGCTGCTTCTGCTCAAGAAGTATGGAAGGAACCAGCACCATGTGGGCACAACCACTGCCACGGCCACAGCACCATCCCGGCTGCTGCCCCATCACCGCGCCGGCACCAGCAAGACAGAATGGGGGTGGAAAAGGAGAAAGCATTTAAAATCAGATCTTTCCTCATTCAACAGTAAATGGGACTTAAAAAATATATATATATATATTGACACTATATAAATACATAGATAAAGCTGGATTTCAAGACAGGTTGGATGATCTGATGGTTTTGCAATTCAGGTAAAGTTCCTTTTAGTGCCTATAAGTTACTCAGCCACTGAACTATTTTCTGGCTAAACTGCTATTTTACTTGTGTAAAAAGGTGTGGTGCAAACTTGTGCTCATATTTTTTGTAAGATCCCAAAAAAGAAGGAAATTTCGGTTTTCCAGACTTTCCAATGGGCGTAAGAGTCCGTTTGCAGAACGCCTGAGCCGCGTCCTCAGGAGCCTCTCGAGGACAGGATTCAGAGCTGGACCTTGTTGCTGGGATTTTCTCCGTGACCTTTGTGGCTTTTTTTCTATTTCTTTCTTATTTTTTTTCTTCTTTTTTCTTTCTTTTTTTTTTTTAAAAAAAAAAACCCTTTAAATAAAGTTTTATTTTCTAATATACATCAAACAATTTTCATGCAAAGCAGCAGTCATGGAGACGTCCAGACTTTCCAGGTTCCTTCTTCCCATGTACGCTCGAAAAAAATAAAAATGATCCATCTTGGTGTGATTTTGATTGAGATGCTTTGTCTTTTTCCCTTCCTGCCTTTTCAAACTGGATCCTACAGGATTTTTGAGCACAGTCAGTCCTTGGGCCAGTCTCCGCTCCCTCCAGAAGAGCCTTGGTATTTAGATGTGTCCAGCGCCTTCCTTGCTTCTTCTCCCTCTTAATTCCCGCGAGTCTGTGCGACCCTCTGCCCCTCGCCGTCCCTGAGCGCCGCAGCCTTTCTTCAGCTCTCAATAGACATGGCACCAATAAGTTGCTCTACTTTATATGCCAGACGCTGCCTACGCGCCTGCTCGTCCTGCTCCAGAGCCCCGATGAGCTGGGAGAGGAAAAATTCAAAAGGGAGACAAAAAACATAAAAATAAATAAAAAAAAAAACACCAATGGAGAGAAAGAAGTGAGTGTGGGGAGGGGGGGCGGTGGGAGGTGGGTGGGCAGCGAGATGCCAGCGATTTGAAAGGGGGATGTGAGACACCGAAATCAGGGCTGGCAGAGGAAGGAGGTGAGTGCTTCGCCGTGCTTGGCCTGAAGGACAAGAGGAAACTGGCAAAAAGTTGTACATGAGAAGTTCCACCTAAACACGAGGAGGAACTTCTGCACTTTGAGGGTGGCAGAGCCCTGGAAGAGGCCGCCCAGGGAGGTGGTGGAGTCTCCTTCTCTGAATCATAGAATGGTTTGGGTTGGAAGGGACCTTAAAGATCGTGGAGTTCCACCCCCCCTGCCCTGGGCAGGGACACCTCCCACCAGACCAGGTTGCTCCAAGCCCCATCCAGCCTGGCCTTGAACCCCTCCAGGGATGGGGCAGCCACGGCTTCTCTGGGCAACCTGTTCCAGTGCCTCACCACCCTCATGGTAAAGAATTTCTTTACGAAATGTTTGGAGACATTTAAACCCCACCTGGTCACGTTCCTGTGGGACCTGCTCTGGGTGGACCTGCTCTGGCAGGGGGTTGGACTGGATGATCTCCAGAGGTTCCCTCCAGCCCCATATCATCCTGTGATTCATTCTGTGCCACAGCCAGGCCTCGTGGGCTTGTTGGACCACTCGGTCCACGTTCCCCACACGCCACCACCGTTCCCACTCTCCTACCTCGGGCTCCACATTTCTTGCCTTGTTTAGCATGGAAGTTAGGAGATTTTTAAACTCTAATGGGGAAATAGCTGGGGCATTGTATCACAGAGGCATACATGCAATTCAGTGACAAACCCCTTCTTTTTAACGGACATAATTGCAAAATAGGTTCTTCTAACACTGAAATGAAGGGGTGGAACAGATGGCAAGAACTTGTTTTCAAGTGATGCTTTCATTAAAGGAGCCCAGGCTGCCAGGGAGGCTTTGAGAGCAGGAGCCTGCATCACTGCGACATGGGATTTGTACCCTCTTCCCCAAGGACAGGGCTGTTTCTGGGGAGCTTCACCGGGTCATGAGGATTTCCCACAGTGTTTAGGAGTGGGCAGCGCTGGGCGTACACCTGGGCTGAGGAATGGGGCTGCTCCCATGATATTTTAGCTCTTGGTGCCCTGGGAAGCGGGTGATGGGCACGGCCAGGGCCCCGACCAGTTTGTGGGTGAACAGAAAAGAGCGGGGGCAGCAGCGGTGCGAGGTGTGGTGGTGCTGCACCGAGGAGGAGGAGGGAGGAGGAAGGACCTTCGGGTGGCAGCAAGGGGGATGTCAAGGGGGATGTCCTGGTTTGAGCGACAACAGGACTGATTTCTCCTCTAATGCTTGGGAAAACTCCACTTTTAGAATCCTCTAGTGCCTGAATTTGTGAAAATATTTACTTTATAGGCAGCCAGGCTCTGTGGGATTCAAGGTCTCGGTGTTTTTGAGCTCCCCAGGTGCAGGGATGAGGAGGAGCCAGACCCAGGCACTCAACCCAAGCAGCCACCCAGACTATTTCATACCACGAGTGGCACATTCAATATAAACTAGAAAGCTTGCTGAGGAGTTCTCTCTCCCTTAATGGCATCAGTTCAGAGAACTTTTTGCCCCGCTTGGGTATAATCCTTGTATGTTTTATATTGGTATCGGGATCAATACTGGTTCTTTAGTATTATTAATGTTAATTACTTAGTCTTATCCTATTAAATCTATTTATATCTCAACCCTCACGTTTCCTTGCTTTTCCCTGATTCCCCTTCCTGTGTGGGGAGGGGTCATTGGGAAAGAGAATAATTGGCTAAATGTCAATAAATCGCTGTGGGTTCCACAAACCACCCCAGGAGCTCGCTGCCCGACCCACCACCGCAGCCAAGAGGGGCTCCTCTCCCAGGCCGTGGGGGGGACACCCACCCCCTGGTGGGACACCCACCTCCTCACTGTACTTGCTGACGTAGGAGTAGATCTCGTTGAGGGCGCTCAGCATGTTGAACTCGGCGGAGTGCAGGCGCGACTGCTCCGCGAGGTAGGCGTTCATGTCCTGGTCGCTGATGGCAGGGAGCTTGGCGATGTCCGCGTAATACCTGGGGGGAGGAAAGGGTCAGGGGGGCCCGTGAGACACACGGCAGCTCAAAACGCCCCTCTTCTCCTTGGGATTTAAACTAAGCTCTGCAGGGGAACGGACAATATTTCACTTCATGTTTCCAGCTAGCAAAACGGGATGCGGGTCTGTAGGAAGCTCCTCTTGAGGACAAGAGGGAACGGCCTCAAGTTGCACCAGGGGAGGTTTAGGATGGATATTAGGAAAAATTCCTTCACTGAAAGAGTTATCAAGCCTAGGAACAGGCTGCCCAGGGAAGTGGTGGAGTCACCATCCCTGGAGGTATTGAAAATAGGGGCAGACGTGGTGCTGAGGGACATGGGTTAGTGGTGGCTTTGTCAGTGTTGCGTTGATGATTGGACACGATGATCTGAAAGGTCCCTTCCAACCTAGAAGATTCTATGATTCTAAGCTGAAAATAAGAGCAGTGATGCTCGGCAGGGGATGCTGCCACTCACCTCTCCACCCAGCTCTTGTAGCTGGGGATGTCCTTGGCATACAGCAGCTTGTTGGAGGGGGAGTCCTTGCCCAGGCGGTGCTCCGAGGTGGAGCACGAATCCATGAAGGTCTGAGCCACGACTGAGAGGCAGGCGTCCGTGATGCTGCCTTTGTGGATATCGAACACGAACTGGGGGTTTTTGATGACGTTCACCCAGAACCGGAGAGGGAGGCTGTAGGGAAATCAAGGAATGGATGAGAGCCCTGGGGCTGTTCAGCTGGAGAGGAGCAGACTGAGAGGGGATCTCATCGATGCTGAGCAATATCTACAGGGTGGGTGGCAAGAGGATGGGGCCAGACCTCCGTGGTGCCCAGTGACAGGAAAAGGGGCAACAGGTACAAGCTGGAACATGGGAAATTCTGTCTCAACATGATGAAAAAACTTTAAGGGTGGCAGAGCCCTAGAACAGGTTGCCCAGAGAGGGTGTGGGGTCTCCTTCTCTCCTTCTCTAGAGACCTGCTCTGGGTGACCCAGCTCTGGCAGGGGGTTGGACAAGATGATCTCCGGAGGTCCCTTCCAACCCCTGCCGTTCTGTGAAACAAAATTAGCTGTTCAGACAAAAGCTACAAATGGACATTTGCCGCATTGGCGTTCCCAGGCAGAACACTAACAGTGGGAAGCAGCAATATTGTCTGAACAGTTGCTGGGCCAGGTCCAGCAAACACCAGTTAGACCAGTCCTGCTCGGATTGCTCATGATTGGTCCCCTGTGCCCGGGCTGGACACTGCTGCCCTACGTATCCCGGGGTCTGATCCTGCATGGAAAGGAGGAGGATGCGAGGGGCTGGCGGGCAGCGGGGACCAAGGACGGGCTGGCTGTGCCAGGGCAGAGCTGAGCAGCCTGCGGTGGCACCGGGTGAGCGGCTCCATGAGGAGCCCATTAAGGCAAGTTCGTTAGGGTGGGAGGCTGCCGCCCCCACACTCATCAGCCAGTGCCCGGCCACTGCGCCGGCCGCCATCCGCCGGCATCACAGGCTTTGTCCCCAAATCCCGAGGCCCTTGCAATCAAAGGGGAATTATTATTCCTTTTTTCTTTGGCTGTGTAGCGGGATCAAAAAAAACAGCTGCTGCTTTCTATTACCTTTCAAGTCTCAGCTCTCTCCGTCTCTCCAGCACCGAAGGCTTCAGCCTTAACTCTTGCTGCACTGGGGGCTGGCAGCTCAGCCGCGGCCCCGAGCTCCTCTGACCCCCCCCCCAGCACCCTGCTCTCTCATCCAAGCCCCCAGTCGCTTTGACCTGCTCCAGTGGCACAAGCCTCCTCCCGTCTCCCCACCAAAATCCCCTTTCTGGGAATGCTGCAGCCGACCAAAGCGCTCAGCAGGGCACAGAGACCAGAGTTTCACCCTTCTCCTGAGCCCCCCATTCCTGGGGACAGGACAGCTGGTGGCTGCTGGGTGGCACTTTCTCTTTGCTGCTTTAAGAAGTCTCATCTTTTTTTTTTTTTCCTTTCTTTTTTTTTTTTTTGTGATTCTAGAGATTTTATCCTAATAACTCTTTCTTCTAAGGCTTTCATTAAATTGTTTTTAGCTTCCCACAGCCTTAGCAGGGAACCCGGCTTTTGCAGCCGTGATGATTAGAGGCCTTTTAAACTGTGAGGGACTTGGGGGGAAAATACAAAGTCTTCAGGGAGCAACCATTTGTTGTGCTTTTTTTTCTTCCTTGCAGAGGTAAATTTCTAACCCACGGAGCTTTTAATCCTAAAATAACAGCAGAGGCAGAGACGTGAGAACTCCTGTTGTTGGGAGGAGGCTGAACCTGGCTCCTTCCTCTCTTGCCACCTCCTCCCGCTGCCCAAGTGCTCCAGCTCCTGCCCAAAGTGATGGGGAAGGGGGAGCCTCTCACTGAACTCTCCCCAGTGCTGGGATTCCAGCATTCCTGCCCCAGCATGGCTGCAACGCCGGGATGGTGCTGGGATGGAGCCTGGCTTCCCGCGAGCAGACCAGCTCTGCAACCCAGTGATTCCCAGTGTCCAGGGCTGTGGATTTACAGCTCCCACCCATGGAGAGGACTCAGAGTCTGTGGTTTCACGCTGCACCAGGGGTTTCAGCTTGTGGGATTTGGGGTTTCAAGCACGGGGAGCAGCTCAAACCAGGATCAAACCCCACAGCCACATCGGCACGGGGCACTGGGACAGCAGCTGTGGTGGATGAAAAGGATTAACACGTCTTCACGGTACATCTCATGCTGTGGAGCTGTGGGACTTGGTTGCTCCCAGCCTTCCCAAAGCTCGTCCCCATCCTTGTTTTACCCCAGAACACAGATGATAATTGCTGAACGCTCAGGTCTGCCCCCCGCCTCTTCCACCCACTCCCCCTCCGCCCTCCCTTCTGCTCTTACCAATTGCTCTTCCAGGTGTGCCGCACGTCCGTGTCGTGGATGCCGTGCTTGTCTGCCTGCTCATCCAGGAAATCAAACATGTACTTGATGGCCAGGGGGAGGGCGCTGCCGCGGTGCACCGTGCTGAACAGCGTCTCGAACAAGTCGTCCACGAATTTCTGCAACGTACCCTGAAGGGGGGAGCCAGGAGGTGAAGGGAGGGAGGGAGGGAATCACAGAATCTTAGTGGTTGGAAGGGACCTTTGAGATCATCGAGTCCAACCACATTAAAAAACAAAACAAAACA
>JAOTQQ010000013.1:5599004-5622032 GCA_026546715.1 Gallinago undulata
AAGGTCAGGCTGGATGGGGCTTGGAGCAACCTGGTGTGGTGGGAGGTGTCCCTGCCCAGGGCAGGGGGGTTGAAACTCAATAATCTTTAAGGTCCCTAAAAAAATAATAGAATGTACTTTCATTTTGGCTGTCGTGGTGTGGTTCTTTGGGGGGAATCCACTGCTTTTCCCCCACCTCATTCCCTCAAGGTGCTGCCCTCCTGCAACAAAGGCAGCTTCAACACCAGCCCCAGCGGGTAATTCTCATTTAGAGCCGTGAGCTGCACTCATGGTGGTGCCAGGCCTGGCTCCAGGCTGGGTATGATGGTGCAGGACAGCAGGAGCAATGCCCAGTGAGCACTGGTGAGCCATCGTGCCCCAGCCCCTCGCTCTGCCCCTTACCGTATCTGCTGATGGACGTCCGGGATATACTGGCCGAGGCGGGGATGTTGTAGGAGGAGGTCTGTTTGGGGACGAGAGCCACAACTGAGCGGTCTGACACCTGGGGAGGGAATGGAGGAGAAGAGAAGATCAGCCAGAGCCACCATCCACGCTGCCATCACCAACTGCCCAGCGCCCGGGGGGCTCCGAGGGACGGGGAGTGATCCTGCCCCCCAGGTCCCGAGCCCTGCGCTGGGGGGGCAGCAGCCCTACAGCGAGGCACTGGAGGAAAGGAGTGATAAATCAAAAGACACATTGAAGATGTTTGGGGTCGTTGTGATTTAAGCTTACGCTTTATCCCATAAAAATGAGAATCTCAAGAATTGTTGTGATCCAATTAAAGTAACAATGCAGAGGGAATAAAATGACTATAATAACGTTATGGGCCATAAAACATTCCTATTAAACCATTTTTTATTTTAGCAATTTTTACGAACTTTAAAAGTTTGATTTACAGCTGAGCAAGTCATAAAGCCATCTTTCAGGGTATTAAATTGCCAGTCCCTCTACTACACCAGAGAAGGAATTAAACGCTGGGAAGTCAAACTATAAATGAACATTAGTGCTAACAAGATTTTGTTATAGCAGATTTTAGTAGCCATGTTTAATTTTATCCTCCCTATAAATCTAGTAGTCACTGGAAGTTTTTTAACTTATTTCCCTTAATTAAGAATCTGCAGGTTTCCAGGGAATGGGCCTGAGTGTCTTTTAATTTTGAAGTCGTGTCCCGTGGTGCAGCAGCGAGCGGAGTCACCGCATCTCATGGGCTGAGGGACACGCCAAGGGCCCAGCCAACATCATTTAGAGGAGCTGCATGAAAGAAATGCCTTTTCACACCAGAGAAATTGCTTCTAGGGTTAAATCCTCCATTATTTGCCGGGAGTCCTGCAAGGGACACGGTCACATCCCTTTGCAGGGGGAAGCTCTGGGGCAGCAGCTGGATTTTGCTCCCCAGCATCTCCCCCTGCACCATCCCTGGAAGGGGTGATGGAACAGCACAAGGTGACCCACACAGCGATCACCGCCACCTCCACAGCTCTGGGTTCCATCCAGATGAAAGGTTTCATGTAAATGTGAGTTGATATTATTGCTGGTGATAGTGGAAATAATAGTCACTTGTGTTTCACAGCACAAAAGTGAGATCTTTCTAAGCCAAACACTTCAAACACCTCTGTTATTTCCCCCTCTGCTCCTGCCTCACTTCATCCAATCTATGAAGTCGATGGAGGAAACGCTCGGTGGTGACATTCTTTTGGGAGGCTGTCATTAGCTGCCACTTTGGTTCAATTTCACTGGGGGGGGAAACCTGAGCACAGAGGAGCCCAGGGGGCTCCCCAGACACCGCGCCGGGATCCGTTTCCACCAGGGCTGTGGTTAACGGGGAGAGAGGCATTAAAAATTACACACACACACACACACACACTGAGCACTCTCACTCTCTAAATTTTGGGTCGAATGGCTCTTGTCAGCTAGAAAACACCAGTGTGCAAATTAGCATCAGATGGAACACACATTCGTTTCCCGTCTCGCTCTGCTCTTGCCACACTCCCATAAAACCCCAGAGACGCCTGCAAAGCTGGCTGCCTCTTTTACAACTTTATAAATATTCCGATTCTTCTGCGAGCTGGAAACGTGCTGCACAAAACACCTTAAAGAAAAGAGAAAGAGAAGCTGGAGCAGGGAGCGCAGCAGCCCAGACGCTGAGAGCGGGTTTGCGCGGGGATGCAGTGAGGATGCTGGCTCCAGCTCCACGCCACCCTCCACTCCTAAGCCTCATTTTCCACACAAATCTTCCCTCTCTGCTTCTAATTTTTCATTTAAAATAGTCTTCTAGTCTCTCAGCCTTCCCTGAGTCACAGCGGCTGACAGGTATTCATGCTCTGCTGCCTCTGAGTTAACCCTGCATGAGCCACTGTAAATCATTTGATATTAAATTCAGTGTTTCATTTTTCTTGAGTAAAACCATGCAGAGTGAGACTCTCCCATGGAGTTTAATAGGCATGAAACCAAAAGGATACTACACAAATGTAATACAATTCCTTACAACATAGTTTAAAAGCTCCAGAGAATTTAACAAAGAATTATGCCTACTTAACCTACACATCTATTTTTATAAATGAAGAAATAAGCAGCAGGCATACAGCTCTCTATGTAATTCTATAAAGAGCTTCAAAAAATATTACAGAGATGAATATTCCTTTTTAAATGCGATCTGGCTTTTGCATGTGAAGACTTCCCATGAAATGCATACTGTATGGGTTGATGCAGATGTATATTGTACTTTTACCGTCCTAAACACCTAGAAAACAAATGTAATCGTGTCAAAATCCAGCAGCCAGGTGTGGAGCTGAGAAACCCTTGGAGCTAAATAATGTGACAGGAGCTCGATGGAGCCCAGGAGCTGCAGGGATTGGGGCTGAGGAGCAAAGGGACCCCGGGAACGGGGAGCAGGGACAGGGCTGCGAGGACCAGGCAGGTTCTGGTCCTTGCTTGGGCGCTTGTTCCCGGGGGACAGCACCCCCCGAGAGCCCCCGGAATGTGGAACTGGATGGAAGCAGGGGCTGTGCAACCCCAATTACTGCGTCCAAATCCACAGACCGCTCTGCCTTCACATCAGCAGATACAAGTAGATGGCATCTGACCAAAAACATTGACAAGACAGCTCTGAATGAAAGATGGAGAGCACTTTACAGAGCTAGCTTTTATGTTCTTCCTAGAAATTTAGAAATCATCTTCGCTATCATCTCCAGAAGCTGGAGAAGTCTAGATTTCATTTTTATGGCTTGAACCACACCTGCTTTATATGTGACACCCCTGGATGAAATGGTGAGACAGCAGTGCTTGAAACTCAACTGATTTTATCCCCTCTTCTAGGCTGTGCCTTTGCCCACGTATTTGTTTTACTGTGTAGTCCTGGAGCATCTGTATTTTTGATACCTAATAAAAACAGTTATTACTCAAACAGAAAAAAAAAAACCTAAACCACACTGGTAAGAATGCAAAGAAAAATAAAATTAAAATATTGCTGTTTGTTTTTGGCAAAAGCCCTGCCTTGACAAGATTTCTGTTGCAGTGCAGAGAACTTGGCTTCTTTCTACGGCTGGAACAGCTCGTGGGGCTGCAGAGCCCGGGCCAGCGCGGGGAGAGACGTCTGCCGTCGGTACCTGCTTCGATGTTTGGCAGCAAACTTCTGCCTTGTTCCAGCACAAAACTGACAGTCAAACGGCAGGAATAGCTCCAGCAGCCCGAGCGCTGCGAGGATTTTGTTTATTTTAAGGGTAAACCTGTGGCTCGGATTCTCCCACAGGCGCTAAAATGAAAATACTCCCTCCCCCTGCACCCAAGGCACATCAGACAAACACGGCTTTCGCTTGTGACTTCCTTAAGATGACTTTTAAAGATCAAGGCGTAATAAAGTCTCACGGCTTCCCTGCATGTTGGTTAATCCCTTGCAACTGTCAGGTAAAACAGATTTTAGAAACAATGGAATTCATCTGCACAGCTCCTACGACATTTTACAGTAATCGGTCTTTAAATCCTTGGGGGTGCTTGGAAAAGTTGACCCTCGAGGTGCTTTTTTACATGCACTTTGCATATTTATGCCTTTCTCTTTGCCTCGCTCCCTGATTATACAGCTCCTGTCAATACTGGCTCACATTCAACTTACACAGCATGAGTCATGCTGATGGACTCGAGATGGTGTATAAACAGGGAAAGATGCCAGATTAAATACTAAACACTTCTGTGTAGGTAGTGATGGACAGGAGTAGGTTACAGGTCCCAATTAATGCAGTTATCCTCCGCTGCAGACAGGCTTTGAGTAAAAACCTGTGATTCCCTTCAACCAAACCTCCCTCAGCTCCGTTTTTACCTCTCTTCCCACCTTCCACACACCGTAGGAAGACCTTTCCAACCTTTGCATCCCCATCCAGGGCAGCGCAGGTTGGGCTGGGGCACACAAGCTGCAAAGGCTAAAGATGGCAACAACCCCTTAGGTCACCGGGCCCACCCTGGCTGATGCCCAGGAGAGATCTTCACTGTCCAGCTCCGTTTTATGTGCCCTTAGAGGCAAAGCTCCTGGTACTTGGCTTGGAAGACTAGGTCTGGGACTTAGGAGGTTTGATGTCACTCTGTCAAGAAGTAGCCCCTGATATTCACCCTTTCTTGACTTGGCCTCATCCCGTACCTCCCTGCAGCACTCCCAAGTGACAGTATTTGAAGTATTTGCTCTGTTTCCCTTCTTCAGGCTTTGCACGATGCTCAAGAGTCAGCACGTAGGAAGGTCACGAGCAGGAGAGACGAGCTGTCACTGCAGCAGATCGTCTGATTGTGTGGGGTTTGCAAAGCTTTGAAGGAAGGCAGAGACTCCTCTTCCTCCCCTGCTGCCCTCCTGCTTGTCCCAGACCCCTTGGTGAAGACCCGAGCCCCATGGGCCACCCATCCCCAGCCCCACCTCTCCAGCAGCGGCAGCTCAGCCCTCTCTATCACTCCCTCTCTCTCACCAGGCACGGCTGGTGGCTTTAATTTAGCCAATTTTCAACTCTGCTAGTTTCTATAAGATCCACGTCAAGGTTGCTTTCCCATCTAATGCATAAGCACATTGAACCCTTCTGGTTTATCATACAAATGTGACCTCCCTGTCTCTCTTGGTAGACGAGCTACTTGGGAATTAGATTTCTGCTTTGCTTTTCTTCCCTCCCGGCAGCTCTCTGGGGGCTGTCTGCTGGGGCTGCTCTCTCACCTGATAATGCATCAAGGTGTTCAGGCGCTTCCAGTCTCCTTCAATCTTGGTGGTGATGTCTTCATCCTGCAGGACCACGCGAGCTATCCGGCCCTGCCGCCACTCTGCGGGAGAGGCAAAAACCAGGCAGACACCATGGTCAGAGGAAAAAAGGCACCAACAGCCTCTACCAGCTTCTGGCCCAAGCAACCACAGGACAGAGGAGCCTGTAGAAGATCCAGCTCCCAGGGAAAAGGCACCCATAGAACGCTAAATTCTGCTCTTAAATTTTAGAACTTCAAGGAAGGTCACACTGGCAGTTTTCCTGCAGCAAAGTGCTGCATTTTAATTCCCATGCAGAATGTTCTGTGGTGTTCACCTGAACCAAGGCACAGGACCTTCCCAGCCCCTCTGTCCCCCATCCTGGCTCTGGCAGGACACACAACCTGGGGGAGAGGCTTTTCTCTGCAGAGTGAAAGAGCAAATGACTCCTGAAGCCTCCATGATCAGTGGACAATTAGCTGATCCCATGGAGTTCAAAACCTATCTGGCCAGAGCAGCGCCCATGATTTCTAGGGGCAGAAAGCTCCGGATCATCGTGCAGCCTGAGCTCTACCTTTCAAGCTCTGCAAAACCCATGGAGAACCACTGATAACAACACCCTCTCTCATCTTCCCCTTCCTGTGAGGGAGGGAAGCTCCTACCCAAGTCCATGTCAACAGCTCTTGGTCTCTGGGAATATGGGACGTTTTTGTACACTGCATCAAGGATCTTCTCTTTGACTTGGGTGATGGTGTCACAGTTCAGCACCTTCACGGGGATCTCTGGACTGTTCTCATTATCCGGGTTCACACAGTTTAGGATCTGGAAGAGAAGAACCACAGCATGCTCTAAAGGGCTTTGGACAAGCAACTGGGAGAACTGTAACCACACCTGGCACAGCCTGTTCTCGTAAAAACCCACCACATCCCTGTTTGCATCATTGCTGCTGCATCTAGTACCTCCTTACAACGTCAGTATAGGAGTCCTGGATGGCCCTTTCCATTTGCTGGAAGGAGGGCAATGCTCAGTGCTCAGGGAGATAAAAGGCTCCCCGCAAACCCTGCCTTTCCAAACCTCAACTCAGGCTCTTTGTACCTGCAAATTCGGGACATCCCTGACCTGGGGACGGGCCTGGCAGCGTGAGGTTTTGCTGCACTGGCAACACTTGTGCTTCTCAGGAGTGTCCTCCTCACTGGCCCAAGGGTCAGAACAGCTCACGTCCACGTGAGGAGGACAGGAGAGATTCCCTGGTGGCTTCTGCAGCGATCACTCACCAGAGTCTTGTACTCAATTTGCTGCCGGATCAGCTTGTCCTCACTGAGGGAGTAACGGGCTTCTCCTGTGATGGCATCAATGGGGCCTTTCTCCATCTGCTGCTTGATGGCACAGTAGAGCATGAAGAGCGGTTCTCCAGCACATTCCTACACAACGAGACAGCAGCACAACTAACACAGAGGTGAAGGTGCATCTGCATCTCCTCCGGGGCCTCTGGCCTGCAGACAGGCTCTGCTCATGATTCATCTCAGCCCAGGAATAGTCCCTTTCACTCAGTCCTCAGCACATGTGTGATCCAGGCTCAGCCCCCAGCAGCTCCGGGAGAGGACAGCCAAAACCATGAGCCCCGTTGCTCAATGGGTATGTTGACTTTGGCTTGGTAAATCTCTCCTGCATCTATGCGGCTGTAAAAAGGGAATCTGAGATCTTGATCTCATTATTCACTCTCATGAAGCAAATTCTGTGGGGCTTCCAAAACCACAAAATAAAGTTAAAAAATATGGAGGCCCAGGCACGGAGATGTGAGTGAGAATTTCTCCTAAGTACTGAAAAGGTGCAACAGCAACTCCATCACGTGAGGATTCCACCAGACAATCTGAGGGCTGAGGAAGGCTGAGCAGGGGGGCTGTGTGAGCTCGGCTCAGCCTCTTGAACAGCAGCCCCAGCCCCGACGAAATTTCCACCTCCCCAGCTACATCTTTTGACTTGAGGAGTTTCAAGCCCAGGTTCACCCCGGGGAGGGCTGGTGGGGGGGACAGCAAAGCGGCAGCAGGGTCTCAGCTCCATCCCTCCTTACCTTGAGGAACCTGTGGAGGAGGAAGGCGAACCAGTTCGTCAGCATCTTCTCAGCCACCGACTCCGTCCTAGGGAAGACGGGAGGACACACACGTTACATCCAAAACCCAACCACGTATCAGAGGCTCCAGATCCCCCCCAGGCACAGCTCCGGAGCAGGCAGGCAGCAGGATGTGGCCAGCGTTGTCTCCCCACCCTGGCTACGTGGAGCTGACAGCAGCTTGCCCAGCTGACAGCCCGTCATGGGCCTGATGGGGCTGGTGACAGGGAGCCTGGTGACACTCAGCTCCTCGCACGTGGTGCAAATTACAGCCTGGCTCAGTAAATCACTGGGATTTGCAGCGGTTGCTGGCAATCAGGGACAGCAGAGTGACAATGGCAGGGAAATTGCAGCTTTCTCCCCAGTCCCACCCAGCGTCCTCTCCCCACATTGTGCCCGACATTATCTCTAATTTAAATACAATACCTCCTAATGATAGTTTTTAATGCTGGCTCTGCAGGACCCGGGGAGACTTTCCTTAAAGCACCACGATTTTTATATCCTGGGGCAGGGGGGCTGTGCTGGTGGCAGGGGGTCTCACGGGCCACATCTGAGCCCCAGGCACGCAGCTGAGGCTGGGGGTGGCAGGCAAAGCCAGATGCCAACGTGCCCCCGGGCAGCCTGGCTTTCTGCACCATTGGCTTTACCATTGCAACCAGCCTCGTGCCACGTGCCATACCAGGATCTGGTCCAAATTTTGACAAGCAGAGGGGTGGATCCAGGAGACCCTGCCCTCTGCATCACCCTTTCCTCTGGGGACCACGGCTCCCTCCACCTTCACCCTGAGCAATGCAGCATCCCTGCTGGGGCTGGCCACCTCGCTGCACCTTCACCCCTTGGCCAGCAGCTCTGCTCCCAGTGCCATTCTTAACAGCGATGCCTTTTGACCACTGTGTCACCAGCCCATCCAGGAGATGCTCAGCGGTCACCACCGTGGACCAAACCTCTACCTCCATCCATCCCCTGACCCGGAGCGAGTCACCGTCCCGCTCTGGACCCCTGTTCCCCATCCTCCCCCATCTGCTCTGCTGCCTTGAACCAAGGGTTGCCCCTCCGTATGTATTTACACAGCATCCTGCATGTCTGAAAGCTCTGGCATTTAATGAAAAACACACACTATTGAAGCAACAGGGTTTGATCCCAAAGTCAAGCAGATCGTGTATAAATGGGAGGCAGAGATTTCAGCAAACAAAAACTGACGCCAGTCGGCAAACAGACCCGGGGTCACATTATCCATCATCTCTCAGGATCACAACATCTGCCAGGAATTTGTGAAAATGTCTGCAGATCCCCAAAGAATTTAAGCCTGAATTGATTAACTGCCTAAAAATTCATCCTACAAATTGACACACACATTGTTCTCCTGTTTAAAAATATTTCAGTCACCCAATTAAGGAGGAGAAGCACCAGCACTCCCCTGTGCCAGCGAGCCATGGAAAACAGAGAGTCGGTGATACAAACTACAGAATAGGTGGAAAACTCAGAAAATCATACGTTCAGGACTCCAGGGTGAATGTTAATTTAATTAACTACTTTATTAATAGGAAATTAAATCAAGAATTGGCAAGGCTCCTGATTAACCCTACCAGTGAGGTCACTACCTGTGTCCTGTCCCTGTTGGCTGCTCGTGGCCTGACACCAACACCATAAAAAATAACTGAAATAAGGAGTGACAGAGAAATTGGGGAACATTGTGTGGAAGAAGAGTATCGGATACTCCCGTGTTGAGCTGTTCCCTTTGATTTCTTTAAGCAGAAATACAAGATCAGCTGAACGGAACAGCAAAAAGAAATGCCTCGGAGCATCTCTGTCAAATCCCATTTCTCCGTAGCTGGGAGCACTGAGGAATCTCCACACAGGCTGATGCCGAGAGGTATTTGCAGTGCACCAGTCCCGGGGATGGCCAGCAATTAAGCTAATCATCACTCTCCTACCCTGGCTGGGGAAAGGGGCAGCGCAGCGGGGGGCGGCAGCAGGAGCCCCGAAGGCTCCTCACAAACAGGTCTGTGTATTTATTTTCCCTGCCTCCTCTGCCTTTGAAGCGGGGCTGGAGCAGGAGGGCTGGGGAAGCCATCCCTTAAACTCTGCTGGCCACCACGGGCCCCGACCTGGCTGTCTCTCTGCCACGCTGGGAGGGCAGGCACCGCTCTTACTGGCTGGGCTGGTATCTGCACCACTGCTACAGATCTCTCTCTAAAAATAAAAAATAAGCTCCTGAAGCTTAACCCGGCAGGGGAGAATCCCCAGGCTCAGAGAAAACCCTTCTCATATTGACCACAGAACAGGGGCAAGGCACGATCCCGAGATGGCTTTCCAAAGGAGCCTGATGCCAGCAACCAGCGCCTTGGCTGCTCCTCCGACGTTCTGAGGCACCGGGAATAAAACAAAACTAAACAAAAAGAGCTGAGAGGAACTCAAAAAAATAAATATGTATTTTATTAATTTTCCCTGCTATATCTAGGTCTCTGAACTGCTGTGTGCTGCTCTCTGTGCCAGCAACCAGAGCAGCTATTTGATTTAATGTCAACTTTTTTGCCGCCTCCCGTGAGGGGTAGTCATGGAAGAAAGAGAGAGGGGAAAACGAGGAAGAAAGAGAGAAAGAACTGAGTGCCAATTATCAACTGCTGCCACCAGAGAGCTCAAAAAATAAAAATAAAAAATATCTCACTTTGTGGCTGATCAGTCCTTATTAAGTCAGAACAAGACGTTCTGGCTGTTCTGTGCATCACCACCACCCTGGAGACCACGGGGGACAGGGCTGGGACAAGGCTCCAGCCCCAGCTTTAACAGGGCTGTGGCGATAGGACAAGTGGAAATGACTTTAAACTGAAAGAGGGGAGGCTCAGGCTAGATATAAGGAAGAAATTTTTTACGTTGAGGGTGGTGAGACACTGGCCCAGGTTGCCCAGAGAGGGTGGCTGATGCCCCATCCCTAGAAACATTCCAGGTTTCCCCTGAAATGGCTAAATCCTGGCACAGGACTATCAGCCTCGGCGCTGCCCGTGGCCCCATCTCTCTGCCAGGTGGTGCAGGAGGAGCAGGCAGGGCTCTCATCACCAGCCGTGTGTTTTTTGGAGCACGGCAGAAAGTCATTATTGATGGCTGAGGCAGGAGATGCCTTCCCAGCGACTCGTCAAACCACGGGGGAAATTAAGACGGCTTCCTTTTCCGAGATGAGTTATTGCCTCCACAAACACAGCCAGATTTAAAGCAATTTCCTGTCAAGTATATTCATTATGGCTGGAGGAATCCCTGAAATTTTCCTAGAGCTGTGAAATCCTCCCCTCTCCTCCATCCACCCGCTCCAGTGAGATGCCGGGTGCAGCTGATGGGGCAGCGATGGTCCTGCCACCAGCCAAAGCCAGGACCCGAAGGGACACGGGATGGAGGTGGCTAACAACACAGGGTGGTCTTTTACTTGTGGCCACTGATCTGGCCTACACTCATACGTGCTTCTCCCCTTTATTCCTCCTGCCATTTCCCTGCACGATGACGGGCGAGTCACTCAATCCATCCCTGAGCTCCCTCCCAGCCGTGGAACACAACCGCTGCTGCTCCAGCCAGGCAGACAGGGATGGGGTGAGGAGAAAGCCCACGAATGCTGCCAGGCAGGGTCCGAGGGTCACCCAGGCACCCCTCAGGAGGGGGACTGAGCCCCCTGGGGCAGCCTGCTTTTCTCTGGCAGCTCCAGGGGCAATTCACGGCACTTTGCCAAGAGGTACTTTTCCCTCACATTAACGCTCTACCACGGTAATTCCGCAGCTCATGGGAGACAAGGACCCCAAGTGCTGTTCAGACACGTAAGAAATCAGGCTCCTGCCCTTAAGAGCTTGAAATCCAGCAAGATCCATAGAATTGCTTTGGCTGGAAGAGCCTTTTCAAGTCCAAATGACTGGAGGAGCTGCATCTCTGCTCCTCCAGGCTCTGAATTGGCAGGGCACAGCGTGGTACCAGCAACCTCCAGGCGATGGAGACTACAGTTTTTGTGCCATTTGCCTCCCCACCACCACGGGGGTTAAAGCCCTTCGCTGAACCGCTCGGGCACCTCTGCACACATGGGTGAGAGAAGCAGGAGCTTGGGCAGGCAGGGCAGGGCAGGGAGGAGGCAGCTGGATGGCAGAGGTGACAGCGCTGCCATCATCACCTGCTCTCAGCAAAGTGGAGAAGGGGAAGCTGCTGGGGCGGGGAAAGATAAGAGATTGTGAGCGAGGGGTAAGAGCTCTCTTGGATCCAATTTAAAGCCCTGATCTGTGGAATCTGTGTCCTGGAGATGGGTGAAGAAATGGATGGGTCATCCAAAGCCACCCATGGAGAGCAGTGTTTTCCTTCCCACACCAGCGCCCTGGTCCTGCAGAGCCCTCGGATGCCACCAGCTTTGTGGCCGTGCCAGCCCAGGGGACCGCAATGACCCCATCCCCTCCCCGTCGCCCCACGTTACCTGCGCAGCAGCAGTTTGGGGTGGTTCTTGTTTTCCAGGTTCTTCTCGATGAGGTCGGAGAGCAGCTGCTTCAGCACGTCGGTGGCGTACTCCAGCTTGCCCTGCAGCCCCGTCATGATGAGCGAGGCCACGTTGCCGCGATCCCGCATGGAGAAGCTGCGCTGCAGCTCCAGCGTTCGGATGAAGGTCAGCAGGAAGACTTTGTTGTTGATCAGCTGAGCGAAGAGCTTCAAGGCCTTCTCCACGCTCTGCTGCCCGTTCCCTTGGACCTGCGGTGGAGGAGAGAAGACCCATCAGCCACGGCGTGGGAGGACAAGGGACCGGAGAGCAGCCCTGCAGCACCGTGGGGTCACTCTGCCATCATGGGAGGGGGGGGGTGAATGGTTTAACCCTTGGTGCACGAGCATCTCTCAGGGTCTCAGCATCCCTGAACATGGTTCTCTGGCCTGTCCTGACCAAGCATCACCCCCTCCGTCCTCCCCCAGCACTTCAGCACGACTTGCCTTAATCATTGCTCCTAGCTGCACTCTCTGCATGCCATAAAGCTGCTGCTTTGAGGCTAACGGCCCCATAAATGACATGCAATTTTGCTTGTTCTGCACAAAAAGTGACACTCTTGTAAGTAAATTAAATACTAATTTAGACTATTGCTTTATTATGGGACAAGTGTAAAAAATTAATTGAGGCTTTCAGCCAGTTGCAGATTCAAGTAATTCATTACAAGCGAAAATGATGAACTACATTAAGCAACTCTTTACCAAACATCTTGGAGACTTATGTATTGGTTTTACCAACGTTACATAATTAAGCAACTGTGTAATTGGCAACACATTTATCACTTCTGCAATTCTGTTTTTCATGAGTAAAACAAATAAAAAGCACTCATATTTGTTTGCTAGAGCTTATTTGGCAATTTAAACAGCGAACATAATGCGTGGGGCTGGGAAACTCAGGGCATGGGAATGGGCTGGGGGGGGCTGGTTCAAAGCCCACTGGGCTTTACCAACCCCAGGGCAACTGCTCAGTGTTGGTGGCCCACTGGAAAGGAATCTTATTTGATTATTTGATGTATTAATGCTGAGTAGTGCTCGCCTGGAGAAGCAATGCAGCTGCATGAAGCACAAGTGATCAGCACTTCGTCCTCTTACATCTCAGGTTTGGGGATACCTCTGGGCTTTGGGGACACCTCTGGGCTGTGTGAAGGCAGACTTTCAGGACCCCCTGGAGCAATACCAGCCTCCCAGAGGGAGTGCTGAGCCCGCTACCTCTGGGCATCCCAGAGAGAGGATGGCAGCCCCACGCTCGGTGGCAGAGAATGTTTCTTGAAGCACCATCTTTTTTTTATTGCCGCCCTCACAGGAGAGCGGGGCCCATCTACAAGGGGGTCTGATGGACCCTTTTACGTTACCGATGGTTCTAAATCTTCAGTGAGAATCTTATTCATATATTTACACAAACTAGTGGAAAGACCAGGGAGATGGAAGGGTTTGCTGGGCAGCTGCGTGGGAGGCTGGCCATGCCTAGGCACAGCGCTTGCCCTCCCGTGGACACGCCATGGAACAGCAGCAGGATGCTCCAGGAGGGATGCTCCGGGCAGGATGCTCCCAGGCTGGATGCTCCCAGGCACCCAGCCTGCCCCTGCATGGTAAAGTGACTTTAAAAGTCCCTATAACTTACCTGGCGTGCTATAGCAATATAAAACCCCATAAAATAAACCTAAAGCAACACCAGGGAGAAGAAACCGAGAGGAATGAAGCAATGTGTGATGGAGATAAAACACCGGCTTCTTAGTTAAAATGAGCTGGGGACTCATCCTGCTAACCCCGGTGCCTCTAATGAGATTTGGTGTGGAAGGTGTGGAGGGGCTTCAGGGTTTCACGCCGGCTTCCCCGAGGGCTCAGGGAAACTCGAGGGCTAGAGGACAGTCTGCTCCTCACCTCCAGCTCCCGCAGGACAGGATGGTCCTCGATGCCAGGGAAAAGGACCCTCATGGCATACGTCCGATAGTCAAGGTAGGGGATCCCAGAGCGGTCCAGGTCGCTGGTTAATTCATTGATGTCTGTCTGCAGCTCTGCAAAAGCTATTTGGGGAGAAGAGAATAAGAGGGAAGAAGAGAGGTGAGGCGGGGGAGCTGAGGGTGCGGGCAGGGGCTCGGGGGGGCTGGTTCCCTGCTCTCCTCAGGGACTCAGCAGCAACTGCAACAGGGCCAGCTCAGGAATCTGATTCGGAGGAGACCTTGGTGTGTAGCTCAGACAGACCCTCACCCTCAGAGACTCTGTCTCAGCAGCTGAGAGCGGGAGAGCACTCACTGCACAGAGCAGAAGCTGAGAACAAAAGATGCTTATTAATTTGTATGCAGCTCACACCTCTGTATACATACCTAAAACACCTTTAAAGGCTGCAGAGGAATAAGGACCTATTTTCATAACTTGGTACCTCCCACATTTTCCTTTCTTCTTCTTGTTCTCTTCCTCAATCAACAGTTGACAAAACAGATTTGATCTGTACCAGGTTTGATTAAGTAGAAAGTGCCTGCTGCAGGGGTCAGCAAGGAATTTCTCCTTCTTCTGGTAATGTAACATCACCATGTTACACAGCTGCATGTGTGTCCTTGGGTCAATTCCCAAAGTAGGAAAAGCTGGCCTTGGAAGGTCTCTGTACCCCAGCGAGGCTGTGCCCACGCCGAAGCTGTGGGCTCTCCTGAATAGATCTCATTTTTTTTGTCCTGTGCTTTCAAGGCTGTGTCCTTTTAACAAACCCAGTGCAACTCTCCCTGTACACAGAGGTCACACCATGAAATTTGCAGCTTTCTATTTATTTGTCTTTGATTGACTAAGCTCCCTCCCAGCTGGAAGGAGGTACAAAACAACAGCAGCACGACTCCCCAGAACGCTTTTTCTCTCATCTCACCAGCTACAGCAGTGACTGCCCACCTCCACCTTGGCTCCCCCGTGGAGCAGCTGGGCTCAGCCACCTCCTTGCAAGCGACAAGGCCTGTGTGTGTCAAAATGTGCCAGCAGCAGGGCTGGCTGGTCCAAATAACATGCAAGATTTCCCATGAGCAAATACCTGAGGAGCTTCTTCCTCTCCCTCAGACCTGCTCCTGCCACCCCGGGATCGCATCTCACAGACTGGAGGGACTGGGCCAGTTTTCCAGCCCTACCACCTTCCATCTGGGATGCAGGCTGTTTCTCAGGGGTCTGAGCCTCCCCTGCTCCCGATCTCACTCTGTGCCTTTTCAAAAGCTCTTTACTAAAAGGCCATTAGACAAGGGGGCATATTGTGCTGGGCACCCTGGGGTTCACGCCGTCCTTGCAGCGCGATCCAGGCACGTTGTTTAAGCAGGATGAAGCTCTAATCCTATTCCCTGCACACCAGGCAGCAGGGCTGTGGCTGCCACCGACATGGTGGGCAGGCGTGCAGACCTCGCAGGGACACCCACCCCGCTCCTCGCCGGAAAAATGGGGGGACTGGGGTGCTCTGGTGGGGAAAAGGCAGAGGATGGGGCTGCAGCTCACAGAGAGTGCCCGGTCCCGGGCAGTACTGACCCTCCTTGCACTCCAAGGCCACCCGGGACTCCAGGTTGTCCATCTGCATCTGCAGCCTCTTGAGGGTCAGGTCGTTCTCTCGCGACTTGCGCTTGTAGGCGATGAGGACAATGATGACGATGATGAGGAGCAGGCTGCCACCGGCTGCGATGCTGACGATGGCCGGCAGGGTCAGGAGGCTGTCTGAGATGATGCTCACCGAACCAGGGGAGAAGATGATACCACCAACACGCACCTACAAAGCACAACGTGGGGGGGGAAACCAGTGACTTTGGTGTCAACCCATCCCAAAGCCCTGTCCTTCCCAACCAGGCTACAGACTCCTCAGGCCGTACAGACCCCCAGGGAAGCACTGAACTGCCCGTTTCAGCCAAGACTACAGCAGCCCCGATGCCTTCAGACACCAAGGGTGCAGCTCACACGAACACAGGGAGGCTTCAAGTCATGATAAATGTGCCAGCCCTTCACTATCTGAGCTTTGTTCTTATTATCTGATGGCTCCATTTGACTTTCATTTTATAAGCTTTCAACTCCCTTTTGTAAAACGTGGACATTAGCAACCCAGTGATAATTTCACTGACAAGAAGCCAGAGCAACTGGGAAGAGAAAAGGGTGAAGGGAAGAGAGAGCCTCATGTGGGAGCCACGGAGAGACCACGCCGGGGGTCGATGGTGGGACAGGCTCCTCCTGGCTGTGCCCACCCCTCAGATGGGAGCAGCTCTCAGCCAGGCACCGCGTCTGCGGATCACAGTGTGATACCTGAATGTGCCTTGGATGCTGGTCTTAAAGGGAAATAAATCACAATTACAATCTCATTTGGGCCGTACTCGAGCGCTTCTGCAGCTGCCTGCTCACTCAGCGAGTGGATCAGGGGAAGCAGCAATGCCCAAAAATCAGAGGAAGACACTGTTGTCTTGGACAAGACCATCGATCCAACCAGTATCCAGATGTCCCCAGCTGCTTCTGCTTCAGGAAAAGGCAAAACTTCTCCATCCCCTCAGCAGATCAGGTCTGGCTACAAGGAGTGATAAAATCCCTTCCCATCCTCCAGGAGGGAGGACAGCCCACCGAAAATGGTCTCACCCACTCAGGGAAGAGCAAGCAGCAGCACAGAAAGGATGGTACCCAGGGCTGGAGGCACTGCCAGAAAGATCTGTTCTTTCCAGAAGGTGCTGATAGTAGGTGGTGAGTCTCAGGGAGGGAATACGAAGTTTCTCCACGCTAATCCACATCAATGTTTTAAGCTTCCAATTAGACAGCCATAAAGATCTAAAATCCTACTGATCCTCCGACAAGAAATCGCACTCAGCGTCTGAGTGAGTCAGGGCGATGGGGGAGGAGGAGAAGGGATGGGAGGAAGGAAGGGAGGGATGCTGAGAGGAGCCTTTGGTCCCTCACCATCACTTTGTGCTGTCCGGTGAGATTGGGGGGCTCGCACAGCAGCTGGGTCTCGGAGACGGTGACGGCGCAGGGTGTTTCTCCGATCAGCACGGTGTAGTTGAGCTTTGCTCCTCCGGGAGCTGGGGGACACAGGTTTCTGCCCTGGGGACAAGGGGAGAGAAGACTGTACAAAGGTGCAGAGCATTTCTTCAGTTTTCATCTGGCTCCCAGCTTGTGCAAACACCAGGATTGCACCTAACATTCCCCTTTCTCCAAAGGGATTATAAAATTCCTCTCTCTGGGATTTTTTTTTTTTTTCCTGCTTCCCACCAGCTAAGGGTCTCCTTACCTTCAGGATGATGGGTGACCCCGGCTTCTGCTCCAGCACCCCGGTGGGGCTCAGGAGTTCGAAGGTGGGGTTGGGGTAGTAGATGAACTTGGTGTCGTTGTAGACCAGCAGGGACTGCACGTTGTTGAAGATGAACCCGAACTCGTCCGGCCGCTCGACGGCGTCCAGGCCGGGCCGGTACTCGGGGGTGAGGGGGGGGGCCAGGCAGGCCAGCGCCGTGGCGTTCACCGCCTTGCAGACCTGCAGGGAAGGAGATGTTTGGGAAGATGGCAGGGGAAAACCTTCCCTCGACCTGCACCATCATCTTCTAATTCCTTAAATACCCCCTGAAAAGTCCAGCGGATTCCTATTTAGCTGGAAATTATTTAATCACCGCCATGGTTTGGGGGGATTTGCTTCCCCTCCGGGCAGTGCAAAGGCACAGGAGCAGAGACAGAGGGCAAGCTTCAGAATGAGCAGTGTTTTAAAGACACTAGAGGCTCATGAAGTAGATCATTTAGCACTTTTCCTCTGTTTTTTTCTTTTCTTTACAGGTGCATCCTCTTTGCCAATATTGGCTTTGAAGCACAGGCACAGCAAATACCTGGTCCCTGCTACAAATGGGTGATTAGAGGCAATTCCCTATTCCAGGAACAACCACCTGAGACTCGTGGGCTGGAGGTGACACAAAGGTCATCTCCCACGGGGCCGAGGACACCCCCAGCTCCCCCAGCCCTGGAAGCAGGGAGCTGGCTGATTTATGAGACTTTTGCCTTATAAAGCAGCAAGAGCCCAACCGTTTGCCCTCCCTCCATATGGGAAAGATTTAATTTCACTCAATTTCGTGTCTTCAAAATTATTTTTGTTGCACTGTGACTGCAACTGCTAACAACAAAATTAGATGTCTTTTTAAAAAGAGCTCAGAAGAAAAAGGTCTTCAGAGGGGAAGGGAGAACAGGAATAGGAAAAGACTGCAAAGAGATTTGCCCTTTCCAAGATGATACAGATTCAGTCAGAAAGATCACTGCATAGAAACAACATTTTTCAGTTTTACTTAGTCAAAATAATTTCTATGGGTCCTGGAGATAAAACTCTTGTTTGTAGCACACAAGAGCATTGCTTAGTTCCCGTTTAGCTGAGGATTCATTTCAGTTTCTCACTCTTAGACTGAAAAAATACAGATAGGGGAAGGAGGTGGCGTTCCAGATCAACCCCAAATTCTGCTACCAGGTCCTTGCTTCAGGAATGTCGGGGTGACGGGAGGGAGGAGAGGAAGGAGGCATAAAAATAACACCCAGCTTCACCAAAATACTGCAAAAGTGGCCCGAAAGCTTCTTGTTCAGAAGCAGTTCCCCTCTCCCCTTCCCTCCCCGGGCTGGTACAGACTTGCCGGGCCCCGAGCTGCGGCAATAGGAGGTTTATTTATAGAGAGGCAGCGAGGGAGAGACTAGTTAAACATAGCAGCCTTGTAGCTGGCAGGTCCCAGCGCTTCGCTCCGGGCTTTTACAGAAAGAGGACTAAAATGGGAAGCGTGGAGCAGCTGGGGATGGGGACAGCTACACTTGGACTTTCCATCACAACGTGCCTGTGGGGCTGAGGGAGGTATGGGGAGGGATGCTGGGGAGAGGAGAGCCCTCAGGGGCTCTGGCAAAAGGAGGAATTTCAGGAGTGAAACAAGGTTACCTGACCCAAGACAGAATTTGGGGTGATGGAGATGACCTAAAATGCTTTCAAAACTCCTTGGCAGTCACTATGTGTGTGTTGGCACCCCTCTTCCCAGGGTCCCCAAGGTTTGCTGCCAACAGTTTGGGCAAGTCTAGGGAAAAAAACCCACAGAAGCTTTTGCCATGGCAAGTCAGATTGGATATTAGGAAAAAATTTTACTCTGAAAGGGTTATCAAGCCTTGGAACGGGCTGCCCAGGGAATGGGTTGAGGCCCTATCCCTGGAGGTATTTAAAAGATGGGTTGAAATAGTGCTTAGAGACATGGTTTAGTGATGGTTTTTATCAGAGTTAGGTTGATGGTTGGACTAGATGATCTGAAAGGTCCCTTCCAACCCAGACAATTCTATGATTCTAAGTCTCACCACACAGGGAGCACTGGTACCAGTAACCCTAGGTGTTACTGCCGGCAGCAGCTACTTACATTGACAAACTCCTTGCCGTTGTACTTGACACGGATCCTCGGCTCCTGGATGACATCCAGGTTGGAGCCGGTGATGGTCAGAGGTGTGTGTCCACTGTGGAGAACAAGGAGACACCGGTTAATGCCTTGGGCAGGAGCGGCAAGACTCCACTTGACAATCAGGATGCCCTTTGATCTCAGGAAGATGTTTCCTGCAGACAGTTCAGGCACCAGGCGACAGAGCAGATTAACCCCCACGAGTCAGCCCCGTCCTCTGCTCCCACTGCACCCTCTCCCACCTCACAGCCTTCCACGGCAGCGGGAGGAGAAACGGGACCGAAGAAATCGACTGAGCTGAGACTAAACACGTGAGACAATAAATTAGTCACAGTGTTTAATGATTTACACAGCGACGTTTTTAAGGAACACGAGAAATGGTACGTGGAGTGAAGGAACTGACGTGTGCGTGCATCTGGACTGCAGACACAGCAAGTTGTCACATAGAGCTTGGGGAGGGATGAAGAGCAGCCGGTGCCACTGGGGCCAGGGAGGATACAACCCCTCGGGCTAAAGCACCCTCATTCTCCTACAGCCAATGCCCCTGGGCAAAGTTTTTCACTCTTGGCTTCCCCTCTCATGTGCTAACTGGAGCAGCACAGCCCGGATTCACCCCAGGCCCCAGCGCCTCTGCAGCAGAGCCCAGCTGGTCCCCTTGGACCACCAGGTCCACCATCAGACCCACCCCACCCAAACCACCCGCGATCTCAGATTTGGACTCAAAGCAGACGTCTCTCAGAGCCTGCTGCGAGACGCTTACTTCTTTCAAGGGCGATTTTAAAAAATAATTGGGATTTTAAATGAATAGCTGCGTTGCAGCCCTTGTAAGCACAACCATTAAAGTAACACCAGGGGATGAGTACGACCAGGGGTTTTTAGCAGCGACAACGTCACGGTGATGTGACAGTGCTGTCTGCCCCGTTCGGAGCAGTGAATCTGGGACAAACAGTACATTTTGATTAGCATCAGCTTTTTCTTTTCTTGGTGGTTGCTGGTTTTGTTTTATTCCAGAACTACAAGAAGGAGCCTTTAATGAGCAATTGTGCACTTCTTCAGCAGATGGAAGTGATCTCGGGGCTTTCTTTGTGCTCCCAGAATCTCGGTGCAGACTGCGGCTGCTGTAATTGCCCCGGTAATCACAACTACTACGGGAGCTCTGGACCTGATTTTTGGGAAATGCAAACGCCGCAGACGCCCAGCACTGACAAATCCAGGGTGCTGGGAGGGATGTGAATTTCCATACAGCCCCATTTTTGCGTGCGCTGAGAGAGAAGACCCAGAGCAGGGGAGCTGGCTGCTCTCCCACCGTGGGAGCCCTGCGTTACCTGGCGATGCTCCACTCGGGCTCGATGTGCTGCACCTTGGGGTCGTCGATGTACTCAAACACCAAGGTCTGCTCCAGCTGAGCCCGGTCCACGCTGACGGAGACGTGGACAGCCCCCAGGCCGTGGGCCGAGGGGGCCGACACGCAGACGATCTCGTTCATGGACCGCCTATGCAAGAGAAAAGCCGGGGCAAAGCGTTAATGGGTGGTCACGGTGTGGGGGCAAAAAATGACCCTTGGTGCTGGCACAGCTGCAGTGGGGCAGCTCAGAAAGGGGCTGAGCCATCACTCAGCCAAGGGGATGAGCTCCCCGATGGGCAGAAGGGCTTCACTGGCACGGGAGGGAGGGAATGGAGCTCTGCTGGGGAGGGGCTGCTGCCTGCCCACCGAGAGGGAAGCTCAGGCTGCCTGAAATCCTGCTTTGTGCCAAACTGCAGCCGCCCGCATCCCTCTGTGAACCCGCTGCCTTCTGTCGGGCGTGTGAAAACAGATGGCTGCTTTTTAAACGGGATGCACAAGCTCACTCAAAAGCCAAAATTCTTCCCCTCCCCACCCCTCGCGGCACACACGGGCCCTTGTGAGCGGCATAAAGGGGCCCGGGAAGCCCCCGCCTGGGAAGGGCGATGCCACCGTCACCGCTGCCTTCCAGCTTTGTCTGCCCGTCAGAGCAGGGTGACCTCGGCCCCGGCGCTGCCTGGCTGGACACAACAGACCATCTGCTTCCATCGCAGCCCTGGAGAAGGTTGTGGTGGCAGGGTAACGAGGGGCTGTCAAAGCACAAAGGCACCAGTGGGTGGGTGGGTGGATGGATGGATGGATGGATGGATGGATGGATGGATGGATGGATGGATGGATGGATGGAGAAGGGCAATGAGATACAAGCAGTGCCGCTCCTGCTGCCAGGACAGAGCCATGAGGAACAGTTCTGTGGTCAGCCTGGACACTGCTCCTACAAAAAGTGCTGGAGTGACCTCCCTGGAAGGCCAGTGCCCTGCACGGTCGTCCCGCCTACCCAAACCTGCCCCCAGCTCGCCAAAACGGCCATGCTGTTTCTGTGGCTCATTTAGCTTTGGGCAGGCAGATCTTCAGCACCTCGCTGACAGCTCAGCACTTAAACCAAAACCCAGCACTCCAGAATGTCCCATCTTCACCATCCTCTCCCTCCCTAGAGGCTGCACAGCTCCTGGGGGTGCCTGGAGGCTGAGTCTGGAGCTGGAACCCCTGCCTGGCTTCCAGCAAAGCTCCTGTGTCCCCACCTGGACAAGGGGATGCTGCCCTTTTAGAGCCCTCACACACCCCCTTGCCCTCCCCAAGGAGCGTGGGCACGTCCCTCGGCACCAGGCGCTTCAGGAGGTATGGAACAGAAGGTTCCACAACATTCCCAGCTCACACCTCAGCTCTCCCACCCACCAACCTCCAAAGGAACCGAAACAACCGCCTAAAATACCTGAAACAAACTGGACCTGGCCGCCTCTATTGATGCAATTACATGTCTACCTTTTCCTCCTCCCCTCCTCCTCCCTCCCTCCCTCATTTAATTCTCACTCTCCACCTTGATTTAATTTAACCACAAAGGCATCCTTGTGCGAGGAGTGTGTTGCTCCACCTTCCTTGCTGATTCTCTGAGGGTTGCCGTGCCGTGCGTGCCCGTGCAGCCAAAGAGCTGCCTGCTCCCTGCCTGCTGCCTGCTCCCTGCCTGCTCCCTGCCTGCTGCCTGCTCCCTGCCTGCTCCCTGCCTGCTCCCTGCCTGCTCTGCCCCCCCCAGACCCCTCCGCGCCTCCTTAGCTCTGGCGTGAGATGCAGAGTGATGCATGGCTGCTGGCAGAGCTGCTCCCAGCTCCCTGTGATCAGTTAATTAGCTTTCTGTGCTATTATTATGTCGTCATGGTGAATCTACCCACTCCTCCGATCAGAGAGGGGAGAATGGGGGAAGCTGTAATTAGAGTGAATCTCATTAGAAACCGCTTCATCTAATCAGGCTCCCCCACACCCTGGAGTACAATTGAAGTTCGTTGCCTCAAAACAGTCCAAGCAAAACAAAGTGCACAGCGTGACCCCGCGTGAGGGATGGTGCCATTCATACGCTGCCGCTCGCTTTGTTTAAGTTTCTGCTTGCCTGCTGTAATTAGAACATAGAGAGAACTCAAAACTCTTCCAGGTTTGGCAGGTCAGGATCTGCAGGTTGCCTGAATATAATCATATATTTACGGGATTAGGTTTCTGCTCCCAGGCCGGCTTGGCGGCTGCTTCTGCCGGCGGTAACGCCGATACCCGTCTGGATCCGAGGAGATAATTTGGCTTCTCTGCTTTGGATACGGGAAGAAATGTTGATGGATCAGTTCAGTGCTTGGCACTCGCAGAGTTCAGCTGCACTTGGAGACCTCAGCATGTCCAGAGCTCCCGAAACACTGTTCTAGGATGGGCCTAGAAGAATCACCACTGATTTGGAGGTGATGCTGCCCCTCTGCTCTGCACTCGTGAGACCCCACCTGGAGCTCTGTGTCCAGCTCTGGAGTCCTCAACACAGGAAGGACAT
>JAOTQQ010000013.1:5627471-5669110 GCA_026546715.1 Gallinago undulata
GTGAGGCTGAAGGTGGTTCTGCAGAGCAGCAGGGGAAACGCCGGCTCTTCTGCCGGTCACGTGCAAACGCATGAAATGCTCCAATTTGGGAGGGCAGCGTTTCCCCTGCCTTCGGCGGCTTTAAATTCACTACAAATAAAATAAAATAAAAAAAGACTAAAGGAAAAAAGAACCTGCAGACGGCAAGCAGAGGTGATGCCAGGAGGCCTAATGAAATACACACACGCTAGTAAAGAGCTCTAATGTGCAAGCCCTTATTACTGCACATCAAAACGGGCTGCCCAGAGAGACGCTGCCTTTGGAGAACAGAAACGAAGCGTCTCAGCTGTGTGCCTTCATCTGCCACGTGCTCCTCTCGCCGCCTTTAACCAGGCATCGCCCGCGCTCCTCTCTCTGCTACTCCATTCCCTCTCCTCCTGGGAGACGGGCAGGAGGCAGGGTTTCTGGGCTAGGGCTGGCGTTGGGGAGCAGAAATCTCAGCTCCTGCCAGCCCATGGCCAACCAAAGCAAGGTGAAGTGATTCCTGACACCCCTCAGGCAGGAGAGGAGAGCGGAGGTTTTCTACCCCAAGCAGCAAGGGTACACCAAGTGCTGTATGCAGGGGGAAACACCAAATACTCAACTCTTTGCCAGTAAATCAGCAGCTGCCATAGGGCACCAGGCACGATGGGGCGCAGGACGGGGCACGGGCGACCCTGGTACACCTGAGCCTGAGTCCCGATAAAAGCCAAATTCCCAGCAGGTACCTTGTTACAAAATGATGCATTCGGCAGAGCTGTAGGGTGCTGATTGCTGGGCTAAGTGGCCCTTTCACCAACATTAACCTAATTGCTGGCTGATAGATTGCGTGGCTGGAGCATATGGTGAGTCATTACAGTCTTGGAATTCAGTCTGCCCACAGAACCCTTAAGAGGGTCCTTTTATCTGTATTCATCTTTAAAAGGCAGCTCTCATGCAAACGCTTGCTGTTATCTGCCCAGGGTAAATGTTTTAATGATGTTAACAAACTTTGAAAGCTCAAGAGCCGTAATTAGAGTCATGATTACAAAATCAGGGCTTCATACCATCAAAGGAGGATAATTTTATAGCATTCCATCCTTTATTTGAAAAGTAAAATAAAACAAAATGCTTTTCAGCAGAACAGCCCAAGCGGTACCAGTGATGGTGCTATGGGTGCAGTGCCTGGAGCCATTCCTGTGGTGACACCACGGCCAGAGCACCCTTTGTCCAGTGATGGGAACACACGTCCTACCTGGTACCCTGCGCCCAGCCCCGCCACTCGGGGAGGAGATTAATGTCACTCTGTCTTACAGATGGGGAAACAAAGACCCAAAAACCAAACCAACGCCAACTTGTGTTAGTGAGAGGTCCTTCCACTACGCTGGGGGTCAGGCTGGGACCCGCCAAATGCATTTCACCAGCAAAGGACAGTGTTTTTCAGCTGCTGCTGAAGCTGGGGCAGGTCCATCCTGGTGGGACCACTCACGGGGCCTGGGCTCCCCCACACTCACTGCAGCCATGGCTCCATCAACACAGGACACTGTCCTGGACCCCAGCAGGTCAGACTGGACAACCCAAGGGGAGATGTCACGTGTTGCTGCTCTCCTGCCCCACACAAATGACCCCCTGCACCCCCTCAACGCAGCACCTCGGCTACACCAGAACAGCCTCCCCTGGCACCAGCAACAGGCGCATGTGTCACTTTGGGAGGTTTATTCGCCCGTCCCCTGATACATGCCTATTTTCTAATTTTTGGCTGACGTTTTTCTTAGTGAAATAAATGGACTGGCTCCAGCGGAGGCCCGTTCGGATGAAGCGGCTGTCACCGCCTCACCCGCCTAACAAATGGCTGCGCGGAGCCGGCAGCGCCGGCGGAATGTCAATGGGACGGGGAGCGGAGGGGGCAGAGAGGCTCAGCCCCCTCACCAGCAAGGTGCTCAGCAGAAAAGTTGCTTAGCAAAGCAGGAACCGCGGCGTGGAAGGAAACAAAACACTTCGTGGAAGCTTAAAGGGCTGTTTAACCCCCTCACAGACCCCCCAAAAGAGCATCCAAGCACCTCATCCCCGTCTGGCGTAGGAATGGCGTGCCCTGCTCCAGGCACCATCCACCTCCAGCCCCCTTCCCGTAGGTCTGCAGGGCTGGGAAGGGTGGAGAGATGATGCCTGGGGTTTGGATGAGTTATTGGCCTCCCGTGCGTTGGCTGGAGGGTCAGGGAAGAGGCTTTGGGCAGCCCCGGGGACCGGCAGAGGGGATGGGTGAGGTCCTGGAGGCCACTCACTGTTCTGCGACGACGTAGTGCTCGGGCAGGGGCGTGCACTGCACCCCGGCCACCTGCACCCCGTGGGCGATCTCGGAGAAATCCAGGCCCAGGTTCACGCCGCGGATGGTCACCCTCGTCCCTCCTTCCGGGGGGCCCGACACTGTCAGGATCTAGAGGGAAACAAAACACAGGGAAGTTGAGCTGGTGTCCCCCCGACACCCCTGCTCCTTCACCCCCACGTTTGGCTTCTCCATCCCCACACTTTTGCTTTGAAGGCTGCCCAGGGAGGCTGAGTGCTGCTAAACCCAGGCCACCACCACCATCTCATGAGCCCTCTAGATATCTTGGAGAAGCCCAAACCCATGCCAACCCAACACAGATGGATTTCAGCCCAAGGATGCTGATTTCAAATCCATCTGTGCTGAGCTCCAAGAGAGGACATCAAGGTCCTGCAGGTGGCCAAGAGGTGTGGGCAATGCTTCCCCCACAAACCATTGTGGAAGGATAAGATTGGCTCCTTTTTTATATGTATAGAAGATGGTAAGTCACCTTCCAGAAGTTGCCTGCTGCCTTGGAGAACTTTGTTAACTTCTGCCTTGGCTCTTCTCTGAACGTTAATGTCACATTTTATTAGTAAGTTGGCACCTCAAATGACTTACCAATGCTAAAGAGTGAGGTGTGGGCTTTAAAGCTGGCTGTTTATAGCCTGCCTCAGCCGTAATCATCTCGGCTTCTATAGACTTTCATTAAAGACAATATCCTCTTCAATTAGGAGTATAAATTACAATAATGTATAGTCACAAAATTTGGACCCAAGACTCTTGTCTCCTGAATCTGCCACCAGTCTGTTGTTGCTCTTGGGCAAGTTACTAATCTTCTCCGTGCTACAGCTGTTATTAATAAATAAACATAATCCATAATAATGCAATTCAATTAATTTAATGGATAAATCTTGTTTACGCTTGTTTGTTCCACCCTTGTCTTTGGCAAAAGACTTGAGCTCTTCAAAACCTTTCCCTTAGTGTTTCTGGCTGGCTGGCTGCTTTTCCCCCACCTTCCCCAGAGCTCGCTGCCCCCCGGAGCTGGGGGGGTTGGGAAAGCAGCGAAGCATCAGCCCCATCACGAGAGCAGGTCCCAGCAACCTGCTGCACCGAGGGGTAAGTGCACCCCAAAACAGCCCTGAGGGACCCCTACCACTCACCATGGGGCACGTCACCCCTTTCCCACCCAATGCAAGCTGCCCTCACCACGAGGACAGCCCTGTCCCCCACCACTTCTGGGGCTCCCAGCAACCCCCCTGCATCTCAAATCCCAGCTGAAGCCCTTCTCCTTCTCCCTGGCTTACACCTTGGTGTTTCTTGTTCTTCACTCTTGTTTAGGTGCTGCTATTGCGTTTGACCCCCCCCAGTGCTGGGGTCCAGCCCGCTCCACGCACCCAGCAGAGCCAGGAGCTGCCTCATCCATCAAACCACCCCCCTCCTCCTCTGCCTGTGTTTAATTTCAGCCTCCCTCTCCCCTCGGCCGCAGGGCTGGGGTTTCTCATTTATTCACCACGCGCTGCCTGTTGTGCTGCTGTAACTCGTACCGTGCGGCACGTCCTGTGTCACTTTGCTCCGTGAAGCCCTGTGTGCCCCTAAAAGACCTGGCAAAGTGACACTGTGGTGCATTACACCCAGTCACGGTGACATCGCTAGTTGGGAATCACCTGAACCCGGCGGTTCACCTACTTGACAGCTACAACTGTCCTTTGCAGCTCTGGATTATGTTAAAACGTGTTTGCCGCAGCGCTTAACACCGCCGGGCGCGTTGTCTCATCGCTGTTCATAAAAAAAAAATAATAATAATAAAAAAAAGCAACCGCAGTTTGCCATTTCCCGACCTTACCACAACCGGCGGAGCCAGCCGGCCGTGCCGAACAAAGCAGAGCCGAGGATGTATTTTGAAAATGTCCTGACCTGGAAAATCCCCAATATGGAGCTCCACTCGACCTAGATTTTAGTGGCCGCTAATTGAACAGTTTTGAAGTAACTGTGCCATAAAGCAGCCCCAGGGTTAGAACAGATGCATTCAATTAATTACAGCTGGAGAGATTCAGTCAAAATCGCAGAAAGGAGATAAGTCTTAAAGGTCCCGTTGCAGCGAGGGCTGCTGACCCCCCCCCCAGCAGCATCCCTGGGTCACCCCGATGCCAGGCAGATGCTTGGCCAAGGCTCCTCCAGCAGAGCCAGCCCATGGGCAACCTTCACCCCAGGTCTGGCCGTGCCAGGGAGTTGCTCTGGCTGCAGGGCTGGCTGCAACCACAGTCCAGATTTCTGGGCTGAGACAGAGAGGTTTAAGAAGAAATATCCCCCAGTTTCAAGATATGCACCTTACTACAGTGGCTTCTCACTCAGGGGTCTGTGGAGCATCAAGAGAACCTGGGAAGGGCAGCTAAGGAAAAACAAGACCATTACCAGGAATTGTACATTTGCTGCTGAGGGCTCCGTGCCTCTGCTGGAAGTTTTCTAGATTATTTGCAAAACTGAAGCAGTTTGAAAGCCCCTGAGATCCAGGGTGGGGTGTGGGAGGTAAAGCCTTTGGTTTTGCTGATCCCCCAAATTATTCCGAGCAGGTCACCTCTCCTCTCTGCATCAGCCTTGCCCTGCGTGAAACAAATCCCCAACCCATCACCTCCAACAAAGCCCGTTCCTGCTCTCAGGGAGAGGATTTTATGCCAGTGGGAAGCGTTGTGTTGTTCACAGAAAGGATCCAAACACAGAGAGGAGGTGGGTGGTGGCAGGAGCATGGTCACCCTCACATCACGTACGGGATGCAGAGGCACCACTGCATTTCTGATGCTTCTCACTCGAAGCCAAGGTGGGGATCCCAGGAACTCCAAGGATCCAGGAGCCCCCCAGCACACCTCCCTCCCCAGCCTGGAGGAGACACTGCTGTAACCATGCAGGGTGAATGTTCTCAGCCCCACATCTTGCTGGTTGCAGGGCTCGGCGTTTCCGACCCCAGGGGGGATTTATCCTTGGGACGAAGCCTGTGCAGGGGACGGGGAGAGCTGGGACCGGCCATGGGTTTTTCTCCGGGAGCTGGAGCCAAGCCCTGAGCCTGAGCCCACTTGGCATCTGTCGGAGTGCAGGGAGAGACCATAACCCCTGTCCCCCCCAGATGTCATCCACCTTCCTTCTCTTTGTCTTTTATTTATTTTTTTTTTTTCATCCTGCTCTAAGCTGGCTGGATCCCAGCTGATGAGCCCAGCGGGGAGCCAGCACATGAGCATTGTCATCCCGGCATGATCCCTCCTCGGCTCTGCCGTAGCTGATAGCACATTCAGAACCTAATTGTTATCTCAGCGGAGCGACTCCATTATTCAGCCTGACACTGCCCCCCCTTCAGCTGTTTGTTGCACTGATGTTATATTAATGAGGCCTGCAAATAAATGAACAGGAGATCAGAGCGCCGCTTGTTCGCAAGAAAACTGATTTTTATTTATTTATTGCTAAGACCACAGACCGTGTGGAAGTTTTCTGCTGTTCAAGGGACACCGTTGGTGACAGCTGGGCCTCTCGCTCAGGAAAAGAAAAGGACCGTGTACATCCCTCCTGCTCATTTACTTTTATGACCATTAAAACACAATCCCTTCCTTCTAGTTATGCATCCCCTGAAGGCACCAACGACTGGGAGCAAGGCCCTTGACCTCTGCCTTGACAGAAAGAGTGAACCTGACCAGATGATGCAAAAGGAGTGGAAAACAGCCCAAATTAAAGGCTCTTTTAGCCTGAGTGACACGGGCTCAATGCAAGCCCCGGTAGGAGACCAACTGCTGCTCCCCAGCCGCAATGCTGGTGTGTGCAGGATGGAGAGCAGCTCACTAGAGGGAAAGGGGTACGAGAGAAGTTAAACTGTGTTGTTGAAAGGTTTGGGTTTAGGAATATCGACCCTGCAGGGTTTCTACTCGCGCTTTGCCATTTTCTATAGACCTGACTGCTCAAGAACTTAGCCAAATTCTGTAGGAGTTTTAGTCCTATACAGTGTCCCTCCCACCCATGAAATAGCCTCTAATGGCCATGAAAAAGCCACTGCTTCCCTCTGCTTTCCTCCTCCTTTTTCTACAACAGTGAAATCAGCAAGCTTGACTTGCATAAAAATAAATAATTATAAAAGCTATGAATTCCCAAAAAGGGCAGGAGAAAAAAAAAGCCAAACACTTCAAGACCTGTAATAGCATCACAAGAGCTCACAGAACCACCAGAGTCAGCGGAGGCCATGGGACAATGCACCTCCCTGGAACCTGGATTTTTCCCTCGCTGTGGGACAAGCAATGAAAGTGCAGATGTTTCCTACTCAATTCTCTCATCTCCAAACCCACCCGGGGCAACCTCCCGAGACTCAAACTCCCCCCTGGCGAGGCACCCCACGCTTCCCGCTTGGAAGGCTGCCACACAGACCTGGTTACGGAGACAAGAAATCCCTACCAGCAAAGCTCTGCTCTCTCTCCTCCCTGGACAGAGCCCAAGAGTGTTGCTTTCGAGTTGGACAGTGATAAAACCCTCGGTGGCAGCGCCGTGCCCGCAGCCAGCCGCCAGAGCCAGCCCGGCAGCGCTTCCATCCGAGTCACTTGGTGGCTGGAGCAGAGCGGTTGTCCCCTTCTCTGCTCAGCTCAAGGAGGGGTAAGTAAATAAATCTAAGGCTTCTTCAACGTTACATCTGTCTGAGCCGTTTATGGTGAGGAAAATCTCAGGCAGAGGCTGTTTTGCATCTTGTAGCGTAACCGTGTCGGAGCAGAACAGCACTTGGGTGAGGAAACTTTGGTGTGTGACTGCTGGCAGGACAGGGTGAGAATCCAGGCAAGGCTTTAAGGCACATTTTCTCTCTCTGTAAAGACAGCTATGAGTTGCCAAGCAAACCCACCAGCCTAGGAAAGGACTCTCAACATTTCTCAGCGCTTTCGGGTCTCTCACAGCCGGCACCATCGCTGCTCCTCTGCAGCCTCCCCTCCGCACTTCACAAAACACCACACGAGAGAAATACCTGCCCGTCAAAGGTACAACCGAGCTCTGCAGAAGGTCTAAGAAAGAAATAACAAAGGCCTGGAAACATCCCCGTGGGATGGATGGAATCTCCTCAGCAACACCCTCCTCCAGCCCTGACACAGCCCTGCTGCCGTTTCCTCCCCTCCTCCGTAACAAGGAGGCTGGTGCCTTCCTCCCAGGGGGTCTGAGCGTGAGCCAGTTTAGCTAAACTGGTGTAGAAACTGGGGTCCTCATCCAGCTGGCAGAAGTTTGTGTGCTAAGCCCTGCTCCTGCCCTGCCACGAGCATCACTGCAACAGGCTACTCGGGTCCAACACTTTTACAGCCATTCCCTCTGCTTTCTGCGGCAGGGACACAGTCAGGGCAAAGGAGGCTTTTTGGGGGAGTTAATTAAGTGAGAAACCCAAGTCTTTCACCCCCACCTGATATGAGTGTCACTCCTAATAGTAACATTAACAGACCGAGCGCAGTTTTGCTGGTAAAAAATGCTCCTGGGAGACATTTTGCATCCCTCAGCGGGCTGAACGGAAACATCAGAAGCATCAGCTATAGACTAATTAGCTCCCTCGTTCAATTAGCATTCCTGCAACGGTCCGTAGCGGTCACCCCAACGCCGGCCGCGTGGCGGGCGAGCGGCAGCAGCTCGGGTGGGCAGCGCAGCCCGGCCACGTGCTGGTGGATCCACAGGGTGATTTCCCAGCAAAGTACCGGAGAGCATCATTCCCTGTCCCGTGGGGAGGGCTGGGCGCCAGCGGAGGTTCAGAGGAGCGGGAAGGGAAGGGGCAAACCCAGGCTGGGAGGAGGAAGGGGAGAGGAGGGGGGGCTCTTACCTCGGTGATGCGGGGGTTGGAGCACTTGACGTTCCTGCTGGACCAGTCGAGCCAGGGCTGGTGGGGGGAGGCGCCGCAGTGGGGCCGCAGCGTGCACTTGGCCTCGCCGCTGCACCACCCGCACTCGAACTTGGGGTGGGCTTTCAGGCAGAGCCCGCAGCTCTCGCGCTGGGCTGCGCACTTGTAGAGGTGCACTGCGGGGAAGAGAGGGGGGGGGCAGGAGATCAGGAGCAGGGCAGGAATCACAGAGTCATCATCGAATCTTCTAGGTTGGAAGGGACCTTCAAGATCATCTTCGTCCAACCATCAACCCAACTCTGACAAAAAAAATAAACGCCCACACAACAAACAAAATGCAACACCATCACTAAACCATGTCTCCCAGCATCGCGTCTAGTTGTCTTCTGGACACCTCCAGGGATGGTGCCTCAACCACCTCCCTGGGCAGCCCATTCCAACGTCTGATAACTCTTTCAGTGAAAAAATTTTTTCCTAATATCCAGCCTGAACCTCCTCTGGCACAACTTGAGGCCATTTCCTCTCATGTCATCCTGTCACCTGTGATTTGTTCTCCAGCTTGGTGGCTCTCCTCTGGACACGCTCCAGCAGCTCAGTGTCCCTCCTGTAGTGAGGGGTCCAGAACTGAACCCAGCCCCCGAGGTGAGGCCTCACCAGTGCCCAGTCCAGAGGCACCATCACTGCCCTGCTCCTGCTGGCCACGCTGGTCCTGATACAAGCCAGGATGCCGTTGGCCTTCTTGGCCACCTGGGCACACTGCTGGTTTGTGTTCAGCCGGCTGTCCACCAACACCCCCAGGTCCTTTTCACTGGGCAGCTCTCCAGCCACTCTGCCCCAGCCTGTAGCACTGCCTGGGGTTGTGACCGAAACACAGGACCCACCAGGACCAGCCCCAGCAGCTGGTCCCCAGCACCCACCACCACCCTCCTCCCCGTGCCTCGGGAGCCAGCTCGGGCAGACGTTACCTTTCAGATCCTCCGGGTTGTCAATAACAAAGTTCCCATTCCACACCACGGCAAAGTCCACGGCTAAGTTGCTTATGTCCATCCCATCGTAGAGATACTGAAGAAGATGGAGAGCGAAATGCTTGGGAGGATGCATCAGAGATACTAACGGGCAAATAATATTTTTATTTTCAAGAAACCATGATTATTCTCTGCTTAAAAACATGTGCTGATGTCTGAACCACTACACTCCTTCTCCAGAGTCCTGCTTTGACTCCCTCCTCCTCACCGGGAAGAGATAATTAAATCAGATCTAGTCCTTGTGAGAGGTAATAGATTAATTATTCCACTCACAGTGGTTGCTCTTGTCACTCAGTCTCTAGCTTATCAATACAGCCCCTCTAGTTAATCATACTGGAAGGACTGCTGCCTTCAGGCTATCTTCTTACACAGTCACCGTGCACCCTGGTGTGACTGGGAGCTTAAAAATCAGGCTGCACAGCTTCGGCTGATGAAACAGGCAACAGCTGAGAAAAAAATAGATGGTGCAGAGAGGCCCCTTCTCAGTCTCCGCTTCAGCCTCAGCCAGGACAGCGCTGCCTTGAATCATTCACCTCCTCGTGGACAACCTGGGGGCCGGGGCAGAGCCACTCTGGATGCTTTAGGTGAATTCCCAGTGTATTCTGAAATTCCCATTATCACAATTAGCCCCGGTGAGGCCTCATTCTGCGGCTCTCTTTAAGTCGATCAAGAGCTGCTAAAAAGACTTAAAAAGGCGAGTGAAGACCGGCATCCTCTTCGGGCTGAGGGAATGATGATTAAAGCAGAGCAGACTGCTTTGACTGTGCCCGTGCAATAATTGTGCAGTTTTCACTTAGGTTTGGTTGGACTGATTCACTTTGCCTGGGTTTTACTAAGTTTGGTGTGAAACTAGACCTTCTGTGACAGAGCTTGTGAGAACAGAATTGCCCTTACATTCTCTACCTACCACTTCCTATTAGCCTAACAGGAAAAAAAGTGCTTCTCTAGTGTCTATAAATCGCTTTGGATAGGAAAAGTACTATATAATATTAATACATTTATTATCCACCAAGCTGCAAGGCCCAAAGATGGCCAGTGATATATAAATATCCAGCGAAATTTTTAAAAATTCAAAACTTCATTAACAATTTAAGCCCATCTGCACTGAATATTAAAGCAGACCCTGTTCTGCTGCCTAAAACAAACTGCATGTGCCCTGTTTGCTCATGGACCTCTGCACTGATGGTGAGAAGGGGAAGGACCACGCTCCTCCTCGCCCGTCCAGCAGCCCGAGCGTGTCACAGCCAGACCCAAACGTGGCTTCAGAGGGTGGCCGGCATTTGCCATCTGTGCTTTGGCACCCCTGACTCGGGGTGTTCTGGGGTATAACCCTGCCAGGTCCCTTGGCAGGGCTGACCCCCGTCCTTCAGAGGAGAGCCATCCCCCCCTGCCCGCTTCTCGGGCAGCAGCATTTGGATAATTTCCCCCTCTCCACCACGCTGTGCCCCCCCCGGCAGGTCTCCTCTCCCCCTCCTTCCCCGCACCGCGCTGCTTTCCAGCATTACTGTATTCATCCAGCCACCGTGACCTGGAATTCGACAGCTCCCCGATAAGGGGGCTGTGATTCGCCTTATCTCCCCCGCGTGAATTAGCCTGTCTTAACACCTTCCTCACACTCCCTCCTCCTCCTCTTCCTCCCCTTTCCCCGGCTGACCCCCCGCAGCCAGGCAGGGAACCACCAGATAACGGGATAATGAACCCACTGGAATTCAGGATGCCTTTAACCCGTGGATTTTTCACACCCCTCCCCTCGCCCATGGCTGAGCCCACCCTGTTCAGCGTTTACCCCCATTTTGGGCCGGTTTTGGCCAGTTCCCCGTCCCGGTCCCTCACCGAGCTGTTCTGGCACTGGACGCTGGAGCTGTTGAAGCGCAGGGCGGGCACGCGGTGGATCACCCCCTGGATGCTGAGGACACACTCGTACCCGCGCTGGCCAGACTGGGGCTGGGGCAGGTTTCTCGCCTTCAGTGTGATGGGTTTCACCTCTCCCACTGGGATCAGGATCTCCTCTGTGGGGAAGAGCTGGGGACAGTCCTGGGCGGGGGGAAGACAAGAAAAGAGAGGGGGGAGGTTACAGTGATGGTGATGGTGCGTCCGTGGGTCCAGCCAGGTCTCCGGCGGCAGGGCTGATGTCCCAGCACATCCTCTGCACCCAGGACCAGCCACTTCTTGGTCCACCCACGGGGCAGGTTACGTGCAGAAATAAAGAAATCCCCCCTGCAGTCCCCCCAGCCTGATTTTCTCACTGCAGAAGAAGGAATGCCGCTATTTGTGGAATAAATGGAAGGCTCTATCTGCTCTCAGCCCTTCCCGTGGCCTCGCGCTGTGGTGCTCCCACTGTCCTGCTTTCCCCTTCACTGGGGGGTGCCGGGGGGGGGTGCCTGCCTCCACCGGGGGGGCAAAGCAGCAGCAGCACTGAACTGCCCTTTCCATCTGGAAATCAACGCTTTTCCCTGCTCTGTGCTCCTGGGAAGCAGAGGACATCCAAGGACGGGAGGATTTGGTTGCAGTCAGCATCCAGAAGAGCAGGGATGGGGTTATTACACTGATGGGATTAAGCACCCTAATCCTGACCCCCCCAGGCCTTCCGAAACTCTGCCTATTCCGCAAAGCTGGCCTCTTCGCTCAGGAACCGCAGCAAAGGGCTTGGCATCTGCAATGAACTCAGAGCCTCCTCCAGCAAAGAGCAGCTCAAAGGCCTTTTGGCTTTCAAAAGAGTGTCTGCCCTTGGATCTGAGGAGGAATCTCTCCCAGCGGAGGGAGGACTGAAACAAAATTTAATTAATTTTTGTACAACTGTATCTCAGTGCATATCGGTGGGGCAGACGCTGGGCCGTGACCGGGAGGGACGCAGGGCATTGCAGGAACAGCAAAACCAACAAAATTGCCACCAAGCGATGGCACTGGCACATCTTCTGCTCCTGGGTCTTCACTGAAGAGACCACTGAGGAGGAGGAGGAAGAAGACCAGCCCCAAAGATGCCAAACAAGCTCGGTTGCCCCTGGGATCTGAGGCACCAGGTCTCTGCCTTCTTCAGAGCACCCTTTGGGCTTCAAAACCTTAAATCTCCAAATCTTCTGGACACAGCCCCTTCAGGTACTCCAAGCCTTTTTACATCAGCCTAGAAACGGGAACACCAGCCCCACAGGGACCCTGCCAGCCCCACAGGGACCCTGCCAGCCCCACGGGCGGGAGGAAGGTGACATCCCAGCCCAGCTCAGCAGGATTCAAACAAATGGGCAGCGGCTCAGATCAAAGCCTTTCTGCACCTCTGGGATGCAATCGGGAGCTGCTCCAGGAATGTATTTTTTCCAAATCAAATGCAAATGCAGAGGTACGTTACAGCCAGAGCCTCCCAGCACTATCTGTCACCTGCCAGGCCACAGCAAAGGCATTTGGGGAGAGAACCAGAAGCAGGGAGGGATGTGCTGAGCTCCGGGAGCGGGGAGAGGCTGCTCAGCGGGGGTCCGGAGGAGGAGAAGGGAAAGGGAGGGAGGGAGGGGGGGGTTGAGACAAACCAGCACCAAAGACATTTCACTTCGGGCTTTTCCTGATGAGGAACTGAGGCCTCTTGCATGAGAGAGGAGATTAAACAGGTCCTGCTCCTGCGACAAGGGCACCAGCCTGGCTGACAGCCCCCCTGCAGCTCTCCCATCCCCTGCGGGCACGGAGCCGACTCCTCCCCGAGGCCCAAAGGCTTCCCAAACTGATCGAGGGGCGAGGGAAAAGCTGGCATTAAATAAAGAACAATACTTCATCCTCAATGGTAATTCCATAAACAAGTTAAAGCTGCGGAGTTCTCAGCCGGAGGCAGTGAAAAGACGGGTAAGGATAGTTCCTCGCTCCCTGAAAACTGCCTCATTTTGGAGTTTACAAAAAGCCATGAAAGTGGAAACAGCCCATTAAATTTTCCATTGAAAACCATGTGAAAATATTTCAAACATCTGTGTGATTGCAATAAAGGAGCAAAGAAAAGAGCAAAATGCTGCTGCCTCCAAAACTACACATTCTGAGAGCTAAGCACAGCAATTAAAACATCAAGTGAAGAGAAGCGTGATTTGCTTCCACTTCTGCCACTATCTGGCCAAAATAACGCAATTGTAAATTAATAGGAAGTTTTAATATTGCAGTAGCTTAAGACTTCACTGGGGGAGATGCTGAATGCCAAATAAAAGGACACTCTCCCTGCAAACATCATTCCAGAGCTCCAGTTCTCCACAGACTCTGAGATGAGCCACAAAAAACCAAGACGTATCGGTGCCTGGTAATTGTGTGACATCCCTCCCATAAGACCTCAACATCCTACACATTATCTCTTCCTAACACACTGGGAGACACAGTTTTTCCCCACTTTATATACCGGGAAATGTGATGCGCAGAGACAAAGGCTCTGACCCTCAGAAGCATTTACATTCTGTTTAGCTCTAATTTGCTTTGATCTAATGGAAGTAGGTACCTAAGTACCTGTAAGCGTTGGACGCTGAGTGATTAATCCCAAGCTAAAGTAGAAGTTTTAGGAAAAAAACGGACTGACGTCTCCCTCCCCTCTGCCAAATCCCAAACTGGCATCCCAAGCCCTTCGCTACCCTGCCCAGCAATTCAAGTAAATCATCTAGATGGCAATGCAAGGAGAGATGTCCTCATCCCTGCATCCAGGAGGAAAATCCCTCTCTCCCACTAATGACCATTAAGCCCACTGAGCCCCGCTCCCGCTCCCAGCCAGAGCGATGGGATGTTGCTTCGCTGCTGGCTCAGGCAAGTTGTAAATGAGAAACAGATGCTCCCCCAGTTTGGAGAAGCCAGTAGCTTAAACTGCTGCCTCATAAACCTTTTTAGCGGCACTTTTCCTTATATATTTTTTATTTTATTTCTAACAGGGACTTTCACGGATTAACAGCCAAGAGCGATTTTAAACTCCAACAGCCAGAAAGCGGGCGGCGCTGGGAAGGAAAGAAAAGCCCTTTTTCTGCAGTGGAGCAGGTTTACAGGCTGGAAGGGAATTCCTCTGTGAGGCTCAGCTTGGAGGTTCCCACAGACCCTGGCACCACGGATCCGACCCCCAGCTCAGCCCCTGCACTCCCGCCAGCGAGCTCCTGAGAATCCCGGTGTTTTCCATCCGGCTGCCAGCTCTCCCAAGCCTTGTGTGCACCTTCCTCCCCTCACCATGCCCCTCGCTGGGGTAACTCCTCCTGCTCGGGACCTGGCCACGTTTCAGGTTTTGCATTTAACCTCAAAGTCCCGTCGAGGAGCGAGGGGAGACAAAGGGCTCCGCTCCGGAGAGGTGCCCAGCTCCGCGGAAAGCTCCTGTTTGGGAGGAAAGGCATCCTGGAGCTGCAGAATCTTTTATCACATTATGATTGAAAACAAAAAATCTCCAGCCACACCACCGGTGGGAGAAGCTCAGTGCACAGTCCTGAAAATAATGAATATGTTATGGACCATTATCCTTCCTGGGCACTGCCATTCGTGAGATGACTGCTAAAGAAATGCTTCTTGCTTTAGAGCCATGGGAGAGGACTTACATTTTCAAATGAAAGCTCTCCAGTGCTGAAAATGCTGGTAGCAAAATCTGTTCTGCCATCATTAGAGATGAGTAGGACATAATAAATTTTATCTTTTTTTTCCCTTTGGTTTCAATGGGAGAAAAATGTCACATTGAGAATCTGGTAAAAAAAAATAGAAAAAAAAAAGGGAAGGGAGCCCAAGAGTGCACCCCGCTCTGGGGAACAGCAAGAAGGCAGCCCCCCCCGTGCTGGCTGACAGCTGCGGTGATCACACTAATAAGGGGATATACATTTTGGGATGGAGAGATACGTAGGAAGATGCCACGCTGCCCAAAGCCCCGGGGGAGCTGGGGGGGGAGCCCCGGTGCTGCCGACAGGTCCTGCCGAATTTATCAGATGAGTGAGTGAAGCCGCAAACGCTGCGGGGGCTTGGGGGGGGGAGCATGGGGCTCGCTCGGATGATGCAGAACGCGCTGCTGGAGCCCCCTCTCCCTCCCTGATGGGGCCATTTGCCCACCCAGGGCCACGGTTCAGCTTTCAGGTCTTCTTTCTGTGTGTTTTTAAATTTTGGTTTTAAATCGCTGCCGCAGCCACGTGCCCCCATGTCCCGTGGAGGGTGGGCGAGCGGGCAGGGGTCCCACGGGGGTGCTGCTGCAGGAGCAGCGGGGTCCCACGCCGTGTGCCCAGAGCTGACGGGGTGATGCCACACGAGAGCTCGCCTGCTTGGTTCGTCCATTCACCCCCTCTTCTGCCTGCTCCTGGGTCTAAACTACTTCGTTAGAGATGTATCATCAGCCATAGCAACGCCTTCGCCAACGCTTACTCACTTTATAGGAATTCCCTGATGAACTGGGATGAGATTGGGAGAACCAGTCCCGTTGCTGGGATGGGAACCGGGTGGCTGTGGGAAAGGTCCCCTCGTGGTGGCAAATGATGAGACCGTCCTTGGGTGCTTGATTCTGCACCTTCCCATGCTAGAGCCAGGAGGAACTGAGCATCCAGAAAATCCAGAATAAAAGGGAGACTGCAGCCACCGGAATATACAATTTGTTCCATAATCAGTTTACTTTGTTTTTTAATTCATGAGAAGTAAATCCTGCAGTGAGTTAGAAAGGCCATTATTGCCTCCTCTCGCTAAACAAACACACACTGAATCCTCTCATTATCCTCCTTGACTTCTGTGCACCAGAATAAACACAAATCAGAAGATCTGCTGGAGGAAGACAAGACTCCGACGCATGAGTGGCACAGGCTCTGGGGGAATATTCTGCCTATGAAGTATCATCACACACAATTTACAAAGACATTTTATGCTTCTCCAACACTTTTTAGCCTCAAAGACTCCAAGGTCTATAAATACCTTAAAGACCCACGATACGCATCTGCCTCTGGAGTAGAACAGAGCACCCATGGTTATTATTTGTGTTTAACAGAGCAGTTTTAGTAGGTCAAATCTTCTTGCTCTTATTTGGAAAAAAATTGCCTAGAAATGGCAGGCGTTTCTTTTGACTATGGGATTGAGCCCAAATGGAAGAAAACATAACGTTTTTGTACTTCTCATCTTAAAAAAAGCCCTCCACAAATGTTAACTTGCTACACGCATTTTAAAGTTATATATATAAACGAATCTGGCAGATGAATGTAAACCCCTGGCTCACAGTTGTGTTCCCAATGATATAAATTACGGTGCCCATCACTCATGGAAACACATTATTCTTCATTTATGCTACTGGAAAGGAGAGCAGACCTTGCTCCTTAGAAACCAAACACAAAAAGAAAGGCAGCTGGAGCGAGACTGGTCTCACTGGTAAATTCCTGCTCAGTGCCCTTGTGTCCTGAGCTCTGTGCTGGACGCACGAGCTGTGACCTGGGTCTGCCACGTTCACTGATGAAGTTCTGTGGTATTTACAGCCATGCAAAAAACCACAGAAGGCTGGAGAGCCTATTTCTCACCCATAAACACCCCGTTGTGTTGTGTACCAGAGGCGAGGATGGCAGCAATTCCCTCGAACACAGCAAGCTTCCAGGTGGGAACATCTCCCTCCAGAGCACCTTCTCACCGCCAGACCCCACACACTGCAGGTTACACACACCATAAATCCACTGATGAAAAAAATGTGCTGCCAATAAGCTCAAACCAATCTTCTCAAACTGAGATGAGCTAATCTTGCTGCAAGTGGGCTTTTTGCTACTAGTGGTACTTTTCCAGGCAAACACATCTCTCCAGAAGTTAGGTGTGACCCAGCAAAGTCACTTGGTGGACTTAGTGCTCTGAGTTATCTCCTACACATCCGAGTTCCCATTCAGGCATTCAATGGTGGGGAACGTAAGGACAGATATGAGGAAGGTTTGATTTTGTTTTATTTCCTTCGAGGCGCATCAAGCAGCACTCCAAGCATCCAAGGGCACAGCCAGGGGCAAAGGTGTGTCTTTCAAAGCAATGAGAATTTAAAGGAGTCAGACCAGAGCCGAAATCTGGCTCCGCAATGAACTCCCGGAATCTGCAACGCTCCGTCCCCGATGCAGCATCTCACACATGGAAATGACATTATCTACACACAGTGGACATCAAAGAGGGATGGGATCCCACACCCTGGGAAACTAATAGGATTTATTTGGTTCTAGCTCTCCATTGGGACGGGATGTAACAATATATTTATGCATCTAATTTCCTCTGCATCTGCATGTTTTACACATTTAGAGAGGGACATCTTGGAGCCTCACACACACACAAACCCAACCACCCCAGATACATTAAGATGATATCATAGGCCTGATCTGAAGCTTTGTAAAGCGAGACAATCAGTGGCACACACCCATGAGACCTCTTCTTGGAGAAACCCTGCTTTTGGAGGTGCAAGCCACCCACAGACAGATGCCTTTCCCTTGGTCTTTGGCCAGCAATGTCTACACAGGCACCTTCTGCAGAGAAACGATGCCTCAGGCTAAGCAAAGGCTGAGAAAAAAGAGCTGCTTATCTAATTATTAACTCTCAGAGAACTGGACACCTGGAAACAGAGGCCTCAAAAGATCAGGGTTTACCCCACATCAGAAACTTCCCACCAGGTGAAGGACATCAAGAACAGTCAGCTCCGTCCCGAAAGACATCTCTGCTTTCAAGACTATGAAGGTTCTGTGTTTATCTACAAACCACTCTGAGCCAAAAACACGCTTTGTACATTTTCACTTCTGCAAATACAACAGCATGATGTGAACCAGAGACCTGATGCTCAAGGGGCACCTCCTCTCAAGCATCACCGGTGGTTGTCACTTACCGATGACTCCACAGGCCACTCACCCCATCAAAGCACCAGCCCACCTCCAGGGGATGTCCTCTGTGTCACCGCCTCTACCACCCAGCTCTTAGATGCTAGCAAACAACTCCTGTTGACAGGACAGGCAGAGAGATGGAAAAAGCTCTTTCTTTGGCTGTATTTTCACTGAAAGCAGGGCAAAAAGGCAGCATTTAGCTCGGTCAATACAGCCAGAAGCTCACAAGGAGCAAAGGTACAGCTCATGAAGAAGGGCTTCCTCCTTCCTCTCCCCCATCACCTCATAAAGGGGCTGAGGCTTCGAGCTCTTTTCCCTTCTCAAGACAGACGACTCCTGGCAGCATCAAAGGGAGCTCGTTACACATCGGATCCCACCGGGACACAAATTCTGATGGGCTAGGAGTAAAAGGGAATATTCAAGATATTTTCTCTTAAATTAAATATAAAGGCAGGAGAGAATTTACAGCCCCGTGTGAACACGTGTGCCAGTCTTCCACGAGGAGAGGCACAGGGGACCCAAAGTAGGGCAGCCCGCACCAGCACCACCATTATCACCAGCATCACGAGCATCACTGCCCCAAACACAGGCCACTCTCTGCTTGGAAGGGAACAGTGTTGTGAGCACAAACATTTTGCTCATCCACCAAGCAGGCCATGACACAATGAGAACATTGTGATCCGAGTTGTTTCAAAAGAGGGAACTCTTTATGAGGCGTTTATTTGATGTCTTGTGCCAGCTGGGGTGAAATGCCCACAACAGAGGCACTAGGGCTGTGCTGGGTACACAAGTCACGATTTGTTTGCCATAAATAAGCAAACAAATGAGGTTTTGGTGGGTGGCTTTGCCCATGTGTTCAGAGCTCTGGAGAAGTCATGATGAACAGTGGAGCATCTGCATCGTTATCATCAGCTCTTATCAAAGGTAACCACCAGGAAGGCGTTAGACATCCCATAACAGCCCCTGGTAAGAAACCACCTCTACAGGATGAAGACGACAGAGGAAGTTCTTTGGAGACATGAGAGTCCTGTGATCCCAGCAGGAACTGGCAGATACCAACTCCTCTGCTCGCTCCCTCCGTGTGATCTCAGGCAAGTCCTGCGCGTTCCCAGAAGAAAAACGGAGATAATGGGATTGTCCTACTTTACCAGAGACTTGTCAAACACTTCTGAGATCATGGGGTTGAAGGCCCAGAAAACGGAGAACTACAATTGTAAAGCCTGGGAAGACAGTGATGCTTTGAGTGTGAAGGAGAAAAAAACCCACGTCACTCAAGAGAAGGAAAAGCAAAGGGTTTTGCTTTCTCTTGTTACATTGAAAGGAAGTTTCTTGACTTTGAACCGGACTGAGAAAGCTTTTGGGTTGTCCCCAGGGTGGACGCTTCTCCTTGGGCATCTGATCGCTCTGGGACATGGAGCAGCTCTCTGAGGCTGCTGTGGGAGCCCCTCTCCTCATCCCTGGTCGGTGGCAGGGGACAACCACTGGTGGCAGGGGACAGCCACTCTCCAGCCTTTCGCTCTTGCAGATTCCCACCAAGGTTTGTGCACAAGCAGCTCATTGATGTTCCCTGCCTTGGCTTGAAGTGCCTCCTGGCAGCGTTTTACCCAGGGGAAACCAGGCGTTACGTTTCAAGTTCACTCTCGGTGCAGCACCAGCCTGGCACCCTCAGTCACTTCCTTTAACAGCTCAGTGTTTTACTCCACTGACAGATCTCTCCTGCTTTTCTCTATCCCCATTACTCACCGATAAGGGTTTGTCTCGAGGTTAACCCTACTCTCCTTTCTTTCTCCAATATCTGTGCGTGTCCTCACTGCTGCCTTTCCCACTCGTGAAGACACTTGGGATTTTCAAAGCACCTTTTAAACCTTTATTTTTCCTTCCAGCTTTAGGATCTGCACCCATTTCAGTGATATAAAGCTACGTGTAGGAGCAGTATGGATGAAAACCAGGACCCCATCAGCATGGGAGGCTGTGACTGCTCTGCACTTGGTGAACCTGAAGCAGCACGGGACTCAGACAAGAAAACGGGTGCAGAAACCCCAGACCAAGGGGTTGGAGGTAACCTCTGATGAGGAACCTCTGCTAACAAATTCCTTTCCTCCATGGATCTCTCCACCTCCGGATGCACAGAAGATCTGGCAGAGCCGTTAACGGGCTATGCCTCCTTCCAACTGTTAAAAGCATTTTTGGACTTGAGCCCCCCACCTTTTATTAACTGCTAAGAGAGACGGCTCCTGGTCCATAGAGCTGGAACCTGAATCAATTCTCTCTTCCAAAGTCTGGGGCTGTTCACGTCTGTAATTCCCTTCTTAATCAGTTTACAGTCAGGGTCCTGCCATAAATTTCAGACCTGCCAACACAACCCACTGATGGAGTCCCACCAAGAGCTCTGCACGTGACTCGTTGCTGCCGTCGGGCAAATCCCGACGTGTCTGGGATGTGCTGGGCTGCAGGAGGCTTTGAGTCCCCTGAAGGAAGCACCACAGCAACTACAGTTATCAGTGCACCTGAGCGCACCCATGTACCAGAGGGATTTGGATTCGGGTCAAGACGCATTGTTTTTGCTAAACTGACACTTTCTTGCCACGTTCCCTTAAAGCTGTATCTGCACCTTTCGAGACCAGCTGAGAGAGAGGAGCCCTGACCCGTGGAAAGTTGAAAAACCTCACAAAAGCATTGGTTATGGTAATTGTGTCATAAAAAACAACCCCAAAACAAACAAAAAACAACAACAACAAAAAAAAAACAAAGAAGAAGGAGCTCAGGAGTACTGAAACCCCAGTCTGGTACCTCAGAGACGTTGATCCGTCCCTCCTGGAAGGAGCACGTGGTGGGGTCGTGGGTGCAGAGGTTCCGGTACTTGCACCAGTGGCAGCGGAACGCGCTGTTGACACAGGACAGGCACCTGCGGGGAGAGCGGAGGGGTCAGGGAGGGGGGTAACACCTCGGGAGGGCTGCACGGTAACAGCCTGAGCCACAGCTCCAGGCTCAGCCTCCTTCATGCCTTCATGGGAAAATTATTCCTTTGGAGGGATGTTTTGATGCAACAACAAAAGAAAAAAATAGATTTTGGAAAGCACGCACTCGAAAGACAGTCTTGAAACAACCTCACAAGTCATTCAGTAATAAAATACAAGCTGGGATTTACTGCACAGCGTTGCATCACTGTGAAATAAAGCACAACACTGCACAGACACCAGGCTTGATTTTTAGTTTCTAGAGAGTAGGAAGCAAGGCAAGCCTGGCAAAAATTGGATCAGTTGCTTTACAAGTCAGGAATGCTTCAAGTCAACGCTAACACTTCTGCTTGGCCTTGGAGTGCAGAGTTCAGCGAGGGCTTTTGATTCATGTTGGAAGAAATTAACTGTTTATGAAATGTTCCTGAAAGAAGGCAGACCCTTTCCAGACAGGGGGTGGCCCCAGCTGCCAGCAAACCGCCTGGGTGGCTTTTATTCCACACCAACTGGCTGCCAGCGAGATGCTTGGTCCGTGACAGATGCTGGTATTTGCAATAACCACCTCCTCCATCTCGGGGGCCAAGCCTCTGTGCCACACGGCAGCGTTCTGGCAACTGTCTGCTGGCCTAAGTATAAGCTGCATCCCATGGAATTCCATGCATCCCATGGGATTCAGCTCCCTGTGGCATCCTGTGGCTCCAGAGACTGTGGTGCTGCCTGGAGCGGGCAGTGCCAGGGACAGGGATGCACCAGAGCGAGCCCAGGATCAGCGCGGAGGGATGAGCATCACCAGGGAAGCAGGAGCAGGACCTTTGGGAGGAAACTTGGGAAAATGAGGGAAGCAGGAAATCCAGGCAGGACCTCCCTCACCAGCTGGGCAGAAGTGCCAGGGTGACGGCTCTCACAGGCTGCTGCCAGGAGAATTTGTGTTTTAATAACTCAATTGTATTTTCCTTCTGATGCATTCGCAGTGACCTTAATAGCCAAGGAAGCTTACTCTAATCATCCATCTACAAATCTGGGGAATGACATCGAGCGCTGCAAGTTTATTTAATTACTCATTTGTTTGACCCATTTCTGTCTCTGTTTCGGTCTATAGCCCTTCTCCCACCTGGCCGGGCCTCCAGCTTTCCTGTTGGGGGCCACCAGAGCTCTCTGCTTGCCCCAGCACTGCTGGGTCCGAGGGAGGAGACCTCTCTGACCACCCAGATCCAAGGGCTTCAGCATCACTCGCTGCACCGTGGTTTTCTGGCTGCTGCTTTCAGCCCTGGCTGAGCAGAACAAGGAGCTCCCGGCAGGATCCTGAGCTCTCAGAAGCTTACACAGGGTCACCACCTCTTAGCCTAGTGCTACCTCCCCAGGAGCACGTGCTTCACACACCACAACCTCTTCTTGTGCTGCCTCACAGCCAGAAAGGGCCCGGCTGCTCCCCTGCCCTCCCCAGACACCCTCCTGGCTGCAAGGAGGAGCCTCGGGATCAATAGGTTTCTCTTCTCCGCTGGCTGAGACCTGTATCCCTCCCTCCTCTTTGCTTGCTGTGATTCACTCCTGCCAGGCCAGCTCCTGCCCTCGTTGAACCCGCCGATAACGAGTCGGGGATGATGGAAGTGCAGCAGAATTTCCCACCGCGTTAGCACTTTGTCTCCAACCAGGAGCTGGTAGAAAGGCACGGCCAGATGAAGCCAAGGGACAGCCCAGGGAAGAGGCATCGCCTCTCCCGATTCCGACCTCCGCTCCTCAGGGAAAACAGGGCTCCCCTTGATGCCATCCCTCAGGCAAATTCCCAAGGACGCAGGGATTACTGGGGATAGGGACCACCGGGAGAGGCAGCGCGGGGCAGCTGAAGGACTCCCAGGGCTCCTTTCATCCCGGTGCCTCTGCTCTGTGCTAGGGCTCAACCCAGAACTTAAAAAAAATTGAATGTGTGCCTAGAAAAACTGCTGCCCAGCCAAGCCCAGCAGTGCACACTTCCAGTGCAGCGGGAAGGGCTTGTGGCTTGAGGCTTCAAACCCAGTGCAGAAAGATGGGGAGTGACCCTCTGCTGGCACCTCTTGACTCCCACGGGTGGCTCAGCAGCAAATCATGCTCCTGGAGCAGAGCTGGCCACCAGAGGTGTCATCCAAAATGCCACCCAGCCCTGTGGGTCCGGCCTGCCTTTTGCTATCCAACTTCTGGCAGGTCCTGCCCACGTTTTGTTTTGGTGCTTTGGGGCTTGCTGTGTTTCCAGAGAGAAATCCATAAACCCTTCAGGTCTGTAAATGTGTTTTTAGGGCCAGCCAGCTGCGTGCTGCCCTCCCACCCCGTGGGGAATACAGTTCCAGCAGCACCGAGCCCCCCATGGAGCCCCTCCTCGGAGCATCCCACTGTGCCAGCCACACACCTGGGCACCTGGGTGGGGGTCTCAGGGGGTGGGCAGGCTGCAGGGAGCTCCTGCTCACCCCATCTAAAATACAACATGGGCAGACCTCAGGGCTGGAGACCTCCAGGTCAATGCCTGATGCTGGTGGCCATGCCCTCCCCTCCCACCCTGGGGAGCATACTCGCAGAACCCTGCAGCCCGGAAGGTCCCTGCCTCCTCCAGCTGCCCGTAGCCCACCTTCCTGCTGCCCACAGTCCACCTCCCCACTGCCCGCAGCCCCCCAGCCCGGACCCTCTGCTGCTTTCCCCAGCTGCCTATGAAGATGGATCTGAGTTCACAGTTGCGGGATCGCGCAGCTTGGGGGCACCAGCAGGTTAAGGTTTTTTTTCAGACTCCCTCTGCCTGTGTCTGACAAGGCAGAGAGAGCATCACAGGCACCCAGAGAAGGGCAGGGAAGGCAGGACCTCTGGGGTCCCCTCAGTAGGTGTCTGCTGGCTGAACCAAGCAGTGTGGTGGCCCCCCAGGGCTGGTCCCGGAGCCCAGCATCCATTCCCCATCCATTCCCTGTTCTCTTTTCAGCCGGCGCTTGGCTCCGCTCGGAGACGGGGAAGGGGAAGGAGCACTCACAGCTGGTGGGCGCTGCAGTTGTAGAACTTGAACTCCGTGCTGACAAACGTCCTCCCCGTCTCCCGCGACTTCAGCTGCAGCACCACGCCGAACCAGTCTGGGGAGGCAAACCAGAGCCCGTCAGTCCCAGCACCAGTAACGGAGGAGGCAACGGCAGACGCGGGGGCACCCACTCCCCCCCAGCAGCACTTCAGCCGTCTGCTGAAGGTGCAAGTCAGGTTGCTTCCATCTCCCTGCCATCAGGACCCCCCACCACGGTGAGTCTGCAGCCGTTCCCCAAGCTGGGCGCTGAGCGTCCCCCTGGCCGGACCCTGCCCTCCAGCACCCCAGGGTGCTCCAGTGATGCCTCCGAACCGAATCAGGCTCGATGGCAAAATCCATTGGAGACACAGGGTTTCACTGCTGCCTTGGCCCGCAGTTGAGATGAGTGTGGGATCTCATCCTGTTCCCTAAAGACTCTGTCTCCAGTATAAAACCACTAATTCAGTCTGCTCTGAGAAGCAGCCCACGACTAGAATAGGAGACGATGCTGGAAACAAGGGCGTTAGTGAAGCTCTTCAGGAGCCTCAGCACTGGGTTAATTAAGAACAGGTTGCTCTTCAGGAGCTGCTGTGGGGAAGCCTACGCTGGCCCTGCGACCACGGTGGCTTGTGGCCCCCAGTGTTCACCGAGTCTCAGGCTCCATATAATGCCTTAGAAATACAAAGATATCAGCAGGGAAGCACAGCTGACACCTGGAAGGATGCCAAGGAGAGAAAATGAGTTTTAAGCAAGTAGCATTTTGGTTACGGGAAGAGAAAATATGACAGCAGTGACATTAATGAAGAAACAACCCAAAGATCAGGACTGAAAAATAGAAACTGCATCCACCTACTCGTGGGTGCCGAGCCAGGCTGAGCGGGGAGGGCTCCTGCTTCCACCTCCACCCAGCGTGGCAAGGATGAGAGTCCCTGCCTCACTCGTGAGCCACCCCCGGGGGGGACAGATGGCTCCTGTCCTGCCTTGGGGACCTGTCTGGCAGCACAGGGGGTGCAGGGACAGGGCAAGCACACGGTGGTGCCTGCTCCCAGACTCTCTTTCCCTGTGTGGGCTGCATTTCTTAAGGACAAAGCATATTTAGCTCCCTGGGTTCAATGGTCTTTGACAGGAGCACGAATTCCTCCAGCAGCAGCCCCAAAGGGTCTGCTCCAACCTGGCAGATGCTTCCACTTTCTGGTGGCACAGGCGCCGCATTGCTCTCCAGAAGCCAGTCGCTTACCCTGGTCCACAGGTATGGCAGGAACATCTTTAGCTGCTGGCGAAACACACACCACCCGGCTGCCCGAAACCTTCCCCTCCACCTCGGTCAGGTTCCCGAAGAGGCAGGTGACCCCGGCCGCCAGGTCCGGAGCATCGCTCACCAGCAGGCTGAGCTGCAGCGGGGGAGAGGAGGGGGGCAAAAACACAGCCAGCGACCCGTTAGCAGGCAGAGCTGCCCGATTTCCATCCGTATTTTCAGTACCTGCTGTTCTCCCATTCAATGCTGACCCCCCCACATTACCCGTGCCCACAGGAGGCAGCCAGCTGCCCTTTCATGGGAAGTGGAGGAGGGAAAAACAAAGCCAAGGATGCAGGTTCTATACCCACACAAAACCACCTCGCTGAGCCTTTGGGTACTGCAGCTCAGGAAGGGTGGCAATGGCAGCTTTTTGGCTCCCTGGTTGTCCTACAGAAGCGTTGCCACCCTCCGTGCCACCCATGACAGCGGTGGCAGCATGTTCTCACACAGGAGAGCAGCAACAAGTGTCCCCAAACCCTCCTGTAGGCACCACAGCTCCAACAACCTGCCCGGCAGAAACGAGGGAATCACAGATGGGGACCATCCCTACTGACCCCATAACAGATGGGGACCATCCCTACTGACCCCATCACGGATGGGGACCGTCCCTACTGAACCCATCATGGATGGGGACGGTCCCCACTGATCCCATCACGGATGGGGACCGTCCCCGTGGCAAACTGGTGCCTGAAGGGGTGAGTGCTCCCCCCAGCAGCCCCACGCCATTCCGACACAGAGCGCTGGCGGGCAGGGGAGGCTTGGGAAGGGGCGGCAGCAAGACCAGCTGCTGTGGGGCGCTGGGGGGCTCGGGGAGCAGCAGCTGGGATGCTTCAGAGAGCCAGGCCTGAGCACAGCTCACAGATGAGCTTTTTGGGAAACAAAGCCTTTCCTTTCAACAGCTAATGAAACCGGACCAAGAGAAATGTGAGCTGAGGCCCAAGGGGAAGGGGGAATTTGTTTCTGCCACCACCCCCCCACTTCTTCCCCGGCTCAGATGACCCCTTTCCTCACCAGTCCCTGACTTCATGGGAAAACACTTGTGCCAATGGACAGGGAGAAAAGCTGGAGAACGGAGCGTTCGCTGTGAACCTGAAATATGCTGGAAATGCTTCTCACTGACAGTTCCACCCCCCCCACACACCCCCACCCCCCGGCTCCCAGGCAGCACCTACCGGGAGGCTGTGCTGGGAGACGGAGATGCTGCTGGGCTGGACGGTGATGCTCATGCACTGGCTGATGCTGCCGGCAAATCGGTAGGGCTCGTCGGCTCGCTCGCAGCGGTCCCTCGGGGAGCACCTGCACACACACACACAGCACAGGTCAGAGCCCACCGAGCACCCGGGGAAGGTGTCAAACAGCACCGGGGGCGAGAGGAACAGGAGGGAAAAGCCTCAGCCAAGGGAAGGGGGAGTTATCGGCAGGACCTGGGCGATGCTCTGCACTGGACTTGGGCACAGACTCCAGGTCAGGACCTAAGGGCACTGAGAAAACTCTGTGATCGGAGGAAAGACAAATCACAAGGATCTCAGGAGCAATTCCCAGCCCTGTCTGCACGGGGACACCATCCAGAGCTGCCAGGTCCCCTGTGCCAGGACGGGCGCCGTGGGTGTGGGGTGACCAGGCACTCTGCCGCGGCTCAGCCGGGGCCCCTGCAAGCCATAAATCCACCATCTGCACAGAAACTAAACCGTAAAGCAGTAACAGGCAGTAACAAGATGATCCTTCCACTCTAATTAAAACAAAAACACATAGTTCATTAATCATCTCCTCCAGGAGCTGAGGGGCCTGGCAGGGCCAGGAATGGGGCTTCCCTCTCCGGCGGCTGCTGCTTTGCCTGGTTTCACGCCTTGGGCTCCCAGCTCTCTCCCATTCCCACCATCAGGAATGCAAGCATCCGAGCATACCAAAGTGACCACGACCATTCCTCGTGTCCTGTGTGCTCCAGGATGGCTCGTTATCCCTGTTCTTCTATTGCAGGTGTCCTTGGAGTGGAGTGAAATGAAGTTGCTTCTGGCAGGCAGAGGAGCAGCCAAGGAAGAGCTATCAGTGTTTCAAAGCAGCCACCAGAGATGGCAGCCCAGCGCTGGCACCCCTCAGGGATCCTCTATTTTATGTCATTCAGGGAAAAAATCTTTTTCTTCCCACACCCCTCCCTGGGCGCAGATGACACGTTGGCCTTTGGGTGTTAATGGCCTTAACAAGGTATCAGCAGACTTTATCACTTCTCACTCACCGCCAACCTTGGGCCCTCTCTCAAACGGTGGCGCAAAGGTCAGAGGACGGAGATGCTGTCACCAGCCCCACATGCCACCAGCCACGTTCCCTTCTGACAGTTCCTCCAGCGCAGACGTTACTTGAATTAACAAGGTGCTGCTGTCAAACTGCTTGTTCTCCTGGTTCCCCGGGGAACGGTCTCAGCCACACACGGGCACCAGCAACAGAAACACCTCCTGCCCAGGCAGAGCCTGAGTTTGGCCACCACATGGAGCTCTGACCCGCTGACAGGCACCCATCAACACCAGAGGTGGGACACTGGACTCACAACACCCCTGGGAGGCCGTTTTTGATGAAGAAAAGCAGACTTTACACGCTGCCCTTCCAGACCACCCATGTGATACCCCAACACTCCCACTGTCCTCCTCACTCTCCGGGGTTTTTCCTCTTTTTTTTTTTTTTTTTGAGTATAATGGAGCTAAATATGAGTGCTGCCACAGGAAGAATTATTGAGGTTTAAGTGAATCTGTAAGATAGCTTTAAAGTGAGCTCTTGACTGGAGCCTTTATCTCATTGACTCGCTGGAATGGCTCTTTTTTATCATACTATTTATGGCACCAGCCCTAACAGAGATAAATAGGTCTGTAGACAATAACACACTTGGAGAGAGCAGCATATGGAAGTCCTGCAGGTTTCAAATCCCACTGGGCTGAAGAGACTCTTTAACAATCTCCTTGAGGCCTCCGCGTGCTCCCGGAGAGCACTGGCTGTAGATGAGGAGGAGGAAGAGATCCTTCTCCTACATGGCGGGGACAAAGTCACACAGTGACAAACCCCTGGCCGGGGGGACACAGGGAGGGACGGGCAGCTCTGCCATCAGGAAGCCCGGGTGAGCAGAGGGGTTGCAGAGGACCAGCACCTTTCCCTTCCTGCTGGTTCTCAGTACCTTCTCAAACGTCCCATGTCCAGGGTTCCTCAAAGCCCGGTGCAAACCCCAGCCTTAAGCCCAACTCAGGCCTCTAAGAGACAGTCATGCACACTGGGCACACATGGAAAGCTTTAGGTAATATTGGATAACCAAAGCTTATCCCAGGATAACTCAAATCCTTTTACTTTTCCTTCATTATTCCTCTCCGGGTGGTAGCACGGAAGGCAGGACACACTCCCTGATGTCACCTGCATGAGGGCAGTTGTCCATCCATCTCAGATCCATAGCTGTTCAGACATCCAACACACCATTTAAAATTGTGTTTGTTTTTTTTTTTTTTTCTGGCTCCCTGCTAGCTCAGAACCTCCATTTCCATGCTCTCAGCTCCGGCGATTGCAAACGTGGCTGCCAAGTGTCCAGAGAGGAACTGCCATGGGGGCTTCCCTATCCTGCTCCTCCGCAGGGCACAGCTCCTGCCCAGACACTCCCCGACCTGCCTGGGGGGGTCTCGGTACCCCCGATGCCAAGGAGCAAAATCCCCCAACAAGCAATGGGGAGAAACATCTGGATTTCAATCCCCAGGTGAGGCTCAGGGCTGGTGTTTTCCATCCATAGCCACACTCGCCCAGGTGGCCAGCCACTCTCTTGCTCTTTCAAGAATGAAAATATCTCCTTTTCCACTCCTCATCCCTTTCCCCAGCCCGAGCATCGCGCCCTGACCCCCAGCCCTTCCGCCCAGCAGAGGAGCAGCCGGTCCATCTGGCAGGAGGGACAAGTAAGAATTAGAGGAGAGAGAGATGACAAATTAAATACAAACACTCCGGCACATGGGGCCACCAAACAAATATGACAGAGGCTTCAGGAACAGTAAGATAAACCCGATTATTTACAGCTTAAGACAAAAGCTAAAAAAAAATATAAAAATGATCATTTGTCCAAGCAGGCCAGGAAAGTGCAGACGCTCGAAGGGAGGGTTGAGAAATACCACCAGGGAAGAAACCCTTGTTGGGAAGAGGTTAATGCCGAAATGTCACGGGCAAAAGGGCAGGGGAAATGACACTTTTCTCTCCTCTTGATATTGAGGGTTTTCTCTCTGCAAAATGAAGATAACAACCTTTACCTGCTTCCCAGGTGGTTTATGAAGATTCAGTTCATTAGCATTAGGACAGCACTCGGTGATCCTTGCAGAGGAGCTGCTGCAGGGGCTGGAGGGGCAGCTCCAAACACCCTCACCCATCTCTGAGATTGCTCCAAGCCCCCTCCAGCCTGGCCTTGAACCCCTCCAGGGATGGGGCAGCCACAGCTTCTCAGGGCAACCTGGGCCAGGCTCTCACCACCCTCACACCAAACAAGTTCTTCCTATCAAAAGGCTGCAGTGGCTTTTGTCCCAGCCACTGGCATGGTACAGGGATGGCATGGCACGGGGGTGGCATGGCATGGGGGATGGCTTCCCTGAGGGAAGAGGCAAAGGGGTGGGAATCACCTCCTTCTGACAAAGCTGCTGTGGCAGTGAAGAATTTCGGACACAACAGCCACATATGGTGGCTTAGCAGTAGGGCTGGACAGGCTCATCTAAAAGGAAAAAAGCTAAAAAATAAGAAAGATGCCCAGGGTGCCTGTGCCCCACGTGTCCGTGCTGCTGGCGGGGGCTGCTCTGCCGCTGCCCCCAGCCCCTGCCTGCGTGGAGCCTGTGGGATGCTCAGGGATGCTCCAGGCTGGTGGCTGCAATGGTTCTCCCCAGAGCATCTCCCCAAGCCTGGCAACGACTCCCCGCAAACCCAGCGAGGCCGGGGGGAGCCCCTCCGCGCCCCGAAGCCCCCAGGTGCCGAATCCAGGCCGGATCTGCGGAGGAGCCCGTCGCCCCCGCTCCCTCCCTCTCCGGCACCTGCTCCTCGGGCTGGTGGCCAAGCTCCGCCGCGGGTCCCCGCACTCTGCCTCCGCCCCGACGGCCCTGCATTTAACGGGGCTGCTCTGCGAGCTGGCAGGCGGCCGCAGGGATTTCTGTTCCTCTCCTCCGGGCTCTCCCCTCCTCCTCCGATCCGCCTCTGCCTGGTGGTCCCCCTTCCGCCTTAGGAAGTGATGGTTATTGTGGCAGGGGAGAGAAAGGAAGGGCACAGACACCTCCTGAATGCAGAGAGTGTTTCCTGGAGCTCCCCTGAAGGAGAGAAAAAAAAAACAAACCACCCCAAACCCAAACCCTTATCCCTTTTGTGCCTGGTGAGGGGCTGCCAGCTCCAGCCCTGCTGCCGGCTCTGCCCACCGGGGACCAGGGGACACACGGGGGGACACGCGAGGGGACCCACAGCCCCTGACCTTGCCACGCAGAATTTAAATATCTCTTCCCCACACATTTAACAGGGCCTGGTGCTCTGCTCTGCTCTGTTCCTGCTGTAACCTCTCTGAACACACAGTCCCCCTCGTACAATCAAGTCTGCCATTGCCTTTAGAAATTCCCCATTAATTGGGAGGGACTCATGGCTTGGGAAGCAGGATTCTGCAAAACGTGAGGCCTTTGTTCCCTCTGCTTTAAATTCTCCTTTCCCACCCTGTCCACGGCACCCTCTCCATGGGATGGGTGACCCACACTCCTAAAGCAGGAATTTGGTTTTTTTTACATCTTCACAGGAGCTTCCCGATGGCATCCACACTGCAACGCAGAGAACCTCCAGGGAAGGGAAGAATGGATTTAGGGAACTTCAACCTCATTCGTTTTTGCAAAGATTACCCCAAAAAAAGCTGCTTTTATCATCACCGCCAAACGAAACAGCCAAGGCTGGACTTACATGTGGTGGAGGGTGCACCAGCCGCAGTGGGGGTCCCCGGAGCTCAGGCACTCCCCGCAGGTGGTGTACTGCTCGCAGGACTCCACGGGCACCCGGGTCACCTGCGGAGGAAGCAAACGGAGCGGGTCAGAGCTCCTCAGCCCACGGCGGGGACGGGAACAGGGGAACGAGAGCAGCTCCAGGTCCCACTTCGCCAGTTTGAGGCAAGTAACACAACAGCGATTCACAAATGGGCTTGTTTCAACACGCGAGCAGAAGTCAGCCAAGGAGAGGAAATACTGGGGACCGAGCCATGAAGATGCTCCATCCCTCGGGCCAGCAGAGCTGCAGCCTGGAGCCCATGGTCCCCGGGGCCGGGAACCCTCCGGACCCTCCTGAGATGCTCCGGGATGAAACCTGCGTCCTCTCCTCCCTGATGCACAGTTTGCCATCTTACACTTGCCGTGGGGAAGCTGCTTCAGGGAGGAAAGCTGGGAGGGGATGAAATTCATCGGGATTCTGCAGGGTGGCAGCTTATTTCCGTGGATATTTCATTGCTTGCTCTCCCCCTGAGCCCCACCAGCATCAGCAAGGACTTGGCCACCCTGAGCATGTTCCCCCCGGTGGCTGCTCATCTCTTCCAGGCCAGAGATGCCAGAGCAGATGAGAGGGAAGCACCCGGGGGAACCCCAACCCGGATGGGTGCTGTGAACCCCCCCTCGCTCTAATCACCCACCCCGAAAGTCCCTGCACGATGCCGAGGTGTCGCACGGTCCTGACCCTCTTATCAGCCCTGAAAACCCCAGCGGCTCCAAAATGACACCAAGCTTTAACCACGGGTCGTTGCTTGACTCCAAGGAAGAAATTCCACTTTAACCTTTCCGACCCGTCCCGTGCCACCTCCAGCGGGCACGGTACGTCCCCACCGCCCGTCCCGATGCCGCGGCGCGGTGCTCCTGCACTGACCCCGTGTTTCCATTTCTATTACTAAATACTGCAAACGAGTCTCGCGTGACCCCGCACGGTCGCCCAGGCCCCGGGAGCGATGTGCCTGTGCCTGCAACCGCCTGAAAATCCCAACAGCAACAACTGCCGGCATCGCACTCGCTCCGTCCGTCACAACAGCGCCCGGCTCCCAGCAGCTGGGGCGCGCGGGGTGAAAGGCGCAGTGTCTCGCCCAACAACGGCCACTTTCACGCCAAGTGCTGTTGACACAGTGAGAACCCAGTTCCTCTCTAAACACCGCACCAATAGGGCCGCGATTCTTCTTGTTTCCTCGGCCCTTCTCGACAGCTTTTCCCCAGACAAAGAACCGGGCAGGCTGGAAACGCTCTCGGGGCTTTTAGGTGTTTTGAAAGCGTTCTCTGCCAGCCCAGTTGTCCTTAAGAGACCGAAGATCGTGCGCGAACCGCTGCGCTGGGGAGAGGCGAGAAGACAAGGACACACCAGTGTCTGCAGGTGGAAGGAAAACCCACAGGGACTGGGGGGCAGCAGACTCCAAGTCCAAGAACCCCCCTCGTGTCCCCTTTAGCCATGGACTGCCATCAAGAAACAGAAAAAAGAGAGGGAGGAAGAGAGCAGGGAAGGAGTGGGTGCTGTCATCAGGCTCAGGAACCCCAAATCATGGCTGCTCCTGGGTCCCATCTACCTGGCCTTGCTCTGATGGCCACAGGCACTCACGGCATCCCCATCCCCACATCCTCATCCCTATATCTCCATCCCCATGTCCCTACCCCAGCATCTCCATCCCTATATCTCCATCCCCGCATTCCCACCCCAGTGGGCACCATCACCTCGCAGCGATGTCTGACCAAGGTGACTCCCATCTGTCCCAGCCTGGTCTATTTGCTCTCTCACCCTCGCCAGCCCCCGGGCAGCTCTGTGTGCAGCAAAAGGGTGTATTTGGAAAGGGCTTTGGTTTTCAGTATTTAACTTCTAAATGCAAATACTTCTCTTTGTTTACATTAGGGAAGATAGGTCAGAAGAATGCTCCTGGCTCTTGGAGCAAACAGCTGAGAAGATCTATCACCACGTCAGGAGTGGATTCCCAACCCCAGACTAAGCCCCAAGAAAGCTGTTGACTGAGCTGGTGATGAACTTATCGGCAGAGCAGGAGCATGAGGTCCTGTGGCCTCTGGAGAGCAGAGCTCCCAGCTCAGTCCATCCTGGAGAGCAGAGCTCCCAGCTCAGCCCCATCCCAGAGCACTGGCAGACCTTGCAGCAGAGCCTGAGCTTTGGAAAGCTGGTGCCATTACTTTGGATGCCTTGAGATTTCTACTCCAGCTACCAGAAACAGGAGGCAAGAGGTCCCAAAGCCATGTAGGAATTCCCCAAACCCTGCACCTCCTCACTGCTCCCCTGCGGAGCCCCAGAGCCCTGAGAGGCCCCCCCTCTGTGAAACAGCCAGGGCGTCATTTCGGGGACAAGAAAAGGTGACGGAGGCTCCACATCAGCGTGGTCACAGCGAATGCAAAGCGACAAAGCAGCTCAGCAGAGCTGAGGAACATCTGCATGAAGAACAACAGCCAAGAAACCAACACTCCTGGGGGATCTCCCTGCTCCCAAGGGCAGAGCCCTCCTCCTCCTGCTGGATTGCTGCCTCTCCTCCTTCTGTCCATGCCGAAACTCTGCCGCTGAGTTTTTCAGTTCCCTATTTATGAACCTGCTTCTTAATAATTAAACGATAAAGTCTCATTACTGCTTTCCTCGACTGCCTGACCCATAACATCGGCAAAAAAGAAAAAAAATAAAAAATCAATACAGACTCTCCAAAACACATGAACTCAAACTCTGCCGGTCCCCAGAGAAAATAAAATCAGTGCGAGAAACCAGTTGCAAATAAATAAATACATAAAATAAGCAAACAAAGCAAATTTTCCATAGCTGACGCCTGCTTCCAGCCCCGGGCTCTGACCTCGCTGGCCAGAGAGCCCCCGGGGCGTCCCACCGCCACGGCACGCTGCCTGCCAACCCCGCGGGGTGCTGCAGTTCAAACAGAAAATCTATTTTTAATGACTTTGGGGAGTGTAGTAGAGATGCCAACCAGTTCAATGTAATTAAAGCTATCTATCACTCAGTGAGCAGGAGCCCAAAGTTGATGAACTTTCCAATGAGATTTTATTCTTCCCTTCATTCATGAAAAAACACCACTTTGTGCTGCTGCAGGAGATATGAAGAAGTGTGGGAAGGAGCAAGGAGGACTCATCAGTCCCAGCCGTTAACGTGTCAGGGTGACAGAGCTGGGGAAAATAAAGTCAAGCTTTCTCAGAGGCTTGTAAAAAGTTTGACAGACTCTTCTTCCTGCTGTGCCTCCTCCCTGAGCCTTCACACAGAACCATTGAAATGTGGGGTCCTCCCGTGCCATTGTCTCTGCCACGGGAAAAACCAGTGTGCAGGGCTCCAGAGCACTTGTTGCTCTGAGGAGCAAGAGCTGTGGGTCCCACCTGCCCCACGCTGTAAGAGAAGTCCCACCTGGAAATGACTTACTGACTCGAGCAGAGCCAGAGGAGATCCTGGGCACACCAAGGGTGATGCCAGCAGCGGGTGGGATGCAGCCGGGGCATCGCGTGGGGCAGCAGCCGGGACACGGGGAAGAAGGCAAAGGGGAGTGTTTCAGCTGAAAAGCTTTGAGCAGCGTCCCCGAGGTGCTGCCGGTCCCTCACGGCACCTGCTCCAGCCGTTAGTCCCTGTAAGAGATGAAGGCAGGCACCCAGGCGAGGAGCGGATGAGGGGGAGTTCTGCTGACAGGTACAGCAGCTACGAGAGGCTCCTCTCCCACACTGCTCAGCAGAGAAAGGATTATCAGAGCTACCGAAGGGCTGTCAGAACCAAATCAACGCCTGTAACTTTTGGCAGAAAAGCAGCGAGTGGGAGAGGACACGGAGACAATGTTTCCATGGCTACAAAGGGATTATTTAATTACAGCGCTGCAGATGCACACAGAGAAAGTCCCTTAAACTCTGATCCAAGCAACCTTTTCAATGAGTTTGGCTTTACTGCTATAAGAACCTCATTAGCATCTTACGAGGCCAAGCTGTGTTGGAGCACAGGAGACAGGAGAGATTTCCTAGTGAGGAACCTAGTGAGGAACCAGCCCTTCTCCAACCAGTCCTGTCTCCTGGGCTCCCTCCGTAGAGCGCCAGGCTCCTCGGGGAGTAAGGGCAGCCTCCTCTGGGAAGTGAGAAACAATGAAAAAAACCCAACAAATGGCCCAGAGTAAAGCTTAATCAAGCTGTAAAATCATCCTCGAGCCAGAGTTTCCTCCATCCAAGCCAGCAGCAGCCGGCAGGACTCGGGCTCGGAGCAGGCTCATGTTCTGGCACACAGGCTCCTGCAGACAAATGCCTCCCCGTGGTTTTACCAGGACTCGAGTCAACCGTGGCATCAGGATGAAACATCTGAGCGAGATCTGTTGGAATAACAAAATGCCAGGCAGAGATGCCATCCCCACTCCCAGGAGCAGCAGAGTCTCCCAGAACAAACCTGGAGGAGCAGAAATGGGTTTTCACCTCGACCACGGGCCACCCGGGACCGATCACCGAGCACTGGGGCTGTTCAACCTGGCAGCTCCTGTGCAGGAGCGAGAACACTGGCTGGTGTATTTATGCAGGCTCTGGAACCAGCAAATGCAGGAAAATCTACGGATCAAATCCTGAGGTCAAAGCTGCCCACGGAGGTGCAGCCGCACGCTCTCCCTCGCCCCGCTCCCACGCACGGTGCTGGGGGGGCACGGCATCCCCAGCAGAGCATCTCTCTCACTGGGAACTCTAAACTGCTCCGTTCTCCCACAGAACTGACCCACAGCACCTCTCCTTGACGAGAAAAGGGGGTACTGTGGTAAATGTGTAGACACGCCAATGACAGGGGATGAGATGCTAAAGGTCCCCACCACAAGATCCAGGTTACGCCGTGAAGCATCCACGCGTTTCCTCCCCTGGCAAAGCACCGTGCCTCAGGGGAGCTGCGTTTTTGTTCTTGATGGCAAAAAAAAAAAAAGTTGAAATAAGTTTCTGGTGATCAGGCTCTTTCCAGATGAGCTGCAGAGAGCTGCCACCGAGCTGCTCCATCCAGGTGGGACATCCTCCGCAGCTTCACCGTGTGCTGGTGGCCCCGGCCGGGGTGATACAGCCCTGGGAGGTCCCTCAGGGCTCGCTCCGGATTTCAGGATGAGGGGCTGGTATGTCCAGAGTGGCTGCGTGGGACATCGGAGCATCCCTGCCAGGGAACACCACTGCTGCCATCAGAAGTGGCTTCTTGAAGCGCTGGCACCATCTTCTGAGGATCATCACGCTGCTCGGTGAAGCCACCCTCCCACCGCCACCCGGCCAATGAGCACCGTCCTTTGCAGCACTGATTAGTCCAAGGCCTCAGGGGAACTAATTAATCAGGATAAAAGGGGAGCAGCTTTCCAAAATTTCTGGGCTCAGGTGGGGATCAATCCAACGCAGAAAACTTTCATCTGGCATCAGTTCACGGCCCCTGCGTTCAGCGCTTTGCCTTCCTGCCACAGAACTCTCAGCACACTCCCTGCAGTCATTTCAAAGTTTTAACAGAAGCTCAGAAAATTAATTAAGGTGAATAATTATAAAGTGCGCGCTTCTTTCCCCTCTCTATTTTGCAAGGAAGTGGCAAAAAATAGAATTCTGAATAATTTTGGAGTTATAACCAATGTAATTAGGTGTTCAACGAACACTTACAATTGGGCTGTGCTTATTAAAATTACTGTTTTAGTCAGAGCATTGCCAGAGAGTCATTAACGACACAATGCTTCGATTCCCTGGGATTCTAATTAGACTTGGACGCCTCGCGGCGCCAGGGATGCCCGGCTCTGGCTCGGCACTACAGGTGATGCCCGGCACCGCCACAGGGACCCCACCAAGGTGCTCCTGGTGCTTTGCAGCCCGAGGACATGGGGACCTGGCCAGGAGGAGAGCTGGGATGGGGGACAGAGTCCCCAGCATCAAGCGGTGGGAAGAAGATGCTCTGAGACACAAAACGCCCCGGTCACCGCTCTGACTCGGTGTTTATTTTTGCTGGCAGTGATCGTGGTGGATGGTGCAGGCAGGGGCATGTCGGGCTCTGGTGCTTTCTTCTTGGAGAAAGGATCTCAGTTCACTTCACAGAAATCCTTTCATATCTCCTGTGCGCTGCTCTGCAGGGCTTTAGGGCAGAAAAGGACAGGTTTTTGTCAACTCTGTCCCTAGACCGTGCAAGCTTGGACAGCCAAGAGCCACGCCGGCTGCAGGGCTGGGGCTGGTGCTCTCAGGAGGTGCCCAGCTGGGAACATCTGCACCGTGAGCTACAGCAGGACAAACCTCCCCTCCTGCTGGCCCTCCAGCCCCATGTCCTGCAGGGTGTCTGTCCCCAGGCAGCAGCACCTGGACACCCCTCCTCCTCGGCACCAGAGATGTGCTGGGGGTAAGATTTCGGTGTCCATCCATCCCTGCACCACGATGTGGTAACAACTGGAAGAGGGGACACCTTGGAGAACATGGTAAGGCCTGTCTGGAAACACCCCCAGCACTTCTAAACAAGGGCCCTGCTCCAAGCAGCTCCTTATACCTTGGCTGGGAAATGATGGAGGCTTCAAAGGAGGTGTCAATGCGCTCCCTGTGTCAGCGAAGGGAGCTCCGTGCTCTGAAGCGCAGACATCCAGATCTGTTACCAAAGACCTAAATCTCAGCGGTGTGTATCACAGGAAAGCTCAGTGCCTGCTGCTTGCAATTGCCTTCAGCCGTCTGTTTTTCCTCTCTCCCCATAAAAACCACATGCCAGACAGCAGAGGCCCCTTCCCCCAAGCTGCTAGCCTAGAACTCATGAATTCAGTTAAGTTGTTAAAAAGGATTGTGGCAGGCTAAGATAAAACAGAGGAATTTAAAATGACAAACAGACTCCTAAATGGGATTAGAGTCTTAATGAAAACAGTAATGAATGAATGAGGCAACCAAATATTACCCATTAATATTAGACGGATAGATTAGATCCCTAGGCGCTGCATTTAAAAACGACATGAAATTACTTCAATTACTCTGCATTGACAAATAACAAGGCCATATTTACTGTTAAAACGCATATCCTGCGCCCTCCCCCATGCTCGCTTTGGCTTCTGCTTCCCAGGAGGGAGAGCAGACCATTGAGAGGCTGAAAAAATGCAGCTGGCTGGAAGCTTCCTCGGTCCCCTCCTCTCTGCAGGAGACCCCGGAGAGCCAGCATCCACCGCACGCCTCTTCCAGGGCACCTGCTGCAGAGGACCAGTCCTATCAGTCTCAATTACCCCCATCAGCACCGCTATTTCAGCCCTTGCACTTCTGTGCAGGAGCCAAAGCAATCACTGCCCATTCACTTCAAACCTGACGCTCACAGCATCCTTCCGTCTCAGAAATTCACTCCACCTTCACTCGGGTGGACACAGCTGCTCCGCGTCCTCCCTCCCACAGGGGGAAGGCAAGATTAACCTGATCAGAGGCCTCTCCTAATGAAGAGATCATAGACGGATAATTCCTGGGTGCTTGGTGGCATTTACATGCTAATGATGCAAGGCACTCTGGTAAAGGTAATGTCAACAAGAGTCCCCAGTCCTTGCATCCCAGCCTCCAGCCCAACCATCTGTTCTCTGGGTTCAGGAAAGCCCTGGAGAGCAGGTTGCTGCTAGAAAAGCTGCAAAACATCCTTTCCAGCTCTGCTGCCTCTGCTTGTGAGCCTGGATGAAGCCTTCCCTGTGTGACCGGGGACGCCGCTGGGTTGACGCTGCCCTCGGAGCTGGGTGGCCAGCCCGGCTGGGGGGACAAACAGCACGACTGCAAGCACACCTACGCTGGCGTGTCAAATCTCTGATGCTCTGCTGCTACGGGATCTTAAATATCTTTGAAAAAAAAAAAAAACCAACCCCCAAACTGATTCAGCCTCATAACTTATCAGTAAACAAGAACAAACCAGAAAATATCTCGGAGATTCAAGAGGAGCAGCCTGCAGAGCACAGCAAAGCACAGACCCTCAGCCCAAGCCCCAGCTCCTCGCCTCAGTCATCAGATCCCTCATCATCTAGTGTTCTCGTAGCCGTCGGGGTGGGAGAACCCCCCTGCTCCCCCCTAGCTGGGATGCAGTCCCCTGGGGAAAGGCTCCACGGCGGTGACTCCAGCTGAAATACCGCTGAGCCTGGAGGGTTCATGAAGTGTGGGAATGGGGGGCAGGAGGGCTGGGGGGTGTGTGTGTACCAGGCAGATATAAATTAACTTTCCAGGAGGGCAACAAAACCCAGTCTCTGTGCTTTCCCACCCCAAAACCAGCAGTAAAGCAGGAAAGTGAAGAGGGAGGAATGCGCAGAGCTCTTCCCACAGCTCAGGGGATGGCTGACCTTTCCAATACTCTACCTGTATAAATCTTACTTAATGAAATAATAAAAAAAAAAAGAATAAATGAAGGTTAAATCATTCCCTGCAGCAGATTTACATTGAAAACAAAGTCTGTTCAGACAGCGGTTGGTTTACACAACAGGCCCTTAACATTCCTTTCCTAACTACTGGGGTGACTCCTGACCAGCTAACCACAAAATGAGTGATAGGAGCCCTCCAAGCCAAAGGCAACTTGCCAAGACAGAGCGCAAAAGAAACAGCGCCGGTCTGGGGTTTGCTTTAAACACACAATTAGGGGGTTTGGTGGGTCACAAGTCACAACATGGTGGTTTTTACCCAGGAAACCTTCCCCACAACATTCCCATCCGTCGGGACACGACTTCATTTTCGGTGCCACCACCGAGTCAGCGCTTTGAACACCCCCTGCTTCCCCTCCCTTCGCACACCGCAGAGCAAACACCGCTGCCTGCGGCTTGGAAGTGCCCTTGGGAAACTGGGAAAACTAACCAAGGGCCTCCCATTATCTGAAATAAAAGCTGGGGTTTTTTTTTTATTATTCTTTTATATTTTTTTTTATAGCCAGAGGAAGTTGGGCAAAGAGTCAAGCTTTCATCTTTACCTGCTTTTCCTTGGGCTGCTGTTTTGCTGCATGGGAGAAGCAGAATCAAAGAGCAGCTCTGGGGCTATGGCACCGCTTTGACGAAAGGCTGAGGTGATAGAAGCTCAGAGCTTATACATAAACTTCAGAATCGCTGCATTAATGCTCCCAGTGCTGCAATGCTAAGTCACTTGTCCCTAGAAGCCATATCAGCTCCTGCTGTAAACAGTTAGTTTGACATCAGCTTCTCACTGTCCGGATACAGCACTCAAAACAGTGGCATTTTGGGCAAATAACGCCATGAAACTATTTCTGCTCCATCAGAGCCTGAGGAACTTCTGCATGTATTTCCATAAATATCCCTGGCGCCAGCACAGCAACAGACCCGACAGACTGCGAGGGGGATCCTGCGGACTCTGCTGAGCTACCTACAGATCTGCTCTAGGAAAAGCCATGGGGCTGAACGGACTCTGCAGTCACAAAATAAACCCACTTGCAGGAAAATCGCTACCCCTCTGTTTCCAGCAGGGCTGGAAATGAGGGGGAAGATCTGCCCAGCTACCAAACCGTGCAACTCTTTGTCTCCATGAGGTTGAAAGTAGATGATGGTATTGAAGAGACCTTAATGAAGATCAGTTCATTAAGGGCCACCTTGGGAATGCCAAAAATCCGTGAGGATGCACCAGGAGGAGGACTGTTGGAGTTTGACCTGCTTTCAGGGACACCTGCTTCTGGCAGGGCACGGGGCACCACCGTGGTGGCTCTGAGAGAGATCAATCTACTGACATTTCTAGGCAAAATTTGGTCCCTGGCATTCTGTTTTTTGGCTGCAAACCCCCCCAGGGGAGGCCAATCCCCACCTGTGTGGGGGGCAGCGGAGGTGGAAGGGGATCTTTCCCCCCCCTCCAGCTGCCTTCCCGCTGGAAGCCGGCACCGGAGCAGCTGCTCCAAGGGCATTTCTCTGCAGGGTAGCTGGCAAGGGACAGGGTTAATAGGCCCACTCCATGCGTGACCTCTCTTCCCTCTCTCCCGGAGCCTCTAATTACCAAGCTAAAGAAAGAGGGGCAGCTCTCAGAGCCAGCCAGAGCCCACCACCCACCCCATCGATCGCAGCCCAACCCCAGGCAAGGGCTTCACCCCCGGGTAGGGGCTGAGCTCTCCGGGAAAGGCAGCTTCTCCCATCCCAAGCGTGCAAGGAACGAGCTAATCAAGGCCAAAGCCTCTCTGGAAAAAAAAACAAAAAAACAAAAAAACAAAAATGGGAGAATCCGTAAGCCCCTTTTTCCATTAAAAAAAATAAAAAAAGGGAGCAGCTTGGGGGGGCCATGAATAAATAATGCTGCTAATGAAAAGATGCCTGCGCGGCCCCGGCGCGGTGGAGGAAGCAGAGCGATGACTCTATTTCTGATGCACCGGCAGCCTGACAATTGGCAAATGAACCTCTGCAGTTATCTGTTTCCCCTCTTTATTCTTTTTCTCATAAAACTGGCAGGAACAGGGGTAGGAGAGAGATGCTGGCGGCAGCTGTGTTCAGTATGAAAAATGAGCAGCATATGTATGGGAGGCAGCTGGAGCCCAGCGAGGGACCCCACGG
>JAOTQQ010000013.1:5669957-5705065 GCA_026546715.1 Gallinago undulata
GGTGGGAGGTGTCCCTGCCCAGGGCAGGGGGGTTGGAACTCCATGATCTTTAAGGTCCCTTCCAACTCTAACCATTCCATGATTCTAAGATTTGCAGCAACTTGCCCCAAAAATGCTCGGGGCACCCTGTGTCGGGGCCATTGTCCCAATGGTCAATGTCTCGATGGCCAACGTCCCAATGTCACCCTTCTCCCACGGAGGCAGAGCTGGAGCTCCCTCTGCCACACGGCTTCTTCACATCCCTGCCCTCACAGCATCCCCCCTCGAGTGCCTGGCCACTTGCCACCCCTGGCACGCATGGGGGCACTGAGGCCACATTTTGTTTACCCTCCTTGCCCAGGAGAACGCCCGGGGGCTGCGCGGGAGGACGTGTCTCAACCACCCACCTTGAAAGGGACCCCCACGTGGCCAACTGGCCGTGGCACAGCAGGGTGGGCAACCCCGCATCTGCCCGCTCCGAACAGACTCGCAGGCTGTGCTCCGCCACAATGCGGGCTTTGTTCCCGGCCCTGGCACGTCCGAGGGTGTCAATGACACTGAAAAGCTTTGACTGGCCCTTTCTGTTTGTTTTCTTGGCACACGCGAGTATCATTTAAATAGCCCAACCTCGGCTCTGCCCCGCACCTCGCGTGTGACTGACATTATTATTCAACAGCAGTTTTTGCCCAGAAAATGGGCTGAGCAGCCGACGGTGGCTCCCAGCCCCTCCAGCTCCCGCGATGCCCCCACACCTCTGCCTCCTTTCCCAGGAGAGCATCGTGCATCCCAGGCTGGGCGAGCGGGAGGGGTGCAGGGCTGGTCCCTCGGCCACCCACGGCCCACGGGATGGTGTCTTTCCAAGGGGACAGTGCACTTCAGGGCAGTCTCGGGGAGGGGGGGTTCCATACAGCCACCCCCAGACCCTGCTGGGCTCTTCTCCACGAAGGATGCTGCGTGCTGCAATGCAGGCACACGAGCAGCCCTCCATTACCCGTCTCCTGAACCATTTCAGGGTTCTCCTGCAGTTTGTTTAAATACTGCAGAAGCCGAGGGGGGAAGTCACAGGCATGACCAGTTTGTGTAATTTTATGGAGCCTTTGAAAGTCCAAAGCATCTGAATGCCCTAAGCAGCTTTAAAGGTCACGGAGTCGTATCATGATTGTTTTCAGAGCCTGACCGTGGTCCCAGCTCCAGGAAGGCTGCCGTGGTCTCCGTGGCTCTGCAGTAACCGCTGCTCTCTAACTACATTACGCTGCCCTTGCCAGTCAATTTTCTGCTACTCCATCACTTTCCCATTTGTGTATCATTACATATGGCTGTCAAAAAAATAATTTAGGAACCTGACCACCAGTGTGAGAAATGAACCCTCCTAAGTACATCCCAAACTCTCTAATTCTGACAGAAAATGAGCTTTAAGCCCTTTCCCCCAAAGAAGGAAACCACCGTCCCATGGCGGCTGCAGGACGCCAGCCCCGTTATCGCACACAGGCACGGCGAAGGGGGGCGAGTACCAAAAATAACATCCTCAGAGACAACAGGGGAAAGTTTAAGGGCCGTATCATAACGGAGGAAAACAAAGAGCTGGCGAAACACGCCGTTTGCTCACCCCACGCAGATGGCACCACGTTCGGTCCCACCAGGAACCAGGCACGTGCCACCACGGCAGGTACCCCACAGCCCCTGCACACCCTCATTTGGGAGTTCTGCAACAAGTTACAAGAAAATTTGTCATTATTCTCACGCATGTGCTGCCGTACAGCACTCATCTTTTCCTCCTGCAACAGAAGGTGTCGCCAAGGACCTTGAAGTCCACCACAGACACTAAGAGACAGACACAGTCGGCATCGCTGCAGCTTCCATTCTTTGGAGGCTTTGCTGCTGTCACTCTCTCCCCGTCCCTGGGCTCCAAAGATTCCCTGATTTTGGGGGAAACCACTGACACAGAGAAACCTGGCAGGGAGGATGCTCCTTTGGTAACAGCAAGCAGCTCTCGGCTTCCCACCCTTGGAGGTCGTGGGACGAATCCACAGCTGGTGTAATATTTTAATTCCTTTCAGTACATTTATGCCGAGACTAAACTGGGCCCTGCGTGTTTGACTCCCAAGGCCAGCAATGGGCAGTGGAAATAATTTGCTGTCGCTGCTCTGACGTTGCCATCGTTTGTGCATTTCAAAACGACAAAGGCATCAGGCCCTCAACGTCTGATTGAACAATAATTGGAAACCCAAAGTGGCACTAAATGTTATTTTCTAAATAAAATGCACTCAATTACAGAACATGAGGCTGTAAAGTATTAAAAAGATTAGTTAGAGTAGAAAAAGAAATAAAGAAGTATTCAAACCTTCAGAGACTTCATTATTTGCAGAGGATACCCCCTACTCTTTGGGATGGGCAGGAGATAAAGCGAATGGAAAACAATGCCCATATTTCCAGCAGCCCGTGCTGTCCCAGGAGGGTCTGGATGCTTCTGCACCACTGGATTTTCATCCCAACTGTTGCCTGAAGTCCCTACTGAGGGCTATGGGTTTTCCCACATCCATTACAGGGGGGGAGGCAGCTGATTTTCCTTCTACCAGCACCTTTTGTTACCCAAGTGAATTTCCCAGCTTGTTTTCTAACGCAGAGAGTTTGTTTCATTAAAACAAGCACACGTTTACCAAATGCTGATGACCTGAAATACTCCATCCCGGCGGCCCTGGGCACAGCAAGGGGCTCCCACAGCAATTCCCTCTGTGCTGCCCAAGCACCTGAGGTGCCACGGTCTGCACAAGGATGTCCCCGTCCCTGGGGACCGTCCCCCAGCCCCAAAGGCTTGGACGGAGCTTTGCTCTCAGCAGCAAAAGCCAACAGCCACTTGGAGGACACAGCAAACTCCGAGCAAGGTCTAGAGCAGTCAGACACGGTGGGGAAAAAAGCTCCCCTGGGTCTGGATGCATTGGGCAAGGAGGGTGAGAAAAAATAGATGAAAGAAGAAAAAAGCAGAGAACAAGGCAATAAACATCCCTGCTTTGTGTCTGCAGAGAGAGGCTGGAATGGGAAGAGAAGGCAGGGAATGGGGATGGGATGGAGCCGAGGGGTGAGGGATCTCTGTAGGGACGTGGGTCTCCCAATCCCCCCCCCCAAAAACCTGCCAGGGAGGAACACGTCGGACACACAAATCCCCCCCGAGGAGGAACACGTCGGGCACACATCCTGGAGCCGACAGCCAGCGTCTGCGCTCCCGGGCAAACGCCACCTCGGTGCATTAATAAGCCCAATAAGAGAGCAGATGTGCTCAGAACTTCAGCAAACACCAGAACGGCCATGGAGAGATGGAGGACAAAGGCAATCGTATTTCACACAGGAGGGGCTGGTAAAGCCACGCTCGGAGCGACAGAGGAGCAGCCAAACAAACACGACCCCACGTGGGACCTACGGCTCGGGCAGGCACGTCCCCAGCCTACACAAACAGGGAAAGATGAGAGGCATTTCTCTCAGATACTTCATTTCAACAGCTTTCCTTAACAGCTCCGGCCCCTCGAATTAATACATAGTGCCAAGCAAGCTGCAGCACGGGCTCGCAGCGGGGGAGATATAATTATTTACGTGTCTGATGGCCGTTTCCATAGAAGGATTAAAGACCAGGTGAGATTTCTCCGTGCACTAGTTTTTAGGTTGGGTTTGGTGGGTTTTTTTTTAATTTTTTTTTTTATTTTTTCTTATGAAGAGAAGATAATTGTCTCTTGAAATCATTCAGGTGCAGGTGCAACAAATTGCTGACCCGCGGCTGATCTCAAGCGACGACCACGATACCTCGGCTCCACCAGTAAATACAGGCTCGCACTGGGGGAGAGGGGGGAGCAGCCTACACACACCCGAAATGGATTTATTCCAGCCTGTGCTATAAGGCTGAAGGCTGGGAAGCCAAATCCCTCTCTCCCAGGGTTTCATTAGCTGGGAATGGCTTTCTAACGAGATTTACACAATCTAGCCTGGAGCCTACACATTTTGCTCTGCACCCAGAGACAATAACAACAGGGAGCTAAGGAGATGCCTTCTTTTTCTCTGGTCACCCATAATTCAAGACTGTTCCACTGCTGCCATCAACGTGATTACACGGAGCACAAAAATAAAATAAAAACCTGCCCTTCTATAGCATTAAGTCTCCAATTTCAACTGACCCAAGCCAGGAAAATTTATAGTTATGGGGACCACATTCAGTCCATTAGGAAAGGATAGGAAATTGCCAGCTGGGATCTAAATGACATTCTCACCTCTCCTTCTACCAGCCAGAAGCCCACCTTGGGGGGGAGGGGGGCAGCACTGCTCTGATATGGAATTTGGATGGAACGTGGGCATCACAATTTGGAGGGGGGGGCTATTTCAGGGGACTCGCTCTGCATCTGGGGTGGTGGCAGGTAGGACTGTGTCCCCAAACCCCACTGCACCCCTGTAAGGACAGGAGGAGCCCTAAGCTGACTGTCCCCGTAGGCACCTCGATGGAGCGAGGTCCTTTGTTGGACAGGATGCAGTTTTTCTGGCACGGAGCATCCTCAGCCACAGTAAACCCACATCCCACGCCCACCCAAAGCCTAAATCCAGCCTCCCCGCTACCCGCTGATGCTGCCGCCTTTCAGGGATGCTTCTCCCACTGTTTCAGCACTTCCTCCAGCATCCCCCTCCGAGGAGATGCCGGGGACTGAGCTGGGTCCCAGCCACCAGCCTGGACCCCGCGCGCCGCAAGCAAAGACCGAAAATGGAAAAATCCAGCCTGTCTTTGACTGACTGCTGGAGCCTGCAGCCTCCCCTCCGCCGTCACAGGAATGCTGTTTCTGGCACGGTTTCTCCAGTAACGCCGTTCTAGTGTGGTCAGCTCTTTTTGGATGGAAGGATTTTAAGCAAATTCTTTTTGTGGGCAGGACTGTCGGCTCCCTCACACAAAGGCCCAGCCGCACCAGGAGGAGTTATTTTTTTTACACCCATCCTCCCCTCCGATTCCTCCTCCCCAAACAAAAATAAAATAAAATAAAAAAAATACTTATCATCATGTTCTTCTGGAGATATTAATAGCACCCAAGACAGTGACAGTTGCCTGCCTGTGAGTCACTTCTTAAAGGGATGGGAAAAAGCCTGCAACAACTGTGGCTTGTTAGGAGACAATGCAAATACCATTCACGAACCATAGTGATAAATTACGGGAAATTAAAGGGGAGGTGCTCACGTATAGCACGTGTCCAGCACAGCTGGGTCTGCCAGGGGCTGACTCCGTTACACAGCCTTTGCCTGGACAACTAGCAAGAGAAGCTGACAGGCACCAAGCCTTCACCAAATTCTGCCTTAAAGTCAGTTGATTTTGGCCATTTAGAGTGTTGATTTCTGTCGTGGTAGCGCTCTGGAGTCCACAGCACTGACCAGGATCGTTAAGCGTGTTACTAACACAGCAAAGGGCATGTCCCTGCCTCTGACAACCTTCTGGGTCATTGGGACCCCAGGCTGAAGCAGCATGGAGCCCACCACCACCTTCATCCATCCCAGCTGCCAAGAGCCCCTCCGTGCTTGGGTCTTGTTTCTGGGGCTCTGCACTACTCAAATCTTCTGATTTCTCTGCTGCTGACCTGAGACTCCTAAACGGGTCTTTTAATTCAATTATTTGAAAAGCATCCCTGATGCCTTGACAACCTCATTTGGTCTCCTCCAGGTCTTTCAGCGCCACGTGCGGGAGCGCAGCAGGCACCATCCCGCCCACGCGATGCGCCCGCAACGCACCCCGCTCCAGCTCTCTCAGCACTCAACTCAATTTCGATTTGAAAGGAAACATGAATACTAATTAAACAGCCATAAGGGCACAGAGCAGATAAATATGTGTTGCAAGAGAAACTGGAGAGACACACTCTGAAGTGGAGCCAGGGAGGGGAGGAGGCAATGTGTCACTGTTTGTGGTGGCACAACTTCAGAGTAGAGCTCATCACTTAAAATACTCCTATAACCAAGCAAACCTGGAGTTACGCGAGCATCTTGGACTTCCTTTACTGCCTTAAAACCTTCCTCCTCCTCCACTACGACATCCCTGGCTGCCCTGACTTCAGCAATACACGTTTGAAACAATATTTTCCTCCATCTGAAGGCCGGGTAAAGCCGCATTTCCATGCCAGCTTCCAGCACGCTCCAAAACGCCCGTGCCAACTCCTCTGCAACTGAGCAGCCCTCTGGGCTGCAGTCGGCAGACTGGGAGGATAACGAGCATCTGAAGCTGAATCTTTTCCTGCCACCTCTTAGATTTAAAAAAAAAACCACAAAAACCCAACATAAAACCATGACCCAACACCACCAATCTCTGTCTAACAAAGACCGGTGAGCAGTCACGGCAGGAGGACTGGATTACAGAGAGTCCAGCCCTTTGCAAAGGCAGCAGAAACCCGCTGCTTGAGCCCCTGCTCGGGTGAGTTTTAAGCACAAAATACCCAGCTTTGGTCACGCAGCCAAGGAGCAGCTGAAGTCGGTGACTCTGTTCTGCACACACTTGGGAAGGACAGAGCCACAAAGATACTCTACGTAACATAAGCCCTTCAAGGCAGAAACGGCAAAATCCCACTTGAACTTCATTTTTTGCCATCAAAGCCAGGGGTTTGGCTCTGCCAGAGTTCAAGGAGGTTTGGAGGAAAAAGAGAAAGTTCCCAGTCTGGGAAGAAGAAAAAAACCCAGCCTCTATTAATATTCACAGGTGAAGCTTGGCAGCTACAGCGCACACAAAATCGCATTTGAAACTCGAGGGCTGCCACGACAGATCAACCTATTGCTCAGAGAAGGCTGGGAACACGCCGCCGGCTACGGCCACCTCCAGCTGCTCTGCCGGGACGGGAACGGGGTCCCCAGGCTCCCCAGGACCTGGCTGCCCGGCATCGCAGTCTCTGCCACCTCCATGGAGCATCCCCCTTCGTGACGGGCACTTGGGGATTTAATGATGGATGTTAAATGTTTTCATGGTGATTTTGTGCATTGAAATCGCCTGTTTATGAAGTTTTGCTGTTTTTTTAACGCACATTTCTAAAAGTCCATATGACTAACTGCGGCTGGGAGAGTGATGTTCAGATTGATGAAGCCTTTGTAAACTATTTGTCACTGCGAATCGTGATCAGTGCCTTCTCCCTCTGTATTCCCCTCCCTGTGATCATGGAGCACCAAAGTGAACAGTGATGAAATGAAGAATAGTCCTTTGTTATGGGACTAAGGATTTGGGGAGGTTTCAGTTCAATCTTTTCCTCTGCCATAGGCTTCCTGTGTGACCGAGGGTAGGTCACGTAGCATCTCTATGCTTCAGTTCCTCCTCTAAATCGTGATATTGCTGCTCCATCTCACAGGGCTTTGGGGAGGATAAATCTGTTAGCAGATAGCAAAATGTTCACCGGCTGGTGGGTTTGCTGCGAAGAAGCTGGAGAAAATTAGGCAGCTGTGATAACCTGACAGGCAGGGAAGCGCAGAGGAGAAAGAAACAGGGAAAACAAGAACTTTCTAAGCTTGACTACAATAAAAATGATTTCCTTTACACCCACACAGAAACCTTAAGGACCCTCTGCTGTTTCCCCAGTGCTGACAAACGCTGTGCTCCTATTGCTCTGGTCCCCAGCAAACTTGGCAGAGAACGTGGGGGGCAGAGCCCTGGGCAGGGCTGGGGCTGGACGCGGCCCCCGGCGCAGAGGGGAGGCCAGTGTTTAGTCTGCTGGGCACATTCCTGCGCTGCTAAAATAAATAGACTATTATTAATGGAGCTCCTTTTCCTCACTAGCATCGGTCAGAAATGCCAGAGTTATCAAGTGGCTCCCAAGGATGGGGCAGGGATGGGCTGGAGGGACCCTGGGGACTGGAGGGATACCCAGGGCTGGAAGGATCCCTGGGGGTTGGAGGGACCGTGGGGACAGAGGGATACCCAGGGCTGGAAGGATCCCTGGGGGTTGGAGGGACCCTGGGGACGAAGGGATACCCAGAGCTGGAGGGACCCTGGGGATGGAGCTGCACCGGGTTTGGTGCTCAGGGTTTTTCATTTGGGATGCTGAACTTCCCTGCTCTCCAGAACTGTCCCAGTCTTCCCAGAGAAACCCCGTACCTTCCTCAGTACCCACAGTCTGGCCACACTCTAGAAAAATCTCAGCATTTTCATTCTGGCAAAGTTTTAACCTTTTGCCAGGGAAGGAGGAGGAAAAGCGAGAACAAAACCCACAAACAGTTGTTTTTCTACTTTCAACCAGCCCGAACTTTTATACATAGTCCCAGCTTGAAACACTATTAAAGCCAGTTCCCCTGGGGCACTTCCATCATTTGCAACCTATTTGGAATCTGCAGGAACTTTTTTTCTGAATGTTTCCAAACTTTTCAAATAGAGTGGTGGGAAACTGATTTTAAAGCTGAACACTTGTTTGTGTTAAAGCTGTGCCAGTGGGACTGGCCTAAGGGTCCTGCTGGCTGAGTGCATTGGGGGCTTGGGCTGGGACTTGCACTGCATTTTTTAGCCCTGCTCATTTCAGAATTATTATAGGAATCTATGTTTGTAGCTGTATTTCCCTCAACTGATCTGAAATGAAACCAAAAAACACAGATATGGAAAGCCAAAACCCAGCCAATCTGATTCTGTAGAACTTTTCATAACCTTGAGAGGAAAATTAGAAAACAGCAAAGGATGCTCAAAGGTTAAGGCTCAGGGTGGATCTGAATGCTCCTCAATCCTTCTGCACCTTTTTGAATCACAGAATTCTGTCTGATGCTAATACTGAGGCCCAAGGAAGGGCCAGGAGCAAAGCCTCGAGTGCTGACTGTGGGAGAGGGGTCTCAGCTGCTCCCCATCCCACCCCGAGCACTGGAGAAGGTGCCCCACTGTCCCGAGCCCCCCCCCCAGGCTCCAAGGTGCAGCCACAAGCCTGTGTCCACAAGACAATTTGCTGTCCTTCCTGGCAGAGTCCTCAGCTCTGAGCTCACGGGAGAAAAACTCAGCTGGGCAAGTGCCTGCACATCATCTGTGCTTACTTCCAGCAAACTTCATAATAATAATAAAGTGATACTCTACACCGTATCCCTTTTTCCATTTCACCCTTCACTGGATCATTTTATGCATCTATTCCCATTGCTAATTCAAACTAATTAAAGTATAAAATAGAATAATTTGTGCAATTTCAGAGCTCCCCTCACCATATTGTGAGTTATGTTTCTTTTTTGTTAGCGCCCGGTGCGAACAATTCCCCTCCTCACCGGCTGAACAGCCGCCAAACTCATTTGCCGAGAAGACAAACGATTACGGCGGCGTAGGAAGGGGGGGAAGAAAAAAAGTTTTAAAAGCTCTAGTAGAGAGAAAGAGGACTCTGAGGTTTGCTTTTAAATTCTGTAGCCGAGCACCGAGTGGGAAATTTCAGATTTCCTCCTTCAAGTAATTTTCTCTCTTGGGAATTAAGTTCTCTCCCCCTCTCACTGCTCCTGTTGAGGACAGGAGACCTCTGTCTGTCTGTCTGTCCAAACATGCCAATCCCACAGCTCCACAGTGTTCCCTGCGCTGCTCAGACTCAGCCAGGACCATCATCCACAGGCATATCAGACACCTCAGCTCACTGGTGAGATGGAGAAGGGATGGTGGCAACGCCTATGAATAATGCCTATAAGGGATGGTTTCAACACCTACAAACACTCAAAGGGTGGGTGTCAGGAGGATGGGGCCAGTAGGACAAGAGGAAACGGGCACAAACTTGAACATAGGAAGTTCCACCTAAACATGAGGAGGAACTTCCTCACTTTGAGGGTGGCAGAGCCCTGGAAGAGGCTGCCCAGAGAGGTGGTGGAGTCTCCTTCTCTGGAGACGTTCAAACCCCACCTGGACACGTTCCTGTGGGACCTACTCTGGGTGGCCCTGCTCTGGCAGGGGGTTGGACTGGATGATCTCCAGAGGTCCCTTCTAACCCTATGTCATTCTGTGGCATCAAATCTGGAGGGACATTAGACCTTCCCATGGCTATTGAGGATGTCATCTGTCCCCTCATGAAGACCTGATGCACTGCTGTGCTGAGTTGGTGTGTGTGTGTGTGTACGTGCATTTAAGGGAAATTCTGGAAATATTTCAGGACTGGGGTTGCTTGTCTGAAAATTAAACAATAGGTCTGTGGAAGAGGAGGAATTGGAAAGGGAAGCAAACGGCGAAGCAAACGCATGGGAACCCTGTGGCTGGGGAAAAAATAGACTAATACAAAGGAAAAACAAAGCAAAACAACCAAACCCTGACAGCAAACCTAGCAGGCACTTGAAAGAAACAACTGTATGAGCAATGTCTAAAATATAACTCCTTTAGAAAAAACAAACTCACTGACCCTGACCTTAAATTTTTACATTGGGGCATTTTTTAGCGCTTCTTCCAGGAAAGTTTACTTTTCAAGTATTTGTTACCCCAAAGACTTCTGCACTGAACTCTGCATCCCTGGGGGCTGGAAGGTGCCTTTGTGCCCAGATCTCAGAGGCCTGTGGGGCTGGAGGAACCTGCTGGAACCACCTGGACACGGACACATCGGCCCCAGCGTGCCCCGAGCTCCGCACGGTGACAAATGGGCGGACAGCGGGGCAGGAGAAGGAGCCAGCGGGCTGTCCCACCTGGCCAGGCTGGGCTTCCCATGGTCAACTGATGTTAATTAACACATCCTTTTTGTCAGGTCGATATTGTTAATGATCTCAGACAAGTTTTTAGCTGAATTTCTTAATTATTCCTAATTGACTACAGGGAGGAAAGTGAGGGAAAAAAAACCTGCATCAGCTCGTGGATTTTAGGAGGCTGCAGCATGAGCAGGCGGTGGGGGAAGAGGAGGGCACAGACCTGGTGCCAACCTCCCCGTGGGGCACAGCCCTTCCTTCCAGGGCAGTGGCAAGGACCAGGGGATGCTCTCCCCACCCTCCATCCCCCTCCTCTACTCCCTCCTTGCCCCAGCCTATGGCTATTTCACACCTTTCTGGCCGTGGTTGGGAAGGAACAAAAGTTCCAAGTGTGTTTACACACCCCAAGGTGCTGGAGCAGTTGGAGGTCACAGCCAGGCTGGTGACAATGGTGACACCGGGGGTCACAGCCAGTCCCTGCCTGGCAAGTCGTGCACGGGACCAATGGGTCCTGCTGCAGCCACAGCTCCCTCGCTGGGATGGCTGGGTAGAGAAATTCATGGGAGGCAGGATTTTGGGCTCCTCTGGGGTTCGGCTGAGCCATTTTCCCTCTCCCAGGGGTTCAAACTTTGCCAAGATTATGTCCAGGTAACTGGCTGTTCAACTAGCAGATAATGTAGTTAAAAATTTAATCAGTTCATTTTTTCCCTCTTGATGACTCCAGACCCTTTTATCCACATCTCTTGCATTTTTTATCGTGTTTTCTCAGTTCTTTTCAGGACACCATCAGTATTTACAGCCTCGCTACTCCAGAACCGATAGACTTTCTTGTTTTTCTCAGCCCTCACTCCGATTCCTCTTTTAAATCATCCGGGCAGCCCCCGCCTGCCTCCCTCTCCATCAGCATCCAGAAAGTTCAGCCCAAAGGAGAGAGGTTTTCCCAGGGCTAAAGCATCTCGGGGTGACGGGACAACAAATTACCCCGCAGAGACTCCTGCAGATCTGCAGCTCCTGACACGGGGCCATTTGCAAAGCAAGTATTTCACAGCGAACAGAGCAACCTGAAAGATGGTTTCTTTCCCTAAAGGCAGGACGATGTAAATGGAAAAGGGGGGGGGGAAGCAACAGGTCTGAGGGAGCTCTGGCAGCGCTGCCCCCTCCCTTCATGGAGCGAGATGCTCCTAGCCAGCTCAATACTGGTCATACTGGTCAATACCCCCAGTGCTGATGCACACCCAGGGATGTCTGGAGGGCTGCTCCTCGCTGGGGGTTTATGTGCAGGTACATAAAACAGCCCCTTCCCACCTCTTCCATCCAAATCACCTTGAGGAGTCCTCCAGTGCACCCCCGGTAGCCAGCGCAGCCCCCTCCCAGTGCCAGGGCCATTGCTTACAGAGGCTCTGCCCCCCCCAGCCCCTAAATGCCATGCCCTTCTCGCCACACCGTGAGGGGAATCTTGAGGGGCTGGCATTAATCTCTGCTGCCTCCCACCAAGGCTCGGGCAGGAGCTGCTTACACTCTGCATAAGGGTTCTCTGAACTACATCGGTCAGGTATGAAAATGTCACAGTGGCCACAAAAAATCCCTTAGGTGAGAGAGTGCACGCTTAAAAACAACCAAAAGTCAACCTGCACCCTCTAAAACTTCCTTGCCTCCCCTTAAGGCAAGGTTACCCTGCAAATGGAGGGGCTCAGCATCGCTCAGGGCTCAGCATCGCTCAGGGCTCAACATCTCGCACCCACACACATGGACCAGGGAGCATTTGGTACCCACCAGAGGAGCAAAGGATTCCTCAAGAACATCTCAGGCTGCAGAGGTCCGTGGCCCTCTGAGCTCTGCCGCGCTAATTGATGTTATCTGCATTTCACTGGGTGATTATGAGTTATTATTTCTACCAGGGGAACGGGGAGGTTCCCAGCCAGGGAGCAGGATGCCGCTCTGTTACACACCGTATAAAACCGGAATGAAATCATCCCCCTGTGGCAGAATTAACCACCGAAGTAACTACGGATGAGCTGAGAGCAGCAGCACTTCGGGGGCAATGAAATGTGCAGGGGCTTTGGAGGACGCCTGCGGAACCTGAATTTTGTGCCTTCCTGGCCAGGTATCTCATTAGGAAGGTGCTGCTTCTCCCATCAGGGCACAGACCCGTGTGGCGTGACCCCAGCACTTCACTCAACTACGTGACGTGATTAGCACTAACAAGTGATAGATCATTAGCTGGGAAAAAAAAAAACAAAAAACAAAAAAAAGTGTTGGAAAATAAAGGAGGGAAAATATGACTTAGTGTCTGCAGGGGGGGAAGAGACATGGAGAGGAGGGGGGTGTCTGCTCCGGGTCTGCTCCTCTGCACCCTGTGCCCATCGCTCCTCCCGCAGTCGGGGCTCACAGCCCTGCCACGGGGAAGGGAACAGAACCACCGGGGCACGTTTCTCTTCACCAGCACAGGGATATTCCTTCCAACAAGCCCCACGAAGTATCTCCACCAGGCTGTTGCTTTAAATTGGGTGTTTATAGCCCTTGATTAGGTGGTGAAATCTTTTGGAGACGGCGATGCCTGCCCTGGCGCCTGCCACGCATTTGATGGAGCCTCCGCTCCCGCCCGGATTAAAAATAACAAAAAAATTGTTCTTCTCCCAAGAGCTGCAAAAAATCCCTGGCCCCGATTCCGCGGCTGCTTCTCCCAGCCGGGTGCCGAGGCGTGCCCACCACTTCCCAGCGGGCGCCCACCCAAGGTGTACGTGGGAGCAGAGTCAGACCCCGCCGCCTGTGACAGCGGGGCTGGGAGGGTCTGAGCCGGCAGGGAGCAGGCACAGACAGGGGAAAAAAGGGGTTACGCACCCCTGGAGTCATAAAATTGCTCTCATCCTACAGGGTTTATTTAATTGAAATGCACTGAGCCTTCATGCACTAAAAAAACCCGCCGTCTCCCTGACGCACAGACAATTAATGCTTCAGGACTAAATTATGAAGCCACTTTACTCAATCCAACCAGCGCTGCTCCCGCAGCCTTTCCCTCTGGAAGCAAAAACCAGAGCAGCTCTTCTGCACATGCTCCATGACAAACCCACCATTAAAACGGAAAGATTTTTCAATCTGGGGGCTCTTGGTGGCCAGGAGTCACTGGTTTTGCCCTGCACTACCATTAACCCCTCACCTGCTGGTCGATGGCGGGGGGGGTCCCATCCCGGGTGCACCCCCACGTCCCCCCACCCCAGCGAAGCAGCGGAGGAGCCCGTCACAGCAGCAACGCTACAGACTCCATGTCAATATTTTATTTTGTGGGGTTTTTTTTCCTGATAGAAACTGTTAATTGAATTTTCCCATAGAAAACAAGAGGCAGCCCAGGCTGGGCAGAGCCACGGTGCAAGTCCTCTCAACACAGTGGTGCCGGATGCCCAGCACTGACCCCCCCACAGCATCCCCCAGTGATTTTGGGGAAAAATGCTGCTATTCCCAGCCTGACACCCCACGCAGCCCGGCTAATGCAACACGTCCCCATCCCACCAGCACCGTCCCAGCCTTGCCCAGCCTGTGGGCAGAAATGGTGTTTGCTTGGCAGAGCGGTGCTGAGAAATTAATTTCTGCTTTAAATAGGCAGGGTCAGAAACCATTTCTCTTTTGCCATAAGAGCTATTTGAAACCAGGTGCAGCGGGAAGAGAGCCGGCGAAAGCTCCTAATAAGCACTCTTAAATCATGCAGTTAAAGAACTCGGAATAAGTGGCTGGAAGCAAAGTTTCTTTATCCTCCTCTCCCCCGGACTGCGCTGTGCAACTGTTGCTTCTGTGCTTTGTGGGAGTGAAATCAAATGTCAAATACTCTGCTTTGGAAGAAGTTGGCAATGAAACACGAAAGGCTGAGGGAGAGCTCGAGGGGAGCGGGGATAAATTGGAGCGAGGCACAGAGAGGGCTGGGACGGGAGCCAGGGGAGCAGGGAAGGACTGAGCTGCAACCCCAGCTCCAGGTTTGAGGGTGAAGCTTTCCCTAATGCATTTCAGCATAAAGCTGCTCCTCGCTGCTGTGAGCACAGAGGGAAGATGGGCTTCAGAGCCCGACATTACATCTCTTTGTCGGAAGCATCCACACAGCTCTGTTTATTCAGCATAATTACTCCAACACCGAGCATCTCATCCCTTTACCTACACCACAGCCAGGAGAGCCCAAGACCTGCCACCCATCAGTGCTGGGCAGCACGTGTTTCTTAGCTGAATTCCACCAAAAAAAAAAAAAAAGTCAACATTTTTTGAAAGATGTGTTTTGACATAAGCATGTATCCTGTTTCTTTCTCAGCAGACATTCAAAATCCCAGGCTCTGGACAATCCCCCCCCAGTATGCTAACAGGCAGCAGATCGACGCCGAGAACAGCTGCTCTCTTTTACTGTGGCAGAATCTCATTTTGTTCCAGATTTCAAGACTTCAGAAGACATTTTTACTGTATATTCTCAGTAATTCTGAGGGCGCTTCCCACCATTTACAGCCCCAGCCCTCTGAAGCTGGTGGACCTTTCTCCTTCTCTTGGGACCGACCCTTTTCCAATCATCAGGCTCCTTTATGCAGCACTCGGGAAAAAATATATTCTCCCCTCTGCTTTGCTGAACTATCACATTGCCAGGAAAAGGGCAGCGGGGTCACAGGAGCTGACAAAATCCATATGTAACGGCACGCCAGGAGTTCTGGACCCAAAGCACGCATCTCTACAAGGACAAAAGGCAAATCCCACCGGGAATCCAGCGAGGAAGGAGGGACCGTGTCCCCCCGCTCCCGGAGTCCCCCCACGGCGAGCGCTTTGCCGGAGCTGGAAGTGGAATGAATGTTCCAGGAATATTTTATTATTCGCTAATTCTCTTCCCATCTTTTTGTTTCACAATTAAGCAAATTACCACTTTGATGAATATTAAGATGCTCTCGCCTCATAAAAGATGCGTTGGAGGCATTCCCACTGGATTTTCCTCTTAAGGAAAACAGTTCTCCAACCATTTTGAGATACACACTGGATGGTTTCCCCTCTGGTGAGAGCACAAGGACCACACGGCTCCCGGAGAAAATGACCGCAACATTAACATTATTTTAATACAATAATTCAGTTTCAAAGTTTGCACAGATCCTCATTATTCCCATCTAATCCAAGTCCAAGCTGTAACGGGATCCTACATTTGTGGCTGTTCCTGGCAGTTTCTATCACTGAGCTGCTATAACAAGCATCTCATGCCTTCTCTAACCACAGGGATTCATTCAGTTCAGTCTTTCAGCAGGAAGAAAACTTTGCGATCCTCTAAAGTATTTATTCCCTGGCTTTAAATAACTTTATAACCAAGCTAACTATTGCCAATTGTTTGTTTGTTTGTTTGTTTTGCTCCAGGTTGGCCAAGCAGCTTTGCTTGTGGAGGCTGTTATCTCCCTGGGCAAGGCCAGCTCTTAGGATGCCGCTCGCTCTCTCCCTCCATCAGGAGATCGTCAAGAACTCACACTGATACCTTTCCATGGTATCTCCCTCAGGGTACAGGTGGGAGGGAGGACAGGTATTTGTTTACCAGCAGACGTGGAAAGCTGTCAGCGACCAGGGGGTTAACTCAACACAGAACAATTTAACAGCATCCAGACATCTTCAGATGCAACCCATCTCCTGTCTCCACCACCCACGAGGCACCAGCTCTATTAATCTGAATTATACAGTCGTGAGTAATAGCCAATAAAATGCTCAACAGAGTCAGTCAACCCAGAAGTCTGGCTTAATGGTGGGGACTTTGTGTGTTTTCTTGTCTCGGGGAAGAACAGAAGGTCCCAGGTTATTTACGTTGTGCTAGCTCCCCGAAGCAACAGACTCCTGTAGACCCTCAGCCATAAATTCCCATCATAATCATTGCGGTTTCGCTTCCTGCAGCCAAGTCCCTCTCATTAGACCAGTTTATCCTGCTCAGGAGGAAGGGTTGGGGGGACAATAGCTGGTGGTGAGTCCCAGAAACACCAGCAGGAGATGGCACGGGTGCACTGGTGCCGGGCTCTCCCTCTGGGACACTGAGTGATGGCTCATGTGAGTACTGGGTGAGACGATGCCCTCTCTTGTCTCGTGGGTTTGCCAGGCTCCACGGAAGAGTTTGTGTGCTGAAACCATCACCAAAGAAACCACCTCCCGGGAAGGAGAAGTTGTCCCTAGTTTGCAGGCTCCAGCTGCTCAGACTGAGGTCTGTTAACTGCTCTGTCAACTGGTCAAAGCACTGCGAATGTATTCACGCCACCCCGAAGCTACGAGCTATACAAACACTAGTGAGTTCTCCCTGTAATACCATGCTATATATAAGAAATACTCCAACTACTTCCTTTTTTAAAATGAGCAGTTATGGTAAAGATTACCATAGAGACTATTTGTTCCTGATTAGGCAGAGCCAAGCAGGGACATTCCCTATGTTGGGGGTGAGGATCACCCACCAGACCAGCATCTCACGCAGCACAGCATGTTGGGCAGGACAGGGACAGCGGGCAGGGATGGGAACGGCAGGCAGGGACAGTGAGCAGGACCGGCCTGGGGTGGCATCACCTCCAGGGCATCACCAGAACTGGCACAGCAATGGATGGCACAGCGTAGACGAGGCATTAACGCTGCTCTGACAGCACCTACCCCCACCCCCTCTCTGCACCAGCATCACTCACTCACAACCAACTTAAAATATTCCGGTAAATACGTAAATAAAGGCACCTTTCCAACGCCTGCAGACAAGGGTAAGCGGGAACAACTCTCTCCTCTGCTCTGACAACAGTCTCTGGTCAGAGGCAGATCAAACTGAGCTTCTGCTGGGGCTCCCTCTACCCGCACCCATCCCCGCACCCAGCCTCAGCTCCGTGTGCTCCACCACCACGCTCCATATGGAAGGAAGCCACAGCCGGGATGTACAGAAGCAGATGCCTTACCTGTCGCTCCGACATGACGTACAGATACTTGTGATCGATGGAGAAGGCCATGTCTCGAAGGACTGGGCTCCCGTCCTTGAAAACTGTCACCATTTCATACTGAATTCCACCATGGGGAGGACCATCTGCTCGGATCTGGAAGAAGCACAAACGGATTACAGGTGATTTCATAGCAGCCAAATTCCGATTTTATTTTGGGGGTGGGGAGCGAGGGGAGGATGACAAGGTAGGAAAAGGAATCTAAGTCAAAGTCTCAGCTTGCAACCTGGAGACAGAGCAAAGAGCTGGCAGGAAACACACACACACAGGAGTTAAAGGAAAGGCTCCTTCTCCACTGAGGTTGATGTGATTTCCCCGATCCATGAGAAATAATAAGCAAGTTTTGTGGTCGCGAGGGGAGCAAACAGACTGCCTGCCAGCGTGCTATGACTGACTATCCAAGAGTAACAGAGACTGTAAACTTTTTAGATTCTTTCCAAAATAAGTCTGAAAGAAGACCACAAGACTCCACAGGCAGCACAACAAAGCCAAGTTACAGAAGAGATTTTTTTTTTTTTTTCCTCCAGATGCATAACGAATAGGACCCGGAGAACCTCCATCACCTCTTGCTGCCACAGAAGCCTCCCACACTACCACCTCTGCCTAAAAATTTGGAGATTCTGTTTGCCGCTGCCAAAAAACAATGTGCCATTCTGCTACTTTCAGGTCTGCAGGATGCAGCAAGGCGAAGGCAGCCCAGCCCGTGCCGGGGGGCCAGCGGGGAGCGAACATGCAGCCATATGGGCTGCTTGCTCCCACCAGTAACCACCCACCCCACCACAGGACATCTCCCCGCTCCTGCAGGAAAACCTGCCCGAGCTGTGACAAACCCCATCCCTGCCAGGAGCAGTTGCTGTTGAGGATATGCCATCTCCTCCGAAAATTAATAATTTATGGCCTCGGGGGCGCCCAAGGGGAAGGGAAGGAGGATAAGCAAACAATTTACATTGTCTTTCCTACCAGGATTTGCATATTTGAGTAGCCAGTTGATTACAACACGGTGTCGACATGGCTGAGAACACTGGCAACCGTCAGGCAGGGAGAGGGGAGCAGCCAGGCAAGCCAAGGGCTCGGTGGAGCTGGCCCCGTGGCTCGCAGCGACAGCGATGCCGTAGCCGGGGGGCCGGGAAGGCGCCGGGGGGTGTCGTGCAGCACGTGCCCCCCACGCAGCGAGGAGCGGGACGTGCCCGTCCCCCGAAAAACCTCTTATCACAAAGATGCCATCTGCTGCAGCCTCACGCCGAGCTGTCTTGCCGCATCCCATTTTGCTGCTCGATTACTCCCTGCCTGGCTGCGGGATGGAGCAAGAGGCATGAAGAACCGGCTTTGGACAAGCCTGAGCCTTCAGAAGAGGCAGGACGGAGCAGTAGAGAGGGACGTCAATTTTTTCTGGTTCATGTCCCCAGGAGGTAAGAGAGCAGGTTGTTAAGCATCTTAAGATTTATCCGAGAAATGTGCCACCCCAGCTGGAAATACAAGGATATCTTCACACTCATGGAGGAGAGATGCTCCCCTGCACCCTCCTCCAGATAAATCCTCTTCTTGGAAAGAGCCCCGATGCCTCCTGCCATGTAAAGACACGTTGGGTACAAAAGCACATTCATTTTGTGGATTTCTCTCTTTTCTCCTTACCTCCTGAGCTTTCAGTGACAGAACAGAGGAGCAGGCATGAATCTGAGCGGTCAGGTTTAACACCCGGCACCCAGGAGCCTCTGGCAGGATTAACCCAGGCAGCCTTGGCTGCACCAAAACCCCTGAACTTCCAGAAATGAAAATAGAAAAAAAAAAAAAAAAAAAAAAAGGCTTCAGTTACACCTGTGTGAGTTAGGGTTGTTTTAATGACACGGAGAACTTGAGACCGGTATGAGACCCGTGCCTTACTGGGTGTTGCAAACCCAAGTGACTGGTTCTGACTCCAGAGCCACCGCCTGGCACATCTCACTGCCCCCTCCCACACCAGCCTGCAGCACGGACATGGGGACAAGGCTGCAAAATCACCCGAGGAATAAATAGCAGGGACATCGTGCTGTCAGGGACACACAGCTGCCTCCATGCAAACACCTGATTAATGGCCAAACGGGAATGGAAACGCCGGACATGAAGGATCAGCAGCCTTTGTGAAAAACAACTGTTTTTCAGAGTTCCCTCGGGGCACCAGCAGCTCGTTAAATTGAGTTTCTTTCTAGTAATGAGGTCAGACAGGGCTAATAAAGAGAGATACCACTGGTCAAGCCTCGTGCAGGCCAATCCCAACTGGGAATTGGGGCTCTGGGCTGGAGACAGCGCCACGTGCGTGATGGCTCCTCCAGCATGGACAAGCGCGTGGAGCTGTGCCTGGGACGGGTGTCCTGGGACACGGCCAGAGCCCAGCACAGGGTGCTGGGTGCTGCCTGCACCCTCCTGCCTCCCCCCCAGGCAAGAGGAGCAGCCCGGGGTCTCTAACCGAGCCTGTCAAGGGGAGATGGCTCTGTGTTACTCCGAGATCATGGGACAAGAGCAGAACCTGCTGCTCTCCTGCCCCACACGCCGTGGGGTGTGTTACACACACCCAGGTACCCCACGGCCCCATGTCCCCAGCACAGTGCCTGGGCATGACGGGCAGGAGACGCACCCAGTGACAGCAGGATGCTCCACTACATCTCTTCCTAAGGGTTTGGTTTCCATGACAACAAATGATGATGTCAGACGAGAAGAATGATGATTCCTGTGAATGCGGAAGAAGAAAGGGATCATCTCCACAGCAGGAAGCTTCTTGTTGACGTTTGGGGAGAGAAATAATTCCTCTCCCTAAATTATGGGCGCCCTTCCAGTGCCAAACGACTCCTGACCCACCACTGGAACAGCGGGGTGGTACCAACCCTGCAAACCCAGCTTCATCCCTGAGCCCGGGCTCCAGGCACAGCGATGCCAGAGAGGGAAGGGATGGGACACGGGGCTGGGCTGCTGATGGACGTGTTTCTTTACACCCCCCCTGACTCTACCTGGTTTTCTTCTCTCATGACGTGATGATGGGAAGGGCTTAGGAGAAAGACATGGAGGGAAGCGGTGCAGTTCAGAATGGGTGGGAGCAGAGCAAAAAGCAGGGAGCAGGTGGGTTCAGGGAGAAGCAACATCAGTGTGATGGAAACCAGAGATGTCCAGGACCAGAGATGTGTTCAACCACCTGAGAGACCAGGAGGAGACCAGGAGGACAGATCGCAGGCTCCCACACTTGGATGCCAATTGGGAGAGACACGGTGCTTTCCTCAATGACTTTTGATGGACACTTACAAACAGGGCTTGGGAAGTGCCTAACGACATCATCTGCAAATCCAGGGCCAGCCAACCCCCGGCACGAGGGGGCAGAGCCCAGTTCTGTTCAGGGAGCTGCAGCCCTTCAAAGGCCCTGCGCAGATTTGTGTCCCTAATTCCCCCACAATACAGGCTGCAGGCATAAGCTCAGCCTTATCTTGAGAGATTAGCAAAATACCGTATTGTGTCACGTCCCCGTTGCAGTGTAGCACCCGCGGAGACAAGTCCATGAGCCATTCAAGGACCTGATGTGACGTGGAGCTCCAACATACCTATCGCACTCAATTCTGTTAGGTATTTTGCCAGGGCTATGCCAAGGCTCAAGTAAATCTGGATTCCCTTCCAGTTCCCCCCAGCAGGCTCCCATTAGAAGACATTGAATCTCTTTGTAGGAACTTTCCATGATTAAATTACCTGTCTGTTTTCATTACGAGTGTTTCAATGAGGCTGACTCATGATGAAATGCCTGGTGCCAGAAAAAAACAGCTGAATAAGTCCATGCATGGACTGATTCCCTGTCCCGGAGCCTCGGTGCAAGGCCACCCGTTAACTCCTCGAGAACTGCAGCTTCTCCCCACATACGGATGGGAGATGGGTCCCAAAGCACCTCGCTGGTGGCTGCCCCACTGCACGGAATGGCCCGTGGAGACACGGGACGGGCTCCTGAACTGATGCTCTTGGTCAGGAGGCACAAGGCTCTGGCTGAACGTGCTTTGCTTTGTATGTAATGGTGACAAACTGAAAAGCCCAGTCAACCCCAGAGCCTTAAGACTGCTTCTTTCATGCCAGGGTTTCTAGCCCTTCGGGGTGAATACTATCAAATAACAGCACATTTGTGTCAAATGGCCATTCCGAGCAGGACTGTCTCGGCTCCGGGGATGCGCACTGGAGCGTCACTGCATCCACTGCCTGAAATAGAAACCAAAGACAACAAAGAACAGCCTTCGCTGCCAAGGTGCATCTTCACAGAACTGCCACTTTTTTGCCATTTACATCTCAGCTCTTGGGGCATTTCCCATTAAAGCTTCTCATAAAGCTCTAGGACAAATTTCTTGCTTCAGTGCCGGAAATTTAGCAGAAAGACTGTGACCGGCAGCGGATTCTGAGTCAGGCTGGAGTGCAGTAGAGTTCCAATAGCCTTTCCCTACCTGTTTTTGTCCATGGCCCTGGGGGTTCTTTCCCACCTACACTAAAGAAGTTGCCACAAGCAAGAGACTCAGCAATGCAAAAGTTCCTCAGAGACAGGACAAGATAAATAAATATCAGTCCAGATTTTCTGTGTGTGCCCCTGCCAAACAGTCTTTGCAGAAAGGATTTACTTTTGCTAATCAAATTTAATTAAACTGGGTTTTTCTACATTTGCACCAGGCTAAAAAGGAGGTGAGACACATGTGATGACCTGCCACTTGTGCTGTCCCCTTCAGGAACATCCTTTCTCACGGTACCATTTACAGGGTACCCACGCTGGTGTCTGCCTTTGACAGCCAGAGAGAAAAAAACACAGCAATCTTTAGGAGGGGAAAATCCAGAACAGAAATTGAAAATCACTATACCACAAGTTTCCAAGAGCCCTTCAGACCCTGTATGAATTTTTTCTGGGAGTAAAGTCCCTGTTGGACTCCCTCAGAGCATTGCTAACATCAACTAACTCTGGTATCTGCTGGATAGCATCCCTTCCCAAACTGCTGGGTAGCATCCCTGCCCAAACCTCGGGACAGCATCCCTGCCCAAACCCCGGGACAGCATCCCTGCCCAAACCCCGGGACAGCATCCCTGCCCAAACCTCGGGACAGCATCCCTGCCCAAACCTCGGGGCAGCATCCCTGCCAAACCTCAGGACAGCATCCCTGCCCAAACCTCGGGACAGCATCCCTGCCCAAACCTCGGGGCAGCATCCCTAGCCAAACCTCAGGACAGCATCCCTGCCCAAACCTTGGGGCAGCATCCCTAGCCAAACCCCAGGACAGCATCCCTGCCCAAACCTCGGGGCAGCATCCCTAGCCAAATCTCCATCTGTGGGAGGAGAAGCCCAGCCCTGGCTTTCCCTGCACACACCTTCTGCAGGCAGGAACACCAGGAGTGTGATTTAGCTCACTGCTCTTCGTGTGGGAAGTCACCCCCTTGAAATTAAAGTGAAATAGTAATCCCATTAAGTATCTTTCTTTTAAATCATAGATATGTCCGTGAGGAAGTTAATGACAACTCTTACATGCACATTCAATTCAAATCAGCATATCCAATTAACTTCATTACCTGGAGGCTTCCTCATATCCCAGTCTCTTTCTCTCCTGTCACATTTTATTTATGCAATTTTTTCCCAAATTAGTACAGGGCAGGGGTGGGCATCACCTTTATTTTCACCCTGAAAATAGCATGGGGAAGCCTCAGTGGATGGGTTCAGCCGGGAAAGCCAGGACGCTGTCAGGCTGAGGGGCTGTAGCAGAACAGCTCCCCGAGACCAAATCATCTGGTCTCTGAGGGATGAGAAAATCCATCCTTTCCAGAATTATACTGTCTGACTAAACATTAAATACACTAATCCCCATTGGGGTTGCCCTTACAAAACTCTACAAGATCAGCTGGGGAGAAAAATCAGTTTGGTAAAGAGCTGGTCGCAGCGAGCCCTGCTCGAGCACGGGCGCTGGAGCTGCCGGCACCCTGGGGGGCTTTCCCTCGAGCAGCAGCTCCTGGAACCCTGATCGCCCCTTGCATCTCTGCAGACACAGCTCGCTCTTTTATAAAGTGCCAGGGAGGGACCTAGCCCGGGGTGGCTGTGGCCATCAGCGTGATGGGAACGAACTGGTGGGACCAGCACCAAGCGGGTGGTGGCATCACGTCAGCATCTCCTCTCACTGCCCCTGGATGCTGCCTGAAGACCCGGGTTCAAGGGGCCATGTGGAGCGGTGGGTAAGTCGCTGGCGCTTTGGTGCGGGCACCGAGCTCCCCCCACTGCTCTCCCCCTCCAGCGAGGGCCACCCGGGTGACACCGCTCCACAAAGTCCTGCTGGTTGAACTCAGTTTTGAACTTCAAAGAGACATGAAAGCCCCGTCCAGGCAAACCCAGCCTCGCATCCCAACTTCTCCCTCCTGCTGCTGGGCACAATACAGACAAAGCATCAAGGCAGCACAAAGCCACGACCGCCTTCTCTGCTCATGTTTTCTGAGTCCTAATCCCCTCTTTTGGAGACGTTTTCCTCCTCCATCCCCTCCCTCTACTTCAGAGAAGCTCCAGGTGCGAGGAGACAGACCTCCTCTGTCCCTGTCTGGCTTGCATCTTGGCTTTCCCAACGCATTAAACTGCCGGTACCCTCCGCTCAGATGCTCCCTGGTTCCCAGGATCTGGAAGCACCTCCTGCGTGCCTGACTTTCTACCCTCAAGAGGGGCTGGGGAGGGCCACAAGCTCCGTGCTGCAGGTCTGGGGAGCAGGAGGGATGCGGGGTCGGCAGCAGCTCAGGCACAACGTTGGGGGAGGCAGGGTAGATTCGAGCCAGAGTTTATTCTGATCAGGCTTCATGGCCCAAATTATTTATAGATCTGAGGTTTCGGCGAATTCAATACTTATGTCAAAAATGTCTCCACGTACGTGTCTTTCACACCCACATGTGTTTCCCATCTCTTCTGCTTAGGAAACGTTAGCTAAGTGTTCAAAGTCACAACCTGGGAATCTGCAGCTCCCCAGAGGAAGAGCGAGTCAGAGGAACCGCTGGGCTAATTGGGGAAGAGCAGAGAAACGCCCCGGGGTCTGCAGGGAAGGAGGGGGTGTCGCAGTCTGCAGCACTGGCACCCACAAACACTGCTAAGCACGAAAATGCCAACCCAGCAAACAAACCAACCAACCCAAATTAACTCTCACTTTCCGCATCTCCGGCGCTAAGGATGGAGGATGGTTCCCCCGAGAAGGCTTTCTTCCCAGCCCTGTGGGACAGGAGGGCTGCGAGAATCAGCACACACACTAAAACAGAGAGACCCGAACCCTTTCAATCTTACCATTTCAAAGAGTTTGAACCCACCTACAGGGAAGGCAAGATAGGTTTTATAAAACAAATCCAAACAAAGGGAAAACCACCCTTCCTTCTGTGCTAAAGCTCAAGGCGCAGTCAGCAGGGTACCAAACCCACCACCTCAGCCGCTCCAGCAGCCCCACGTGTCCCTTGGCCAGTGGCAACCCGTCGTGAGACCAACGTTGAAGGTGCTGCTTTGGGAGAGGCTGGGCAATCGGATCTGCCAGAGGGAGAAGAGCTTCCACAAACGCAGCCCTTCCCGGTCACTGCTGGAAAGAGGAGCTCGGGAGAGGAATCCCCTGCTGCCTCTCTGCTGGCTTCGGGAGGTGGAAGAAGCCAATTGCTGGGCTGTGAGCTGCAGCACAGCCATCCTAACAGGTACCAGTACAAAACAGTAAGAGAAGATTGACACCAAAGCTGTTGTTTCTCTCCACCAAGCCTTTATTTCCTTCTTCCATCCTTCTGCTCCCTCCACCCTTCTGGAGAGCTGATCCTCCAAGATAAAACAGGGAGGATGGTACAGAGGCACCATGCAGAGACTAATCAGCAGCCCCCATGTCTTTAATTTATTACTGCATGAGAGGCTCGTTTAGAACAAAGCTGCCAGTTCGGAAGATCATCCCTTTAAAAGAATTTTTATTTGAAAAGCTGTCAGCTCACACCTTGTCATGGCCCTACTTGCAGCAGCAGAACTTTAATAATGTGCCACCTCATGCAAATTAGCTGCTAATTAATTAAGTAATATTCTTCTGGGGATGGATTCGTTAGAATCAAATTTGGCTTGGCTGGCTGGCTAGGTCATATTGCTTTGGACAGTGCCTTAAATCAGCAGCACTGCCTTTTCCTTGAGTCCCAGATGGATTCCCATCAGGACGGAAGCTCTTTCCCTCTCGGGAGGGCTCCGCACGCCCCAGTGCATCGGCGCAAAGCCCAGCCTCTTGCACGGCTCAGAGCAGACCTACAGCTTAGCTAAGAACAGCAGTGAGATGAAAAAAAAAAAATAAAAAAATCATTGAATGAAGTGCCCAAAAGATTGCCTTCTTTCCTATTCAGGAACACCAGTGAAAGAGGGCCCAATTCAAAAGTGAGAGGTAGAGACCATTAACGCGGAGGGCTCCGGGGATCAGGCTGCCAGGCAGGGAACACTCCGAAGGAGCACTGCCTTTTTTTTTTTTTCTTTGGAGCACTCGTTGCAAAGAGCCAGTTTCTGGGGGTGGAGGGCTATCAGCCTCGCACCTTCCACCGGCATCAAAGTACAACCCATTAAAGGCAGAAACACTCGAGAGAGAGCGTCCTGTGGATTTACTCCGCGGAAGGAGGACAGCTCGGGGCACGTCTGCAGCGTGGTACAAAACCTCTTCACTTCTCATCTGCCCCCAAATAAAGAGCCACAATGTGCAATGACTTCCCTCTTCTTTTGTTCGGCAATAAGCACCCTTCTCCCTTCACATCCCCGAATTAGTTTTAAAGAGATGGCTGGGTGCTTCCCTGGGAAATGGGAATCATTAAGTCAGCAGCACTTGCAGGATTTACATTTGGGCACTGAGCAAGGGAACCATCAAAGAGAGTGAGCGTTGGCCTCCGAGAGAAAGGAAGGAGGAAGGTGTTGCTGCAGCACAAGGCACCGCACGCAAACCTTCCTGCTCCTTCAGCCTCTGCCATTCTTCCCTCGGCTTACCCCTGCTCCTCCTGCTCCGTGGGGCTTCAATCCGGCTCCATCCCTTACAGCTGGGAGGTAAATGAAAGCAGAGGTGATCAAAGAGGAGGGCAGCTCCAGGAACAGGCAGAGGTCTGGCTTTTTTTTTTTCTTTTTTTGCTAAAGCATCCTCTTCTACACTGATCCAGCAGTCTTTCGCAGGGATGCAGAGCTGGCTTAGCTGGCTGCGACGGGAGCCCTGGCTGCGCAGAGAAGGATGAACTGATCCCGCTCTGCCCTTCATCCCTCTGAGCGTTACAAATGCCTGGGTCATACCCCGGCTCTTCCTCCTCTTTGCCCTGAGCCCATCGCTGGGCTCGGCATTAGCGGGTACCCAAAGGGACTCATGAGCGAGGACAGAAGAGAGGCCACCTCGTTTGCCACCTGCAGGACACAATTAGTGATGGAAGGAGACGCAAGAGGCATTTTGGGGAGTGAGCAACAGCCATAGCAAGGGAAAGCGGGACAGGATGCTAAGCCTCTCTAAGTCTAAGAGGGATCTGGACAGGCTGGATGGATGGGATGAGACCAACAGGATGAGGTTCAATAAGGCCGAGTGCCGGGTCCTGCCCTTGGGTCACTCCAACCCCCTGCAGCCCTACAGGCTGGGGCAGAGGCTGGAGCTGCCCCATGGAAAAGGCCCTGGGGGTGTTGGTGGACTGTGGGCTGAACATGAGCCAGCAGTGTGCTCGGGTGGCCAAGAAAGCCAACAGCATCCTGGCCTGTGTCAGGAACAGTGTGGTGAGTAGGACCTGAGAGGTGATCGTCCCACTGGACTGGGCACTGGTGAGACCCCACCTCGAGTGCCGTGTCCAGTTTTGGGCCCCCTACCACAAGAAAGGCACCGAGGTGCTGGAGCGGGTCCAGAGAAGGGCAACAGAGCTGGTGAGGGGTCTGGAGAGTAAGTCTGATGAGGAGAGGCTGAGGGAGCTGTGGGTGTTCAGTCTGGGGAAGAGGAGGCTGAGGGGAGACCTTCTCATGCTCTATAACTACCTGAAGGGGGAGTGAAGAGAGGCAGGGGTCGGTCTCATCTCCCAAGTCACAGGAGATAGGACAAGGGACAATGGCTTCAAGTTGTGCCAGGGGAGGTTTAGACTGGATATTAGGAAACATTTCTTCATGGAGAGGGTTATCAGGCATTGGAATGGGCTGCCCAGGGAAGGGGTTGAGGCACCATCCCTGGAGGTGTTCAAAAGACGGGTTGATGTAGTCCTTAGGAATATGGGTTAGTGATTTTTGTCAGGGTTAGGTCGATGGTTGGACTAGGTGATCTTTAAGGTCCCTTCCAACCCAGACAATTCTACGATTCTATGATTCTAAGTCTTCTGTGACCAACAGTAAACACAAGAGGAAGCACAGAGCTGGTATTATTTAGGGCGACGGAGGACCTGGGTATCTGCTCCGAATTTTGCTTGTCACATACCATTTGCAGCTCTTCACCAAAGTCCCCAAAATAGCAGGGTATCTGTGCTATCCATCCACACCTCACCTGGGCCCTTCCAGCCGAACAATCCTCCGCAGCTCTGTGTCACGCTCTCTCCCCACCATCGCCCTCCTACAGCACAGCATTTCACAGCTGAAGGGGTCGGTCTTGCTCAGTTTGGTTTGTTGACCTTGAGTGGCCATGTAAAATGGAATAAAAAGGCACTTAGACAAGATTGTCTAACGTGGAGTTTGCTCTGAACGAGCAGCAGCGAGCTGTGATTCTCCCCAAGGAGGAAAGAAACTAAACGACTGTCAAAAATTGTCACATGAAAACCGTGTTTCTCCCAAGCCACAGCTTCCAGCTGATCAGGTGGGAACGAGAAAGTTCCTCAGGAAATATTATTCTCTTTCCTTTTCAAAAACATCATGTAAGTAATATGTTCCAAATGACTTCGACTTCCTGTCCGACACCTCCCGGGAATGCTGCAGCAAAAGCCAAACTATGAGCCACTAAAGGCCAAAACCCAGAAGGAAATAAAAGAATCTGAATTTTGTTATCTTTTGGTTTTACAGCCTTGCAAAGAAATCCTGCCCGGTGGTTTTGCAATGCTTGAGGTCAGACAGGAGCGATCAGGTGAACGGGGAGGCCGTGCATATTTTGGGTTTCACTTGTGCACGCAGAACCAGCCATGTGTTACTGATCACATCTAACCTCGCTCGGGCAGAGGATGTGAGAAAATTACAGAGCGCTCAGCTTCGTTTAAATCCCAGGAAATGAGGCTCTCCCACACCGCCTGGTGCTCCATCCCCATCCCCGTCAGCCCTAGCAAGGTCCCACACCCGGGGTTACCCCCGCCGCCGATGCCCAGCAGAGGCTGAGGTGCAGATCACACGTGGGTATTTTCTAGTTAAGAAAAGGAGTGAGAAGCTCCCGCCAGCCAAATTCTACTAAAGCAACAGCCTGGCAGGAGAGGTCGCTTAAGGACGGGCAGAGCCACAGCCAAACTGGCACTGCCCCACGGCTGTGCCCGCGGAGCTCCCGGCTCTCTCCCCTTCCCCACAGCTCATCCCCGTTTCACTGCCGACCAGGGGACACAGGATGGGGTCCTGGCCACCAGCGGGCACAGGGGAGCTGGACCACGCATGGTGACACCAGGCGAGGCAAGAGGCACAACCAAGATGCACAACGAACTGTGGGGCTGGCATTTTGCTCAAGGACATTTGCTTAGGCAGGACCCTACCCAGGAAGTATTAAAGCCTCCTGAGAGGATTCAGACAAGTATAAATCCATGGGAGCCAAATCTCTCCTTCTGCTTTCCTATCTGGTCATTCCTCCTTGGATCTCCCACTCTCCAGCAGACGGGGGCTGGAGGTGGCTCATGTTCCTGGCACGTGGGGCACACGTCAAAGATGGGTTTCGCCCCTATGAGCTGCTCCCCAAATGCTATTCTGGGGCAGATCAAGGATTAAAAAAAAATAATAATAAAATCTCTTCCATCTCTGCACTAACTCACTAAGCCTTTGGCATATGCCCTTTCCAGCATCTCAGAATTAATCAGCAGGTAAGCAGATGAACTGTCTCTAAATAATCTGTACCCGCCACGCGTGTAACGCTGCTGAACCCTGACTCGAGCTCAGCAGAGCGGGTGCTGGGCTCAACGCACAGGTCTGTCCCCATCCAAGAGTCAGTGCAGCTCCTGGGTACCCACCGCAGAGCTGGGACAGCATAAAACACCCTAGAGGAGCAGGCTGATGGATGGATCAACTCTCTGGTCCCCAAATGTCCAAATTAGGAGTTAAAGTTCAACTTCAGCTGAGGAAAGAAGGGAAAGCTGAAGGAGATTGGTGCTCCGGCTACAACCTCTGCAGGATGAGGACTGTGCTCCACAGCTGGAGCCCTCTGCAGCTCCAGTGACACGGGGAACGGGGAGGGACACAGCCCTGCAGAGCCTGTGGGACCATTTAACCAATGCCACAGCTCTTCCTTGGAGGCCACGGATGCCATTGGCACCTGAACACAAGAGCGGCCACAGCAACACAAGACGGGATGAGCCAAGCAAAGCCCACCAGCACCATTAGACATCTCCATAATGGAAGGAGGGATGGAAAGGGTGAACCTCAAGAGTGGCAGGAGCAGCACATGGTTCCACAGAGTGACTTGGAACGCCTTGGCAGAACCCAGCCAGCCCATGCCTGGTTTCACACTGTAAGGTTTTGCTTGTACTTTGCTCTGCATGACGAGGTGGAGCAGATCTGCCCTGGAGCTGTGAGCCACCGGGCTGGAAGGATGGAGGCAGCTCTTCCCCCTGTGGCTGCACACACACCAGCCAGCACGGCTAATCCCTCAGCGTGCCCGTGGCCCAAAATCAACATCATCATGAGATAGGTTCAGGCTGGGGTCCATGGACGGGGGAGACAAAGCTACACCACATTACTGCTTTCGCTTCCATAATTGACCTGTAGATAAACACATGGCTTCCGCCTTAATCCCCTGCAGCCTCATGAACATCAGCCGCGCTAAATTTTTCATGTAATTAAGAGAAAAACCCTAATCCAGTGTAATTAGCTCCCTGATTGCCAACGTCAGGCAGAAAAGCACTGTTTGAACAGCAATTCAGGGCTAGCTGGTTAGGCAAATACTGTGTGTGTGGCTCAGTAATTTAACACTGAACCAACTCCCCCTCTGCTGCCCTTACAGGCTCGCCCCCCGGGACAGCACAAAGTGCTTTCGTGACTGCAATAGGCCTGGTACCCCCGAAACTGATGTTCCACCAAGCTCTGGTTACGTCCCACAGGGCTGGTCACGAAACAAGTCAATCAGTTCCCCGAGAGCCACACGGATTTTGGAGTGATCCCCCCACCCCATCCACATCCATAAGCAATTGGACCAAGTTATTAAGACTACGCCACCCCAAACTGCCTCAACCCAGGATACAATAATCACAATTAAGACCCCGATGGAGGGACAGTCCCCTTGTGAACGATGCTGAGCATCGCAACCACAACCCGCTGGGGCTGGAGGCAACAGCAAGGCTTACAAGGAGTTTGACGGTGTAGGTCAAAATTCATCCCAGCTACTGAGGCTTTATGGTTTACAGTGGTATTTTTCTGCTCCATCCATATACATGAAGGCAAAATTTTAAGAGTAAAATGTTAGAAATTTGGGAAGTGGAAGCAGATGGGAGAGGAATCGAGAACGTGGATGGATGTGCCAACAAGGAGGCAGGGAAACCAAGAACGCACAGCTAGAAAATACCTTTGTTTAACCATTTAATCCATTCGCCAGCAAAAAGGACAGGATCTGAACTACTTAAGCCATTGTCAAATATTTCTGTTGTCTTTTAAAAGCTGCCTGTGATAGAAATTACAAACTACTCCTGTTCTCAACTCGTTCTATCTTTCATCTTTAGACTTAATATCACAGAGTCTCCTGAAACACAGCATTTGAAAATGGTATTGCTCTAGGAAGTATTTGCTGAGGTCGCTCTAAGGAGGATTTTAATCCTTATCCTGTGTTATGTTACAGAGGTTTTGTGGTCTTGGTTGGCTGTTTTTAGAAAGAAAAAAAAAAGGCGTTAGTCTCTGTTTTGCTAGTTTTGGTTAACGTTGCTGTAGAGGCCACATTTCTGTGCCTGGGAGATTGTGGAACAACCAGCCCCTCTCCATAAGGAGAAGCCGAAAACCATTTCACAGCCTGAGCTCTGCAGACGGAATTCTTACAGCACACTTGTTTATACGCCGTGGCAGGCGAGAGCCAAGCATATATGTTTTTGCAGCTATAACTCTTAACTCTGACAGGGGCCACAGGCTGATGAAAGGCGGGGGACTGGGGGGGCTTTGCCCATGTTTGGGCTCCGGGCTCTGGTCTCCCCAGCGCTGCCCCCCTCATCATGCCCATGCTCTGTAAACAGACCAGCAGCGAGCAGAGCAAGCTGCTCCTTTGTGTCAAAGCCAGGGAGATTTCTTTACACAAAAATGAGTGAAAATTTATCAACTCAAAGCTCCCTTTAAAGAGAAGCCCCTAAGGAGAGCAAGCCCAGATGCTTGCTTGCATTGTATTGGTAAGCCAATTCCTCTTCCTCCCCCCCCTTCAAACACACATTATTTTCCATGGAATGCACTGTGGATGAACTATCGACTGCGAGCAGAGCCTCCTGGTTGGATGGCAACACATCAATAGGGATGTAAGTGAGCAGCCGTGATATGGCACAGTTTGGTGCTTTGCCATCGCTCCCGTTGCACGGGAACAGCCCTCCCAGCCAAGTGAACCTCCTCCTGCCCAGACGCCTCCCGGGGGAGCCCCAGGCAGAGAGCCCCTGTCTCGCAGGCGCCTGCTGACCGTTTTTCAAAGGCAGTCCTAGAAACTGCACAGCTCCCTCCCCTCGGCCCTGGCTCAGGAGCTGGGAACCTGCAGCCGTGTCCCGAGTGGTGTTTCCAACCACCCAAAGCGGGGAGGTGCCCACCCCTGCCCTTTCTGACCACCTCAAACCCAGGGATGGGGACGCCTTTCCTAACGCCCTCCAGCTGGATATCAGGTCTGCACACCATGACTGGCAGCAGCCGCAGCGACCCCAGTGCATTTCATTTCTCCATCTCGTAGTCATTATTGCAGCTTTTAGGCAGCTTTGGGGAAAACCTTCCTGCCAAACCCCCAGTATCGAATGCCAGCAACACACGAGTGTGTCTGTGTGTTGACTGCTCTGTGGTCTCTCCATCTTAGATCCAACACATTCTCCCCTCCCTCGGCCATGCCTTCCCCAAAGCAAGGCACCTAGAGCTCTGTGGAGAGCTGCTCGCTGAGGAGAAGAGCTGTACCCAGCTCCTCGGGGGCTGGCAGCTTTTTTGGCTGGTTTTCTCCATTGCTCATCCAGCAACGTATCACTGGGAACGCAGTCCCTGGTCAGCCTGGGACCGAGGCACCAACTGGGTCTATGCAACAGCCACCCCAGCACCTTCTGCTACCGGCTCACGGGCGATAAAGCCACATCAAGGCTACATCCCAGCGAGCTGGGTATCTTCTCAGGCACCTCGTAGCCAGAGGGTGATGGAAGTGTCTCCAGAGTGACCCAGGAATCTCAAAAGTCTTTGCATTCGTGTTAACGAGGGCTGGCAGGAGATATGCAGCTTGACAGTCAGAAGTGTCAGGGGTGGTGACGGGGGAAGAAAGAGGTGTTGGAAGGAAAAGGAGCTGCTCAGCTTCTCCCATGGCTGGCTTTCAAGTGACCCGAAGGACAACACGGGGTCACGAGGCTACCAGCTTCCACCTTCCCACCCCCAGAAGCTGAAGTTTCTAACAAGGTAAGTTATTTGAATTGCTCTCGCTAAAAACAGAGCAGGCATCAAATGTTCCTAAAGCTTTTAGAGTAAGAGCTATAAACGGAGCCAAAAACCCCAAGAGACAGAACTGATATGGAAAACCACCTTCCAGGATGGATTTTCCCCGAGACTGAGTGCTGGTACTGCAGCAGCCTCTTTGCACCTCCAGCCTGATGCCACTGTTTATTACCAGAGGAGCTGAGCTACTTCTTGCCTTTTTCTTCCTTAACAGAGTCCCCTCTCCATATCCATACATCTGCATAATGTAATCTGCTAACGATTTCAGGCCTCAGAGTTTGTCAGTGTCATGATTTATTAGTTATGTCACGGTTTGCACTCAGCTGCAAAGAAATCCTTCAGTGACCTAAACCCACGACACTTGAATTTTGCTGGTGTTGGAGTCCTGGGGACTGGCGACCCTGACACACCAGGTATTTCAGTCCCTGTCCCCGCAGCCCGAGTTTCGAGGGGAGCAGAGCTGGAATCCTGGCCGGGAGCCGGGTCCTGTTCCCCGCATCTGGAGCCCTGCGATTTGTGACTTAACCAAGCGGCTGAGCCAAACTCCAAAGAGTCTGCTCCTGAGAGGTTTTGTGCCTTGAAAATTCATTCAAAAGCAGCTTCAAAAAACCCAGTTTCCATTATTAATATGGCTTCTTTCATCAGAGTCCACTTATCTTTTTGCTTTCTATTTCTGTCTCTACCCTTTTATTGTTTCCCCAAGCGCTTCCATGGGAAAGCTCCTGAAACCCAGACCAGGCGACCGCAGCTTCTACCCGCTCTCTCCTTACCAGCATGAATTTATTTCCATCAAAGCTTCCTTCCTGAGTCAAGTTTTGGTTTTGTTTTTTTTTTTTCCTTTTAATTCCATCTGTATTTAATCCCAGACAAACACAAACAACAATCTCAGCTCCCTAAGGCCATCACTTTCTAAATCAGTTACAGCCAACTCCAATTAGCAGGCGAGCAACATGAGCAGCTTCATACGCTCCTGTATCTTTGGGAACGAGCCAGCCCAGAAGGTCCTTTTCCCCAGAACGTCCCCTTTTTCCTTCTGAAGAACTTGCACCGTCATTAGTTGCAGGCTCTGCAAGATAAAATACACTCGCCTTTGCTTTTGCCATCATGGAGGAGCAGGGAAGGATGCTCCACGGCCTCATTAAGGCTGCTTTGTGGTTCTGTGCTTCCACACCTGGGGGTTACCTGCAAGCTTTGATTTTAAGAGGATCCCAAAGCTCCTACAAGTGCTAAAGGGATATTTTCTCGGTCACTTCAGCTCCCCTCTTAAACTGCACTTGAAAGAGCTTCTTCGCAGCCCCTGCAGGGCAGGCTGATGGAGGAGCAGTGATGCCTCCCATCATGGTGCCAGCTCCTGCCAGGCTGCTCGGGCACCAAACCTCTCCCTGCTGAGGCCACCAGAAGGACCCCAGAAAAAACCTCACCAGCCCTCCATGGAGCTCACCACATCACACAGGGGAGAGGGTCAGGGGGTTATCGGGCATACCCTCATTGTGAATGTATCCTCAGCAAGTTTGCGGGTGATACCAAAGTCCTGGAGGGACGTGCTGTCATCCGGCAAGACCTGGACAGACTGGAGAGCTGGGCAAGCAAGAACCTCATGAGGTTCAACAGGGAAAAGTGTAGGGTCCTACACCTGGGGAAGAAGAATGTCAGGCACCAATACAGGTTAGGGGTGGACCCGCTAAAGACAAGTTCTGAAGAGAAAGATCTGGGGGTCCTGGTAGACAGCAAAATGACAACGAGCCAGCAGTGTGCTCTTGGGGTCAGGAAGGCCAACAGAATCCTGGGCTGCATAGGGAAGAGTGTGGCCAGTAGGTTGAGAGAAGTCATTCTCCCCTTCT
>JAOTQQ010000013.1:5705165-5732221 GCA_026546715.1 Gallinago undulata
CAACTGGAATACTGCATCCAGTTCTGGGCTCCCCAGTTCAAGAGGGACAGGGAACTACTGGAGAGAGTCCAGCAAAGATGAATGAAGATGATTCAAGAATTGGAGCATCTCCCTTATGAGGAAAGGCTGAGAGAGGCCTTCTCTCTCTTTAGCCTGGAGAAGGCTGAAGGAAGACCTTATCAATACTTATAAGTACCTAAAGGGTGCGTTGAAGGAGGAGGGAACCAGACTTTTTTCAGTGGTTCCCAGTGACAAGACGAGTAGCAATGGGCACAAGCTGGAGCATGGGAAGTTCCACTCAAATATGAGGAAGAACTTCTTTGGGGTGAGGGTGCCAGAGCCCTGGCAGAGGCTGCCCAGGGAAGGTGTGGAGTCCCCTTCTCTGGAGATTTTCAAGACTCGCCTGGATGCAGCCCTGAGTAACATGCTCTGACATGCTCTGGGCAATCCTGCTTCAGCAGGGGAGTTGGACTAGATCATCTCTATGGTCCCTTCCAATTCTAAAAAAAAATTCAGTGAAATTCACTGTCTTCAAATCGCATCTAACTTATTTTGGCCGAGAATGGGTGGATCTCACAGGCTGGTCGGGTTTTGCCGGACTTAGCCAGGCTCAGGCGGTGGCTGGGCACTGGCTCTTTGAAGAGCTCAGACTTGGTGGTGTCAGGGCTCCATCAAGGCTCTGCTGGGCTGCTCCCCCCTCGCCGGGTTCTGGGGGCAACGGTGGAGCTCGGACCCTGGTCCGAAGGGACACGGAGCGTGCCAGCTGGCCGGGCAGACTTGGCACTTCAGCTCAGGAGACAGCTCTCCCTCCATTAGCGGGCTATTTCGGGCCATGATTTCAAATGAAAATCTGTATTTTATTAATTACGCGTCTGCTTTGCTGCTGAACTCTTTAATGTGTTTCCCAGCTGTATCAATCTACAGCCGTGAAGGAAGCCATTAAACCTAAATGCCTCCAGCGTCTAATGTTTCTATGGGGACACATCTGTCACCGGGGTCACCCCAGAGGTGCGAGGCCCCAGCCAAAGCCACCGTCTCCATCTCGCCTCACTGGGAATATCCCCCATCTCACCCAGCAAAGGGACGCGGCGGGTCTGGGAAGGAGGTTGTGCCCCTGACAAACCCACCAGGACTGTAAATGGTTGCAGAGTCCATCTGGTGACGCTGCTGGGTTTTCTCCATCTTTCACACCGGCTGGCACGAAACGTAAGGAGCCAGCTCCGGCGCCGCTGGGCTCCGGCTTCGCGTGCTGCCAGCCACGGCCCAAGAGAGGAGACAAGGACGGGAGGGAGAATCATTTGCATTGCCCCAAACTCTTCCTCCAGCCTCGTTTGCTCCCCTCCGAGCTCGCTCTGCACAGACTCATCCCTCATATTTCTCCGCTCATCTCCCGTTGCCCATACACACCCCCGCAGCAGCAGGGAAAGGATCTCCCCAATTCATGCCTTTTCCCACCGCCTGGGGACACCGGGAGGAGCAGCGTCTGCAGGCAGGAGGATTTATTCACCTGTCCTAACCAGCACAACTGGTTGGGTTTGACGGACACGCAGGGATGTGCGGATGCATTAATGACCAGTTCAGCACGAAAACCGACAAAGCAATGCCCCTCACAGAGGTTATTAGGAGAAGTTTATTTAAAGCAGATCTTATGGCCGCAGAGAACGTGTTAGCCCAGCAACCTCAAGAAAAAAAATCGCTTCAGGCTCCTTCCCTAACAAATACATTAAAAAAAAACGTACAATGAAATAAAACAAAACACCCCCAAGAAAAAGCACAACGCAGATAGTTCTACAAAGCCAACTCCTTGCCGCTGAGATGACTTCTTCCCTCGGGTGGACACCGAAGACGGGAAGACACCAGCCCTGGGAAGCAGAAAGGGCTGAAAAGCATCCCCCGTACCCAGCGCAGCCCCGGCCCTGCAGACCCGTGGCCGGCAAATCGGCCGTTCAGGGACCTGCCTTCCCCCACCAAGCCAGCCCTGGAAGTGGCATTATTTTAGAGTGTCCTTGAGACCGAGCGGCGTTAATGGGCTCTGCTGTTTGAAAACCGCTCTCGCTCAGATAGCCGCAAAGCTGAGCAAGAGAGGCACAAGGCTAAAAAATGTTCCCTCTCAAGCAAAACAGACTTGCACTTGGATTGCACAGAAATTAAGGCAACAAAAGGTCTCTGAAGCCAATAGCAATAAAACTGAGAAACAGGCTCGTCACTTTGTACATCCATCTGGCAAGGACATACTTTCCATTTCAGCAAGTGCGAGAATGGGTGGACAGTGAAGGGAAATGTGAAAACAGCAAAGAACCAAGAAGAATGAAAACCTGCGGGACAACACTGCTACCCTGTTATGAATACTGTACGGCTATTCATATGAAAATCCATACGGCTGCTACTGTTGCATGCACTCTTCTTACACAGCATGAAATTAAAATTCCTCTTCAGTATCATATTGCCAGCACCACAGAACAACTTTCGAGTGAGCTCACAGACAATTTATCCTTTGGCTTCCTCAGCCTGGCTTGTGCTGGGATTGAAAGCCGGTGGGGTGAGGGAGACGAGTCTATTGCCCATGGTAAAAAATTCTGCTTCCAAAACAAATCCCAGAGAAATAGTGTTGGCCTCGAGTCTGACTGTTGGTGCTAATTTCACAGTGCAGTTTCACATGCATAATTCCCCCCAGGCCCCCCTGCCACTTCCCTTCTTATCTTCCCAGAACAAACTCAACATGCAGGCTAATTTCAAGGAGTGTTTCACCCAGAGTCCAGCCAAATGTCAGTGGATCTGCTGGAAATGCAAATTGAGACAATCATGCAAAAGAGGAGGGTTTATAGATTGCACATAAGGGCAACAGAAGGCAAATAAAAGCTGACAGAAAGAGGTAGCGAGGAACAAATCTCCCGTCTCAAGTTGTTGATCATTTCCACATGTGCTCAGCGAGCAAAGATAGATTCCCCAAAACATACAAGCGCCATTGATTTTCCCCGTTAAATTGTCCAGATGCCTCTAAAAAGCAGATATCTCAGAGCCCCTGAACCAGCATCTCGTGTTGACTCCCGACGTTCGCATCCCCTTCGCGGGGCTGTGACAGCGGGAGGCACGAAGCAGCGGGCAACTGGCCCTAAACTGGGGAGACCGGGAGGGTTTTACTGGTTTCCCAGTTGCAAAGAGCCATCGAGTCGTCAAAAGCAATTGCAGCTTCCACAGAAAAGTGTTTTATTTTGGGCTTTTGAGAAAGTTGGGATAACTGTGGCTCCCTGAGATTGTCTGGGAAAAGGTACTGGGGACGGGAACCTGATTAGCTCAAACCCAGGCACAAAACTTCTCAGATAGAAGCAAATTCATAAGAAGGTTCGCTCATTATGTATGCAAAGAAACAGCGAGAGGAGAGAATCTATACTATGTGCCGTAACATGATATAGAATTAATCCCCCTAGGTTACAAAATTCCTCATAAATCGCAAATGGGACGATATCTACTGTATTATATTTTATCACACTGTCAAAACATCCCCTGCAGGGAGCCTTTTTGATGATGCTATCACAAGCAAAGCCTTATTTGGGGAGGAAGATTTGAACTAAACAGCAGCAAACTATCAATATGTTCCTTGCGAGACTGGTAGATAGAAAAACCCTCAGAGCAGTGTTAGCGGGGTCTAAATTTAATGCAGCTCTTTCTTAAATAACACCGTCTTCTGGTTCTGCTCAGGCCCATACGGAGCATACACGCTATTTAGTTTTATTAATAGCAACGCCAACACGAGCTGGCTGCTGTGCTTCAACATGCCCCCGAGCCCTCGAGGGGCTGCAAAGCGCTTCGGGAAAGCATCCGAGGAGGGAAACTTTGCCACCTCCCAGTTGATACGGGGCAAGGCGCAGGTTACACGCTCCGACGTGCAGCCCCCCGTGGTCGGCGCCGTGCGGAGCCTGGCAGTGGCTCGTGGGGACCGAGAAGCTCCTCCATCCCCATCCCGGCCATGGCCAACGTCTCCGTGCGGCCGGCTGAGTGCTTCCACCTCGCCGGGCTCCGCACTTTTGTAAGGCGCCCCGGCGTTTTTGGCAGGCGCTGAACTGGAAGGAAAAGGGTCTGATTATCTCCTCCACCACCTCGGTGGTGACCCAGACCAGTGACCCCTTTCCTGTCACTCTCCATTTGCTCTGGATGTTTTACAGAGGGAAGGGGCAAAGCCTTCTCCGTTGGTCCCGGCTGCCTCCACAGGCTCCGTCCTCCGCACGGGAGGCAGATGCTTTGTTTGTCACATGGTTTTGGCTCCATGTCTCACTTGGGGGCTCGTGACCCCCACGTCCGTGATAGAGGAGCAATACGGGAGGCAATGCTGGGGTCGGTGGAGCAGGACCTGCCGCCAGCCCAGACCCAGTCAGGCTCGGCAGTTTTCATCCAGAAAAAGGCTTCTTCTTCACTTCCACTGTCTGCTTAAAAGCCTGCCAGATAATGGAGCTTCCACTCCCCCCCCTGAAACCTTTTGTCATCCATCCTCAAACATCTTCAAATACAGTATGGAGCTTTTGAGCTAGGCAGCAAGAGTGGGAACCAGGCGGGTGAGACGGGAGACATCCCAGAGGTGGGAGAGGAGAGGAGCAGTGCAGTGGGACCCCCTGCTCCTCCCACACCAACCACCCAAAATCTTTAATGCCACCACATGACTACCTCCAGCATCACGGTCTCGCTGTAGACACGCAACATGCAGCCTTTGTCTATGGACTTGTCCTGACCCACTGACAGCAGCTTTGTCACTTTAACACGAGTGTCCCTGAATGAGGGACATCGATCAAGGCAACAGCCCATCAATCAGCTGGCACTAACCCGCTCTGACAGGACACTTGGGAGGATGCTCCCCCTGCACCACAACGAGCCTTAATTATTTACATCTCCCTGACTTTTTCAGTTACCTCTTTGGCAAGGAGGCAACGCGCCCCGTTCTGGAGGGGCACTGATCACACGGGGGAGAAGCAGGGATGAGGGGGAGGGAGAAAGTGTCATTAGGACACCCTCTCAGACAGGATGAGAGCTGGGGGGCTTCAGCCTGGAGAAGAGAAGGCTCTGGGGAGACCTTAATGCCCCTTCCAGTCCCTCAAGGGTCTCCAGGAGAGATGGACTATTGATCAGGGAGGGGAGCGATGGGACAAGGGGGAAGGGTTTTATACTGAAAGAAGGGAGATTGAGATGAGATCTGGGGAAGAACTTCTTTGGTGTGAGGGTGGTGAGGCACTGGAACAGGTTGCCCAGAGAAGCTGTGGCTGCCCCATCCCTGGAGGGGTTCAAGGCCAGGTTGGAGGGGGCTTGGAGCAACCTGGGCTGGTGGGAGGTGTTCCTGCCTAGGGCAGGGGGTGGCACTGGGGGGGCTTTAAGGTCCCTTCCTACCCAAACCATTCTACGATGCAATGATTCCCGTCTCCCTTGGTCCAGCTCTGCCTGCACCCACCAGTGCCTCCACCCCTTTTTACCAGTGTGTTGAAGCCAGAGTCTTCGCTGTCATTGCTTCCCGGTAAAATCAACCGCACTGGGTTTATGTTAATTCAACACCAAAAAACAGCCTAAAAGGACTCGCTGCTGCGAGAGACATCACCCCTGCCTCCCGGCTTGCCCTGCAGCGTTGGGGTACAGCTCTCCGCAGCATCCAGAAGGCACCCAAACCCCCCCAAAGCCCCTGGGTCCTGCCGGGTGCCAGTCCTTGGGCGCAGAGACGCGCTCACCTCTGGCTGAGCCCAGTGGGACCGGAGTGTGTGAAAAAACGAAAAATAGCCGTCTGGGTTCCCGCGGCGAAGGCAGCCAGGAAAGTTTCTGGAGAAGGCACCGTTCTGTGGGAATCTGCAGAAACGTCCCCGCAGCAGCAGCCGCCGGTGCCAGAGGAGCAAGGGGGGGTGCACAGGGCGGGGGGGTGTGGTACAAAGCCTTTGCCCATGAAATCACTGGCTCCAGTCCAGTCCAGACTGGGAGATGCTGCTGCTCTGACAGCGGTTTGGCAGCCCGTGCAGGACGGGTTCACGTTTCAGCCCTTCCTGATGTTCCAGCCACAAGTCAAGGACAGAGGACTCGTCAGGGATGGAAGGGGACCTCCAGGCCACGACAGCTTCCCCCGGCAGTGGCAGAGAACTTGGGGGGGTACGACCTTCTCACCCAGCTCCAGCAGCCCTCTTTGCATGCCCTCGGGCACATCACTGTCCTCCTTTTCCAGCTGTAAAACGGACATGAAGTTTACCCTCGTTTCCATCCTAGTAATATGCTCTTTGGGGCTGCGTGGAGGGACCAGCCAGCACAGGAGCGGTGGAGGGCTTTGCTCAGTATTCCTGCAGTATAAATAAATAATGCACAGGTCCCTGCTGATATCCAAGCAAAAAGCTTGAGCAGAAGAGGGCAAAAGGAGGCGTGAAAGATGAGCTTGTGCAGGTGCTCCTTCTGCTCCAGTAAAGCTGGTGGTTCCTTGTACTGAATGCATTTAAAAAGTAAGCAGTGCTGGTCAGACCCTGATCTTCCTTCCGAGAAGTTGTGGAGCAGCTGAGAGGTGCCGGGAGAAACCTTCAAAGCCAATAAAAGCAACTGAACAGGACACGTAAAGGAGCCGGAGAGCAGCGCAGCTCCCAGATGATCCCCCCGATGCTGTTTCAGGAGGTTGGGGGAGCTCTGTCTGCTTTCCCCAGCCTAACGAGGCGCCGCGTTATCCTCTCCTCTCCCTATTCCTGCTGTTGATGCTGCTGGGAAACCATTTCGGATGCTCAGGATACATATGTGAGGATGGAAGCAGAGCCACCCACGCCATGTGGGCAGGAGACCCAGGGGGTCTGGGGCTGTCCCAGGTGGGGGCACAGGGGGCTGGGACCCTCCCGGTGCTGACAGAGGGAGGATCCAATACCCCCTTAATAAGTACATCAAAGTATTTTTAAATTGACTCCGCACGCTCGGTATCGCCTGCGCTCCCCCGCCCCGGAGCGGCGGTAACAGACCTGGGGTTTGGTATATAATTAAATACCAACACATGTATCCTGTGCTCAGCACAGTGTCTGCATTTGCTTGTGTTAATTGGGATGTGAGGTAAAGCGTCTCACAGCAGAATCCTACGTGCTTCCAGACTTATTTTCCTTAAAGGTTTAGACAGCCAAATCCCATCTGTCCCTGCTCCACCTTCCTTTCACCAAAAAAAGATGCTGCCTGGCATTTCATTTCACCACCTCCTGCTCAAATTATCTCCCCTTTGACGGAGCACTATCATCTCCAACATCCCCATATCGCACCCCACCTTCTCTTGGGTGCATCTTCTCTGCAGAAACCCACCCCCGGGCCTCCCCCTCGCCCGCTCCGAGCCACCTCCCCTCCCACTGGCGGGGACCACCGGGAGCCGCACACACCTCCAGACCTGCACGTACACGTGGACTTGGTGTGATAGGTGCAATTTTGAGCAATTTCCCTGCCAGTCTCTCAGCAATCTCATGTAATCTCCCCCCTAAAGGGGATGAGAGATCCCACGGTGCCTTCGCTTGGCCATAAAGAATGCAAATCACATCCCCCGATGGTTTTGAATAATGCAGACGAGATGCAGCCGGCAAAGCCCGGGAAGGTGGGGTGTCTGCTCGCTGCTCGTTAGCTCACGTTTGTGGTTGCTCCGGCTCCGAGAGAGATCAGAGATGCACAAAGAGCTTCAGCAGCGGCTGGGCAAGGGAAATAATTTGTTTAGCCCATCCAAACTGCCAGCTTCCCGCAGGTCCCATATTTAAAGCTGCCGGGGACCTGTCAAAAGGTGCCCTGTGGGATTTGGTATTCAAACGGCCTCACCAGAGCCCTGGATGATGGCTCCGTGTATGATCTGCACTAGCGCAGGAACACAACCCTCAGCAGGCCAGGTCTGGGGCTGCCCCCCCAGGGACTGGCCCCTGAGGCTCAGAGGGAGATGCACAAAGGATGCGTCTCGCCCAGAGGATGCTCCTCTGCTCCCCTCAGCACACACCAGGCCAACCTGCTGCTTCCACCTACATTTATCTGCAGATGTCAGAGCCGGCAGCTTAATGTACTTAATGTTCTTGGGGGTGGAGGTACAGGAAGGTAAAACACGGGCTGCTTTTCTCCCGGCGCTCCCAAACACCAGCCAGGATTCAGCCCAACAAGTCCATGCATTAAAAATACCTCCCCCTCGTAACACAAACCGCCGCTATTTAACAGTCCAGTTGGCAATTTCACAAGAGCATTGCAGCTCAAACGCTTCCCAGCCCTCGAAGTAAGCTGGAGTGGAAATTCTGGGCTATTGCAGACGCACCTGGATGCTCCAACCGCCCTGGTCCTCACCTCGGACCTGCCCGGTGGGACGTGGAGCTGAACTGACCACTGAGCTCCTCCTTTCAAACCTCATCTCTAACGAGCAGCGCTGTCTCCAGCACCAAGCAACACCACCGGGAAAAATAAGTAATGGACAAGGCCAATGCAGGGAGGGAAAGAAAATAAGGAGGGAGCGACCACCATATATTTTAGTTTTTTATTACAAACAGGACGGGATTTGAGAGAAAGTTCCCAAGGGCACATAAAACTTCTCTAAAAACACTTGTCCTTTTGGAAATCACGCTCAGGCTGACAGGACACTTCAGATTAAACAGAGATTTGCTCATTCTGGGATTTTCCTGTAATCCAAACCACAATTCCCTGATAAGCTGTTACCACATTTGTGAATTGATGCCTCCCAGATGCTCCGGCTGCCAGAAGAACCTACAAACCAGTTCCTCCTGGGACCCGTGGCCAATTCCCAGCACTGTCAATCTCCCTTTCATGAACAAAACCAGTAGAAACGGCACAGCCAGGTAAGAACACGACAGCCCTGGGGTAACTGTCAGGTACCGGAGGACATATACAATATTTATCTGCCTGGGCTCACAGGGAACGCGTGTGTCGGCACCGCCGTGAGCACACACTCCCCACACGCCAGCGGAGGTGATGGGGAGGAGGCTGATGTGAGCAGAGGAGCTCCAGGGATCTGAGCTGTTTCCCCAAATTAAACCAGCAAGACCCTTCTTCCCCGAAAGTTACTTCTTATATTTGGAAAACTATTCCTTTAAAGTGCACGCATCCGATCTCATTTGAACTCCTCCTTCACCACAGCAGCACTCGGATGAAAAACCCCTCATCTTTTTGAAAACCCCTACCCAGGAGGCGTTTCCAGCCGCTCCCAGAGCTCGGATGGAGCAGTGTCAGTGCGGGGCAGCCCCTGCAGCACCCACTCTTGGCCATGGCCCTGTGACACCTCCGGCCACAGCAGAGGGGACCCGAGAGGCAGAGCCGAGACGTTGCTGTGGGCTCAGACCCATCACACCCCACGGACACAGGCAGACGTGGAAAAACACAACGGGAGGAGCGCGCTGGCAGGGACGGGCAAACGGCACACGTGGAGCCTTCTGGGCAACGACATGCAGATGTACCCACAGGAAGCACGGCGAAGGGAGCCGAGGGGTAGACTAATATTTCATCAAAATACATCAAGATCAGCAGAAGGGCTTATTTTCCAGGGCTGACTAGAAATGGACCGTGTTGTGTAGAAAGGAGAAGCCGTAAGCGGGTCCCTCTCCTCTCCCCGAGGCACCGTGCACGGTTTGGCTGCTCGTCCGAGCCCTACTCGGACGTGGCAGTGTGTCACCATCCCATACTGTCCCATGCCAACAGGTAAATTGTCCTCAGCACCACAGGGCTGCCAGAGGCCGAGTTGAACCATCTCTTCCACAGCAAGCACATCCCCTTATCTTCTCTCCCTGCCCACAGCTCCCCGCAGTGAACACGTCTTCAGCACCTCTCCTCTTTCCCATAAAGGAACAAACCACAGCCTTCGCTTTCTACACGAGCCTCAGGAAAGCACAAAAGTAACTTTAAACAAATGCTGACATGTCTTGAAACAATTATTGGCCATCTAGGGGAAGAGGGAGGGCTGGCAAGAGATTATTTTTAGAGATTAGGTCTAGAGCGACCGGCAAACTGATATGCAACAGCGGTTGTTTTTAATCTGAAACAGGTTTGGGATAGAATTTATAAAAAAAAAAAAAAAGGAAAAAAGGAAAAAAAAACCACCCAGCCACCCACCAACAAGAGCTCCTTGGAGGCAGGAAAGCTGCAGCCAGCAATACTAATGTGTTTCTCAGTTGCCAGCCGCCCTCTCCTCCAGAGACACTCTCCAACACGCTCCGTTTCCAGCATCAGCGTGGGAACGTGGCCCCCCTCCCCAGGGCAGGGGGCAGACCCCCTGTGTCCAGGTGGACAGACCCCCTGTGCCCAGGTGGACCTGCTCAGGGGGCATCATTCGGGGTCACCCCCATCCCCTGGTCACAGGATTGTGCTCGAGTGGTGGAGTGAGACCCAGCAGCTCAGCCCCGACCTGCCAGGGGTGGCTGGGAGCACCACAGGGAAGGGGTGTGGGGCCTGGGAGGCCCCAAAACCTCTAATTCTGCAATTCTGTCTAAAATCCACCACCGAGCCATAATGTGCCACACCAGCCCTTGGCACGGGAACAACCCAAACCACCCATGCTGAGGCTGTGGTTGTACCTCACACCCTCACCCAGGCTGGTGACCGTGGACGGCCCAGACCTTCTGCCACCGTCACACCAGTCAGGAGGAATTCATGGTCCAGCCCAGGCTCCTGCCCCATCCAGCTCCATCCCGACCCCCGGCCCTGGCTTCACGTTCAGGCTTCCCTGATTTTAGACACGTTCTGATGCCAGTGGTGATGGGACTCCAGCCCAGCAGCTCTGCAGGACCCTTCTCAAGGGGTCACGGTACCCTGTGCCAGGGGCTGTGGCACACGCTGGCAGCTCTACCACAGACCACAAGTCCCTTTGCAGTGCTACCAGAGGAGACCAGTCTTACACCAAGTCCCTGCTTCTGGAAAAGCAGAAATAAAAATAAATATTGCCAGGCAGCGCAGCAGGGAGGTGGGAAATTTTTGAACCTGTCCGCTCCATCACAGTCAAAATGTTTTCAACTATTATTAAGATTTGCAAATGTTTTTTTTCCTTCCCATCCAGGGGTGTGCAGCGGGAGGTGCTGGGGAGCCCAGCGTGGCTGCACCCCGTGGCAGCCAGTCCACTGGGAGAACCACAACCCAACAACTTCCCAAGCTCCAACACCAGCCAGAGACTGAATTATGCCAATAAAAACACTAACAGATGAACAGGCATACGCCAGCTGCGTGAGAAGCTTGGGGTGAAGGCGGAGGGAATTAAATTAATCCCTTCATTATCAACCTGACCCCTGGAAAAATCTGAAGGAATGGCTGTGAAGGTTCACAGCGGAGCACTAAAGCCAGAAGATCAGCTAACACAGCATCTGCCAGCCCAGACGGGCTCTGCTCTAATCTCCATCCCTCCAGCTGGGACCGCGGGCGCTCGAGGCTGCCGGGAGCCAGGCGCTGCCACCGGCCAGAGCCCGTGCCCATGTCCATGAACACTGGTGGCTGCTCCCTGCCTGTATCCATGCCCACACCAGGCTGGTGGCCACTCTGTGCCCATACCCATGCCCACACCAGGCTGGTGGCCACTCTGTGCCCGTACCCATGCCCACACCAGGCTGGTGGCTGCTCCCTGCCCGTATCCATGCCCACACCAGGCTGGTGGCCGCTCCGTGCCCGTATCCATGCCCACACCAGGCTGGTGGCCACCAGAGAGGAGACTCAGAAGAGACAAGTGCTGCAGGGGAACAGCCCATGGAAAGGCAGAGGGAGGAACGCAGCCCCACAGCAGCATTTCAACAGAATGACTTTGGAAATGACTTTTGTTACCTCCAAGGTACAACGCAGCCCAAAGCCCCCCAGGCTGCAGGATGGCTGCCTTTCCCGTGGTCCTGGGATGGCTTTTGCTTGCCCATTTCCCACCCCTCTGGGTTTTTCTTTCGCTGCTCCTGGTACCTGCTCTATTAACAAAGCCCTGGATTGGTGCATATCAATGCATTATGCTTTACTACTAAATAAGTTAATGCCACAGGCCTGTGTACAGATCTAAGTATCAGGTGAGGTTTGGATAAGCAGAGACGGGGGGCAAGTGTGGCCCATGGGGAAGGGGAAAGGAGGCAGAGATGAGCCACCTGGGGGTTTCAGGGAGGAAAGGTCAGCCACCAAATACACCTCTCCAGGGGAAACCCCAAAACTTTCTTATCCTGTCTCTGGTCTCACAGCCACGCTTGGTGTTGTCTCGATGGCCAGTTCCCACAGTCAGCTCCGCAAACTCCCCCAGATGCTGATCCCCCATCACTACAGCACCACGACCAAGGCAGGGGAAGATCCAACCTGCACCCACGCTCCGAACCTGCCCAAAACTTCACCCCAACCTGCCGAGCCCCAGCTCTGACACAGCTGTGCTGCCCCAGCCGGGGGCTCTTTAAGCTAAAGACGGCTCAGCATTAAGAGCAGCTGCCTTAGCTCATCCTGCAGCGGATTTTTTTTTAATAAAGATTTCAAGGGGTTAAAAGAAAAAAAAAAACAAACCCACCCAAAAAACCAGCCCAAAGGAACCCAAACAGCCAGATCCCACACGCACAGGGTGGTCGGTGCTTTCTGGCCCCAGAGGGGAGCGCGGAGCAGAGGAGGCTGGAGGCAGCGAGAGGCAGGGGCTCTGGCCGGGGCAGGGACCGGGCAGCGCTCCCAGGCCAGATGCCACTCGGCAGAATGAAACCAGGCACACAGTGTGGAGGGATTTCTGCTCCGGCAACCCAATCCTCCCCGCTGGCCCGCCTGCCAAGCGCCCTCCCGGCCCCGCTGCCGCAGCGCGGCTCCTGCCAACAGATACCTCCGTAAAGTTGGGCAGGAGGAACAAAAAAGAAAGAAAAAAAAAAAAAAAAAAAGAAAAAAACCCAAAACCTTTCCTTCTTGATATTAATATCTCAAATTGATTTTATCATGAAGAATAATGAGTGGGGAGCTAAAGGCAGAGAGCAGCAGCCCCCAGCTCCTCTCACCCCCCCCAAGCAGCACGGTTGTGGCGGTGCTGGATGGCACAGAAGCAGCATCACACCTGGGGGGGGGATTAACACAGCGGGGTCTGCACACCATCCCCATCCCCGGCACAGAAAGGCAGCTGAAAGCAGATTTATCTGCTGGATAATAAAGGCAAAAGAACCTCAAAAGGGACAAGTTTCAAGCCAAATTGCTAGGCTCCTCCACTTCTCTTCTAATCCCTCTCAAAACTGTCAGCATTAGACGTGGGGAGGGAAGGGGGGAGGTTGGGGGAGATCTTCACCCAAAAAGCAAAAGAGCAGAAGCTGGTGAAAGGCGGTACCTCAGCCAAGAGCTGCAGAGGTGTCTCGGAGGCACAAAGAGGAGATTAAGGCTGAAAGGCTACAGCGTTGCGCCAGGCAAGGAGTCTGCTGGAAAGGAGGGGAAGAGCGCATGGGAAAGATTTTTGGATGCCTGACAAGGAGAGGCAGAGACCATCTGGGTGAGGGGAGGAAGGGCAGGGTGCCAAGGAGAGCCACGGGAAGGATCAGCCCAGCCAGGGGAAGGCAGGTCTTCCCAGCTGCCTGCGTGGGACCCGCTCCCACCCTCCTCTTCCTCTCCTAAAGAAAACGAAGCCGCAGGTTGAAGCTCAGACAGAGGCAGGTGTGGTGGTTTGGTTTGGAGGACCCAGATGGTTCCCCAGCTCCCACCCATGAGAGGTCTCCACAGGTTTGCTTCCTTTGACATGTTTTTGAGAACCCAGGAAGATCCAGGGCCAGTTAAAGCCCAGCGTTGTGGGCACCCATGGAGAGTCCCACTGGTGGCCAACACGACTTGTGAGCAGCCCCATAGCTCGCTCCTTGCTCTGCCCACCAAGGCAGCGCTGGGGTCAGGGCTGGGTCCTGCTGCTTGAGAGCTGAGACCTCGGCTCCGTGGGGCACAGCCCATAAAACTGCCACCTCATCTGCCTCCCAGCCTGCTCTGAAGGCACCTTCCAGGATGTAGCCACGAATAAAGGAGGGTAAGACAAGAAAAGTGGGATTCTAGTACGTTTTTATTCTTCCCTTTCTCTTTCACACTGGAGGCACAGGACCCAGAGCACCCGTTCTCCGCTGATCCACCACGATCTCCAGCAACTCACCTGGCCCCCTGCAAGCTCAGCCCCCTTGTCCCTCGCAGGGGGACAGCAACCTCTTCTGAAACAATTTGGGATGTGCTGACAGGAAAAACTGCCCGAGCCTGGAGCAGGGTTAACTGGGACTGTTTGCTGACAGGGTCCAGCTGGTCCTTCACTCACCTGCTCAAGGATTCAAAGATAGTGGTGACAGCAGGTTTTGGGACACGGATGCCTGCCCTCCTTGGGAATGGGACCAGGACCCGGTGACTCATTTTTCACAGGGCACTGAGCAGCCATTAGACGTTAACGACTCTTGGCAACTCCTGACCTGGGTCAGATTGAAACCAATGACCCAAAAGGGAGAGGTTTTGCTTTCCCCACCAGCAGCCCCTGGGAGCCATCCTCCCCTGCACTGCCTCCGAAAAAAAAGGAGCTTAGAAAGGAAAGGCAGAGAGGTCCTCGGCTCTGGCACAGGGTAACCCTATCAACATGCACTGCAGATAGAGGCGGCTTTTTCCCCAGGAGGAATCAAAGCCTCATTGATACGTGAATTATGAATGAAACCTTAAGCTTTTAAACTTTTAACCTGTGCATTTCTAAGAAAGTCTTAATTTAGCCAGAGACAGGGCAGGAAAAGAACAATGGTTCAGTGGAAGGTACTGGATTTTCTGGGCTTTTAAAATACACCCTTGTTTAAGATGAATATTTCATTTACCAAGTCATTCCCAACAGAAAAAGGAAATCCCGATCCAGACTGACCAAAGACGTGGACTGAAATCTGTTACAATGAGACTCGTGGATGAGACTGGCTGACAGTGACATTGTCCCCCCCTCCAATTCCAGCTCCGGTCGCTTCCTTGGCAGCACCCGGGGCTTCTGCTTCTCATCCTCCTCTCACCCAAGTTTCCCAATTCCAGGCACGCTGTGAAAGGCTTTGGTGATGAACAAACCACCAAACATCCTCCACTGCCCCATGCCAGGGTAGGCACAGAGTCCCAGAGCCCAACTGCCACCCTCCACGCTCCAAAACACACCTTCAAGCACATTTTAGGGTTGAGCCTTGGACTGTCCCACTCAATGAAGCCGCTGAGATGAGCTCAGGGATGGGCTTTATCCAGCTCCTGTTTGTGAATTTATCCCCAGCCAAAGGCATTGAAAGGCGGGAGCAGAAGAAAGCTCTGGGGAAGGCAGCAAAGCAATAACAGTGGTTCAGGGCAGCAGAGGTCAGGCCACCTCACACCGAAGAAAATCAGGGTGGGTCACTCCGGGGGAAGTAACACTCATTAGAAGAATAAACTAGATAATGAAGGGGGGGAGGGGGAGGGAATGTGCTTTGCTCGGGTCTGGTGAGGCACTGTTAGACTTTATACCATCAATTCAAATCCTTCTCAGCTTCCACTCCACTGGAATTCACCCAAAAAATCGCCTTGCTGACCAGTGCTGAATGAGATTTTGTTTATTTTCTAGACAACTGCGGGCACATTGCTTCCATCAGCAGCAGAGCTGGCACTGCCCCGGGGTGCGAGCAAAGCCAGGAACAAAATGAGCCAGAGACTCAAGTCTTCTGCTGCCCTACAACCCAGCCATCTCCAGGACAAGGGTGCAGTGATTTCCCCGGGCAGAAAAGCTGAGCAAAATCTGACCCCAACCCAAAAAAAGCAGGGAAAGAGAGAGGTGGCAAGAGAGGAGGAAAACAGAGAAAATAGCTGTATCACATCCCCTCATAGGTCCATACCAGCTGACAATGTTATCTGGACAGAGATAAATAGGCGCATTTGTACTTGAAGCCCTTCACACTTGAGAGCTTCACTCGCCTGCAGCTTCCCCTAAATTTCAGGAGATCTTCAAAAAACCATCAGATTCCTTCTGCTTGCCCGATACCTGCCCAACATGCCCAACAATGCTGACTATTTCAGCACCCCAAGTGAAAAGCAGCTTTCAAAAAGTAGACCCAATTATGACATTCTGCGTTTAGACTTCCCGAGCCTGGTGGCTCTGTGGGTCAGGACTTTAACAAATGAACAAATTCTGCTGATGCGTTCCAAGAAGTTACAATCCCCGGCGCCGAGCCCAGAGACATTAACGGGAGGGACATATATCTGGTTCAGCAGCCCTGGGAGGAAACATCGATTTAAATCACGGGTGGAGGGTCTGAAGCCGAGCAGACGACGGGGGTGACACCCTCTTAAATCACCACACGAGGGTCCTCCAGAGCATGGAGGTCCAAGTCCTGAGGGATGGACCTGTTATAGATGGGGATGGAGCAGAACCAAGCACAAAAACACAGCTGAAGCAGGACTGATGGAAGGAGACGTGGTGGCCAAGACTTGGGTCCATCCCCTTGGGCGCGTGTCCCAGGGGATGGACCCAAGTCTTGGCCACCACGTCTCCTTCTAGGTGGCAGAAGATGTTGGTGCTCAAAGAGAAGAACCAGGCAAAATTGGGGCAGGAAAAGTAAAGGGGAGGCAACGCACGCGTCTGCAGGGATGAGACTTGGCCACATCATTCCTTGTTTTCAGAAGAAGAAAGCGGGGAAGAAAAAAAAAAAAGGATGTTTAAAAAAAAAATAAAATCAATCAGCCACAAATTATAAATAAAAGAGATGAAAGTTAAGAGTGAAACTAAACAGAGCCCCAGGTGGCCCTCTGCCTGGGGCGCTCCTGCTAATTTTAGTTTCTCTGTTCTTCCCTGAGCTGTTTGGTTCGATGACCGTAGGGTTTTAGAGCGTTTATTTTGCTGCAACTGCCTAAAAATGTTACACACTGGGATGGTCCAACTTGGGGGAAAGGGGAAGGCAAGGAAGAGCCCTTGGCACCCATTCCCACAGTGACAAAGCCAGCGGGTCTGGGTCCTTGAGCTGGTCTGGAGTGGCCAAAGGGTCAGTTCCTGACCATGGGCAAGTCATGGCTGCAGAGAGCAGGGACGGTGGGTCCGTGTCACCGTGGATGGGCACAAACCCTTGGTCCCTTCCAGCACTGAGAGCCCACGGGGGCACACAGCCCCTCTCCTGGGCTGCCCTCACACCTTCTCCAGGCATGGAGCGATGCTCCCACAGCCCCTCTCCACCATTGCATCCCTCTCCCATCACACCCCTCCTGCAGCCCCTCTCTCCTATCACATCCTCCTGAAGCCCCTCTCCCCCGTTTCATCTCTCTCCCATCACAACCCTCCTGCAGCCCCCCTCTCCCATCGGAACCCCTCTCCCCCATAGCATCCCTCCCACAGGCCCCCTCTCCCCTCACATCCCTCCCACAGCCCCCCTCTCCCCTCACATCCCTCCGCTCCCCCCTGAAAACACGGCGGCACCGGGCAGAGCCGTTCCGCAGCCGCCACATTTATTCCACGGAGAAAGAAAAAGGCAGAAGCCTCACAGAAGCATCCTATACAGCGGAATGTATTTAAATACCTAATGAAGGAATAAATCTGGGCGAGGGAGACATTTACTGCATACTTATTCACACAGAGCCTTTGTGCAGGAGGGGGCGGCGGGGGGGCGCGGGGCTGCGCACTGCACCTGCGCTCCTGGCCGACAGCCGCTTCGCCGGGGTAATGAATATGGCAGGATCCTATTAAATGAGACTCTACCTGTCAGGGGGGATATTGAGCGCTCCCAGCCTCCACATCCATTCCGGAGGACTCGTCTCCGCTACGACAAGATGCAGCACCTTATCGACAGGGACCTTCCCAGGGGTCTCGGAGAGCAAACAACGCGCTGGGGAGCCGGGGGGGGGACACACACGGAGACAGATTGGGCCACTTTACAGCATCGCTTTGCCTCTGCACAAGGCAGCAGGGCTTTTTTGCTTTCTTTTACTTTTTTAATCCCCCCCCCCCCGCAATGTCAGAGGGCAGAAGTCACAAACTGGCAGGGCTGAAGGCCAAGGGCTGTGCTGGAGCCCCAGACCAAAGGGTGGGGGTGAAGGTCCCAGGAGGACAATTAAATCCTCCTTGCGCACTGGAAACGTGCCTCCTTCAGCCTGGGCAGAGCTGGCTCCTCTGCCATTTTACTGCAGGGGGAAAAAAATAATAATAATAAAGAAATAATAATCACATTTTGCTTTTCCTAAAGCATCTAAAGGGGTGAGAAGAAGCCGCTGCTGCAGCAGCGCGGGGAAGGAGCAGCACAAAGCTGCGCAGAAGCCAGCCCAGCTGGGATGACCCTACCAAGCACGGCACGTTCGTCTGGGTTGGGATGCAGAAATGCCAAAGCCCATCGAGGCTGAGCCATACCCCGTCGTCCCCAGCACCCGAGGAGACACGGAGCCGGACCTGCCACCAACCTGCACCTTGAAAACCAAACAGCAGGAGCATCACACACAGCCTTGTGCTATCGGAGCCATCGCCCTGCACCAACAGCAACCCGTGAGGGTTTTGCCACTTCCCTGCAGGGCAGGGTGGTAAGAGCAAGCACAGAGTAGTGATGAAATACCTCAGCCATTCGCCTTAATTTTGCATTTCAGGAAATTAAATGCACCAGCACGTACTGGAGACGGACACCGTGTGACGGAGCAGCAGCCCCCCCACTCACACCCAGCGCCCCACAGCATCCTCACAACCCCCATCATCACCCAGCTTTCAGTTTTACCTCCCCCCACCTCCCCAAATCCAGCCAAACCCATCTCGCCCTTTGCTCGCCCTCCTGCCCCCCGCCCCCTCCCGCACGATACAAAAGGTCAGGTTTGAAATTCTGGGGTCAGAAGGAAGAAATGCAGTGGGGTCAGGGGTGAGAGAAGGGGAGAGGGGAGGAATTTCACCTCTCCAGCCATTTGCTTCCATGAATCAGAAGCCACTGAGCTCCTGCCAGGTGTAAGGGGGGTGCTGGGCTCCCCTGGGGGTCATGGGGCAGAGGGGGGGTCCCATCCCGCAGCCCTGGGCAGAGCAGCACACCAGCCCCTACTCTCCCACCAGCTTTGCTCCTTTTCTGCGTTATCCCAATCTTATCAAGATGCCAGCAAAAACACACCCAAATGCCAACCCCCCAGAGCAAAGGCACAGCAGAAACAGAGCAAGAGGAAATGAGAGCTGTGCTTTAACACATCTGGAGTTTACATTTTCCATCTGTGGAGGGCAGGGGGGTGCCCGGAGATGCAAAGGTCCATCGGTTCCCTCTCCAGGTGCCTGCTAAGGGGAGGGAGTTTGGCTCACTCTGTCTCTTTGGAGGGTCTGGGGTGAATAACTATATCATCCCACATTGCTTATGTCATCACTTACACCCAAAAAAACCAAAAGCTGATGTTTACTTTATTCTACATTATCCCGTATACTCCCTATCTGCCAGACATCCCCATTAGCTCTTCTTTCCAAAGCTCCTTCTCCTGCAGCCAGAGCCAGTCACTGCAGGGAACCCTGAGAGAGGATCCCTCCCTGCCTGGGGGTTTTACACTGGCCTTTTTCTGCTGAAAAGGTACAAAATATTCCTGTGCTTGGGAGAAAATGCATGCACCGAGCATCCCAACCAACTTACAAGATGCCTTAAGGAGAGCGGAGAGCAAGGGATGAACCGGGAGCTGTAACATCTCTCACTTGAGGTTGAGCCATCCCCAGTGCGGGTCCCTGTGCTGGCGTGGGTGCAATCATAGAATCACAGAATAATTAGAGTTGGAAGGGACCTTAAAGATCATCTAGTTCCAACCCACCAGACCAGGTTGCTCAAAGCCCCATCCAGCCTGGCCTTAAGCACTTCCAGGGATGGGGCAGCCACAGCTTCTCTGGGCAACCTGTTCCAGTGCCTCACCACCCTCACAGGAAAGAATCTCTTCCTAATATCTAATCTAAATCTCCCCTCTTCCAATTTAAAACCATTACCCCTTGTCCTGTCCCTGCACTCCCTGACCCAGAGTCCCTCCCCAGCTCTCCTGTAGCCCCTTCAGATATTGGGAGGCTGCTCTAAGGTCTCCCTGGAGCCTTCTCTTCTCCAGGCTGAACACCCCCAGCTCTCTCAGCCTGTCCTCACGGGAGAGGTGCTCCATCCCTCTGAGCATCTGATCGTCTTTGTGACCCTCCACTGGACCAAATCACACCAGGAGAGAGGGCAGTCCCGTTTCTGGGGAAGGCAGAGACCTCGGGCTGAGGAAGCATGGCTGCAACGGGGGAATGTGCTGTGAGAGCAAAAAAAAACATAAAATGCCGTTTTCATGTAAATGTCCCTAATAATAAGAGAGTGAATGAAGAAAGCAACACATACAAACAAGAAATAGTACAGTTGTGCTAGAGAAGCAGAGACAAATCTAAAAAGGGAGCTTTATCAACATTTTCCAGAAGGCATGGTCTGTTCTTTAACGTTCCCCGAGGAATAACACGATGGTCCTGCTGAACCCGGGTGCCCGGTGCCTCTGATCTCAGGGCTCTTGCCAGTCGCAGTCTGGGTGCAGCACACTTGAAAAACATTAAGCTTGTTTGTTTTTTTCAAGCAAATATTGAGCCACTGTTCCCACACCCCCTAACTGGCATTTTGGGCTCTTTTCCCTCTATCTGCACACAGTCTCTCCTGCATTTCCATGGCAATCTGGGCCCTGAAGCTGCTGGTATCAGCCTAGCCCCAGTCAAACCCCAGCAGTGGCAGCAGGGTTCCCCCGTACACCGAGGAGCCGGTTGCTCTCTCAGCTTCCAACAGCCACCACTCTGCTCGTGTGAGTTGTGTGGACACCCACCTCCCCCTCTGACCACGCTGCAATCATTTACACCCCACAGCTTTTCTAAAGGTCAGAGCTTCCCTCTTGCAGGGAAGGGTAAATCCAGGCCAAACTGCTGGAAATAAGTCCAAAGTTAAGTCTTTGGTGCTTACAGCTGGTAAGTCCCCAGTCGTGCTCCTAAACAGCTTCCTGGGGGGAGAAAAGGAGCTCAGGACCCCCAGCCCCTTCCTCGCACAACAGTATCCCATGCACCGAGTGTAACGAGCAGCAGGGAAACGGGAGATGCCACCTGTTGTCCCTCGGTGAAATGTCCCACTGCTTCAATGGGAAAAGTGCTGGAAACACGGGGTCAGCTCTCACAGCAGCTGGGCTGAGTCCCACCGAGGGAATTTCCACTTTAGTTTTTAATTAATAAGTGCGAGCTTATTAATTAAATAATAAGGACACAGGCAGAAAACAAAAGCACTGCAAGAAGCAGCTCCTCGGAGGAACAGCATCGCCAGTGAAACAGCGGTGTGGGAAAAGAGAGGCAGTGCCTGGCCATCAGCCCACGCCTGTGCCCCAGAACGGCAGCGCACCAAAAAGTGGGCAGACTGGTGAAAAATCAAAGGCAAATACTAGCTGTGCCCTATGCAATGGGCACCCTGTGCTTTGTTCTGGAACACAGGACATTCTAACATATCTATCAGTTGATTACTAAGAGTGAAGCTCAATATTTATCTTTTTTTCTTTGCACTTTGGATTACAGAGCAATTTTCAGACAAACTCCTTGGAAAGTGAGAAAATGATGTTGCCCCCATTGCTGGTGGGAAAGCCACAGGCAGAAATTCTGTTCGTCTTTCAGACTTCTCAGTCTCTCTTCCAATATACCCATCCCTCAACCTGTGCCTTCCAGATTATTCCCATTACTTATTTCTCAATAGCAAGACCAAGTTCCCAACGTGAAAGGCTCTGCACAAGAAAAGCATGGAAAGAAAACCGGACGGTGTCAGCTGCCCTTTGGCTTCAAAGCTCTGCAGAACAATTTAGCCCAAATACACTCAAGAGCTGCAATTGGTCTGAGAGTCAACAGAGACAAGAAGGTGGGAGGAGGGGACTCTGGTTTTATTCCAACTCCAGCATTCACTAATTTAAGCACACATGACCAGGATCACCCCTTCACTCCTGCGTGCTCGCTTGCCTTTGCGGTACAAAGTTTCTCGGAGAGGGAAGCTTTAAGAGCATCAGGCAAGGAAAGCATCAAAGAGTCTCAGAACTGACAGCAGGCGAAAGGATGCTCTGTTTTCCCACTAATAAGCCACTGGCTGCAGGATGACGAGCAAAAGCAAACATCGCATTACTCAGCCAAATGTTAACTCGGAGCTGCAAGGTTGCAGGCTGAGAACACTCCCAGCCGCTCGGGAAGGTAAGTGTTCCCAGCTGGAAGCACAGAGATGTTTGTTTGAAAGACCTTGTTTTACCCCAACCTCCCTCCCTCCCCCTTTTTTCTTTCCTTTGAGCAGCTCAAGGGACCGACTCCCCTTCTTTCCCACTAACGGAGATCTCAGGATTGGCGTCCTCTCCAAATGCAAATCACTCTCCAAGTTAGTGGCAGTGACCAACTGAACAGGCCCCAGTGCTTTTAATGAGCTGAGGATGGGGAGGAAGAGGCCGAAGCAAGAGGAACAATTACCACCGACAGCCACGGCATCGCTTTGTGCTGCCTGGCGTGTGCCTTCACAGGATGCTCAGGCTGCTTTGCGTAAGGCCTGCAGGCAGGTTTAGGAGATAAAAGCCCAGCACACAATAAATAATTTAGCAGCTTACCACAAAAAAAAATAAAAAAAAATCAACCCAAACCACACTGTATAATAGCCAGGCTGTATGATGTGTACATTCATCTTAAGTGCACATCACTTTCATCTACGTGTATCCGTTTGATGCAGAGACATGTAAGCGAGCGAGAAGGAACAACCGGGAGAGGTGGCAGGGTCCCCGGCTGAGGAACAGCCAGGGGACAAGGGGACAGATGCTGCCAAAAACACTTACTAATTACTCCTGCCCGCGCTGCTGCGGCGCTCTCCTGTTCACACGCGTCATGTTCAACCCTCGTTCAGCCAATTAGTTCCTCATTCTCCTCCCCTGGCCCCAGTATGGACTGGAAGCACTGGTGGGAGCTGCCCTCAGCTCAGCCCTGACTGGGAACATGATGTAAATCCCTGTGCAAACCCCAAGATGGCTTCTGGTCTCCCCGAGTCCCCACAAGCCATCGTCACCTCATGGTGGGATTGCCTGGCTGGCAGGAGGCCCTGGAGCACAGAGCTGGGAAAAGGATCATCATTTTATAGACAGGGAGTGGATTCATGGGGAGACCTGCCCGTGATGGGGAACTGCCCGACAGACTTGGTCACTGCCACCTCCCCTCGGTCCCAGACCACCCACCCCTCCAGCGTCCTCAGGGCTCGCTGCCCCGGGGGGACACGGCCACGTACAGGGGCATAAATCACAATGGGAACATTCAAATTACAGAGCAGAAAATTTAAGTTTGAGTAACACACTCAATGCCAGCTCCATCAAACGAGTGGCCAACATGAGAAGAATAACCCGAACCTCCTGCACCTCCTGGTAACACCACATCTCTCTCCCCCAGCCGCGAGACGCAGCTCTCTCCCTACTCGATTAGCATCATCCCAGATTTCTTTGAGACACACTTAACGAGTGACCATCATTTTCCAACCTACAGTTAAGGTGACAGTGGGGGAAAAAAAACTCCAAAAACCACAACCAAAACTTCAATGCGTGGAAGGGCTGGAGGTGCCTGGGACAGTGTGTGTGCAGGGGGTGGCTGGGAAAAGAGGCAGGAGCTGCTGCCACTGCTGGGAATAACCAGCCACATTTAGACTTAGCATTTTGTTGTTATTTTTGTCCAAGTCACAGCCAGGAGAGCCTGTGGCCCCACCACAGACCCTGGGGAAGGTCCCCGGTGCAGAATCCCCCATCCCCCGGGAGCTCCCGGCCACGGGCAGGGGTTTCTCTCCCTCCTCCATGGCTCAGGCTGGGCTCCTGCAAAGAGCTCCCCGAAGGCCTGAGGAATGTAGGCATCTGCCCGTCCATGCATCTCGGCAGAAATGAAAAGAGGGTAATAAAAAGGCAGGGGGAGGTGGGGAGACCATGCATCATAACAGGCGTAATGGACTAACGCTAATATAGAGACCGGCCGCATCCAATCCCCGCCTGCCTGGCACCCCCATAAATATCGGGCAGACGTTCAAGTGATGGATTTGCCTCCACAAGCCGTGCAGTATTTTACGGCCCCACTAACGCTGCCGTCGTCCTGGCCGGCAGCAAAAAGCAACCGTAACAACAATGGGTAGTAAACTTGATTGGGGGATGGAGGAAATACTGAAGGCGGCATCAGTCAGACGCGCGAGGGAAAGCCTCATGGCAAGTCCCACCACAAGCCATGGCTGGGCTGCTCTTCCACAGCATTTCCCTCCCCCATTTTCCCCAAATCCCACCCTTTTTGCAGCAGCAGTGACACCAGGGCCGTGCCAGCCCCTGGGACTCTTCCTGTGGGTTCCCCTGTCTCTCCCAGCACCTTTGCGTTTGCAACATTTAAGGGTTTTTTTGCTTCAAAAAGGCACGTATAAAAGCAACATAGCATGGTCTTCTCACAGTATTTCCTGGCACCCAGGGATTTAATACCTTACAAATGGACCAAAACTCATGTTATTTTGACCTCTGAGGATTTTAAAAGCCTGCAGAAAAAAAAATATATATAGTAAAGAAAGCATGAACTTCTTGGCTCATAAATAGAAAGGCAGGAATCTAGCACTGCTCTCCCCCCAAGCCCCACCAGCATCCAGAACAGAGCAACTTCTTCAGGTCCACACTCAGAGAAAAGCAGGGGACAAACTGAAAAAACTAACCTGAATTCCCAAAGCTGTTTGGTATTTCCTGGTATTTTTCACCAAGATTACTCCAAGAAGAAATGCATTATTGAACCAGATGAAAGCGTAGCTCTGCTTCTAGCATGGAACGGAGGAGGAATAACTTCTGCCTCACTTCATGCTCATAAAGGAGATAAAACCTCTTCTTATGAAAGGTGTGGGGATTAATTATCTTCTAAATACATTGAAGGGAAAAAAAATATCTTATGTGCACAAGGGGGGAAAACAGCCTTTTTGGTAACTATTTCCCAGCAGTTATTTTGGTAACTAGTCCCAAAGCTCAGAGACTGATGCACCTCAGATCTCCCTCAGCCCTCGCGTGTGCCCTCTCAGCTTTAATCCCACCTGTAGAAAAACCAGGGAAAGGTGAGACACGAGATGTTTTTCTGGTTTGAGTCTGTGTGCACCCGAGGGAGGCACCGAGGGAGATGTGGTCCCCAGGGGTCCCAGTTGCAGATGCTGCGGGGGGAGCCACAGCATCCTCCTCCTGCCCTTTTCCTGGGAGCAGCAATCCTCCCACAGGCATCACCAGCAGAACCCACCCTCCCTTGTGATGGATAAGACCACCAGTAAGATTTGATGGTGAGCACCACGTCCAAACCTCAGAGAGGAATCTCCCCAACAGAAACCCCTTCCAGCACACAGAGCCCCCTGCCTTTGGGGTGCTGGTTGCTGCTGGTGGGATCTCTGAGACGGGCTGTTTCCCAAGCAGAAGGCTGTCCAGCCACTCGTAGCCTTTACTTGCTCCACTTCAGTTGGAAACGAATAAAAAGCAATTGTTGCACTCCATAATTTCAAGGTGCCTGAACCCGAGTGAGAACCAGAGTCGTCGCCATCTCAGGAGCCAAGAAACAGATTAAAGCAGACTCTGAGCCCACCTGGCTCCGTTTCACACACCGAGCATTTCCTGAACACCTGCCCCTCAGCTCTCCACCAGCTAGGAAAATACATCCCAGATTCTCTCTTTTTTTTCCACCCTCTTATTTCCCTTGCTCTGCCAGGCAACAGATAACAGAACTGGAGAAGTAATGTTGGGAGAAGAGGCAGCCAATTTCGTGACATTAAGAGGTGGTGGGGACGCTCCCCAAGTGCTCAAAACCAGAGTCCTGAGGGACTTGGCAGCTCTGCCCCTTCTCCAGCCCTGAAACACGCACGTTAGTGCTCTCCTTTGGCTTCCATCCCTTTTCACATTCCCTTGCACAAATTCTAATTAATAAGTAAGACTCCAACTTCTGGCTGCTAACAATAACAAGGGAGTATCGGGCGTTTTGAGGAGACGTTTCTGGGGTCACAGTTTGACAGCACCCTCTATACACAGATGGAAGCAAAAGGGAGTTACTGACTGAGGCTGGAAAATCCTTGTGTAGGGAAAAAAAGAATCTCAGCTTCTCCGACCGCACCAGAGCAAAACACCAGCAACACTGCACCAAACAAACACCCCCTTATTTCACGTCCTAGGGCAAGAAACAGAGACTTGTCTCTCAGACCTTTCAATTAAGCAAGTTCTCCTGTCAAGCAAGAATCATCCACTGTCTTACACCTCTGCTGGGAGACGGGGAGGGGGTGCTGGGAGGGCAATGGATCGATCTCTGACTCAGCAAAGCACCTGACCCTACAACCTCCAGCCAACACCGCGCATCTCCTCTGGAAGGCAAATGGAAGGTTTTCATCTGTTCACCAACAGCCTGATGTCCTCTTGGCTCCTCCACACACTGACGCAACCGACTTTTTCCTCAAGTGCTACGGAATGTGTGTGGGGGGTGATAATTAAAGATAAATTAAAAGGATGAGATAACCATCCAGAGAATGAAGTCAGATAAGGACAGGTTTGGACATATATCTCATTGTGAAAGACCTATCTTATTCCCACTAATGGAACAAATTAAATCAGCCAAGCTGAATAAAACTATTGCATTCCGAGACACAGCAACACACTTAAAGTTCACCTTTCCCCCGACTGTGCAATCCAATCAGTTATCACTGTCCCCTCCAAAAGCAGAGGTTCGCCCCCATCGAGAACAAGGCCAGACATTACGCACCAGCCATCCATCCCGCAGGTGAACAGGAAGGTGTTTCCAACCACAGAAACTACTCACAGCACTACGTATTCTTCTGGAGCGCTTCTCCTTCAGACCGACCCCAAGCAGCCCTTCAAGGCCAGGTTGGATGGGGCTTTGAGCAACCTGGTCTGGTGGGAGGTGTGTCTGGATGGTCTTTAAGGACCCTATCAACCCAAACCATTCCTTGATTCTATGATTCATAGGTGACCGTGTGTGCCAGAATCGATCCAAGCCATAACCTGGACAGGGTGTTCCGGGAGCTAAGAACAATATCTGATGCACTGTCTCCCACAGCATCCTCATAGCTAAGCTTAGGAAGCGTGGGTTAGATGAATGGACTGTTAAGTGGATTGAAAACTGGCTAAAAGGCAGAACCCAGAGGGTTGTGATTAGGGGCACAGAATCCAGCTGGAAGTCT
>JAOTQQ010000013.1:5741744-5760777 GCA_026546715.1 Gallinago undulata
TGAGGGGAGACCTTCTCACTCTCTCCAACTCCCTGAAAAGAGGATGTAGCCAGGGGGGGTTGGTCTCTTCTCCCAAGACACAGGCCATGGGACAAGAGGAAACGGCCTCAAGCTGTACCAGGGGAGGTTCAGATTGGAGATTAGGAGAAATTTTTACACAGAAAGGGTTATCAAGCCTTGGAAGGGGCTGCCCAGGGAAGGGGTTGAGGCCCCATCCCTGGAGGTATTTAAAAGCCGGGTTGACATGGGTTAGTGATGGTTTTTATCAGAGCGAGGTTGATGGTTGGACTAGATGATCTCAAAGGACCCTTCCAACCCAGACAGTTCTATGATTCCAAATCTAAGCGGTTCCTGAGGATCTGCTCATGCTGCCCACCCACATGAGAGCTGCTGGTGACCCACGGTGGGCCAGGTCCACACCAGGTCCACACCAGGACCTCGGAGCAGCTTTGCTCTTGGATAACCCAGCAGTGCAGCCCAACACACAGAGATCTGCCCCTGTCACTGGTGGGTGGACACCAGCCTGCAGCATGGTCAGTGCCTTCTTCTAAACACACAGGGCACGATGGAAGAGCCCAGAAATAAAGGCTACCTCAGCTTCTCACTCCCTGGGAATCTTCTGGGATTCTGGTTCCAGGGGAGTCCCCAAAGGGAAGGAAATTCTGCAGAGAATGGGGAGGCTCAGCCACAGAGCTCAGCACCCGGCAGCTTCCCTGCTCCGCACATTGCCAGCTCTCTAAGAAGTCGCTCCATTGCAAAGTGAGAAAAGAGGAGAGCAAGCTAGAAATAAATAAATGTAAATAACTCCATTTTATATACATCTATACATATGGGACAATACAAGGTCTTCACTTAGACCACAGCAGTTTTAGGTAGGTTTTTTTTTTTTCAACCAACTTTTTCATTCAGAGACGGTCCAAAAGCCCAGGGGGGGCTGGAGGCACCGTGCAGAGCTGGCAGCTGAACCCCAACTTCTCCGCGCTGAAGGGAAGGTTTTGCAGTTTTTTTGCAGAGCATTTGCAAACGGGCACTGCCAGAGGCGAGAGAGATCATCCAGAAAGAAGCATCTGTGCTTCCAAACATGATTTGAAGACCACAGAGCATGGCCACGAACTTATGTCCCACCTGAACATGCCAGGGGATGACAGTCCATCCCCAGCTCCGTGTCCCCCAAGGGAGCTGCTCCCAGGACAGGGGACAACATGTGGGTGCAGGACACGGACTACACGATATCAAACATCAGGGACCCCCTGAGTGCCCAAGGGAAGAGTCTGGGGGTGGCTCAGTGCAGCTGGGGGTTAAACACCAGGGAAACAGGAGAGTGGGCAATTTTAACTGATCCTTAATATTATTTGACCATTGATTATTCCTCTTGTTGGGGTTTTTTTTTTTTGGAAGCAAGTTTAAAATATGGCCTCAAAACCAATCTGAAGCTATTAGTAACGCAAGGTGAAAGAGAGAGTAAATTCAGGGACACAATATAAACCCAAGCAGCTGAAAGGCCTCAATTAGGCTGAAAGGAGTTATCTGGTATTTAAATAATTATTAGATTGAAGGAATAATCACAGGTCTGAGCCGATTTTTTTCCCCTACTGTCATCCTAATGGAGACTATAATATTATTATTCAAATGTCCATGATTCTCATTGAGGGGGAAAGAAAAAAGGGCTCATTTAATCTCCATGTGACAGGGCTTCAGGAGGCCCGATTAGTCATTTCTCTTATTTCAGCTGTCACTCACTCATGGGCACCACGGTTTGTCATTAGTGGTATTTTATGCACATGAGAGGAGGGGAAAAAAAAAAAAAAAAAAGACGAGAAAAAAAGAAAATTAAAGCAAAACCAAAAAGAGAATCTCCTGTTGAAAATGACGGATCAAAGGAACAATTTTGATGTCACCAGAGCAGCAGCTGCATGTGCTTCGAGGGGCCGGTATCATTTCTTTTGGGGTCCGGTTGGTCTCTGAGCAGTGATTTATCCACCGCCCACTCCAGCACCGCTCTGAGGGGTCCTGTGCTCCTGGGACTCTCCATCCCCTCGGGAGGCGGCAGCTCCCGCAGCTCCGACACCTCCGAGACCCAGCGAACGCATCACCATCAACCCCAGCATCCATGCCCCCTCCCCAGCCCCAGCATCCATCTGTCTCCCCCCCAATGCTCCAGCTCTCAGCATCCCAGTGCCACCAGCTTTTCCCCACACTGTCCCTACATCGCTCCCAGCCCAGATGCCACCAGGGTCCCCAAACACCCCACTACAGTTTTTCTCATAAAGCCACATGGGTTTGGGGAGCTGCCACACAGAATAAAGCCTCCTGAGAAATAGCTGAGCTTGCGGGGAGGGGGACACCGTGCTTTCGAGGCTGGAGGCGGATTCTGCCCTTTTTGCTTTTTATAGTCAAATAAGATTCATTGCTGCGAGGTCGGGAGCAGGGAGATGGGCTGGCTCACACTGCTGACCTCCCCTGCGGGTCACCAGGCTGTCAGAAATGCCCCCGAATTATCAAAAGGGTCACCAGAAGGGCAGGCTACACTATATAAACTCAAATGGAAGAACAGACCATTTGGAACCACCTCACCCTCACACCAGCCTGACCCTTCCTCTTTGCATTGGCTCCACCTCGTATCTGCCAACTGGAACGAGGGGAAAAAAGCCCAGAGTTTGGCTATTTCTTCATAGCAAGTGAGAACACACGTGCCGGGTCTCCATCCCTCCTAGAGCCCATGGGGAATTTTCCTGTGAAACCTTTCCAACCATTAAAGCTGCCGCAGTGATTTATCCCCTTTGAAGAAGTGATATTTCAGGACACATTTGTCAGCTACGGAGGAAGACCTTACAGTAATTAATGGGGTTTGGTTTTGTTTTAATTAGACAAAAGCCATGAGCCAAAAGCGTCTGATCTAAGCACCTCTGAGCTCTGGGATGTCTCCAGCCGGGATCAGGGGTCCGGGTCCCAGTCCTGCCTCTTCAGCCAAATCGCCACAGCCAGATGAGCCCCACACTGCCGAATCCCCCCTTTCCCAGCAGAAACCCACACACCCGCTCATCACTTCCCTGCTCCTGGTGTCCTCGCCTCTCTCTCCAGCAAGAGAAGCCTTGGCACATCCCAGCCCCGAGCAGAGGATTTTCCCAGCCATCCCGGAGCAGGGCTGCGGGAACCCGGCTCAACCCTTTGCTTCAGAGTTTGACACCCACTGAAGTTACTGGCACCTTGATGTGAAGCAATTACAGTTTCGTAATACAAAGTGATGAGGAGGGCTCCTAGTGCCTTCTCTTTGGGTTTGTTGTTTTTAGGGTGGGGTTGTGGGTTTTTTTAGTATATTTTGACTTTAACAACAAGAAGAACAATTTATAAATGGCCCAGAAGGTGCCTGGTGTCAGGTCTGAGGTCTCTGCAGAGGTTTCTGAACCACAAGGTCAACGAATACCAAGCCTTTCCTAAAGCACAACCCGCAGCACTGAACCCTTTGGGCTTGGAACCCTTGGAAACCCCCTTTATCCCTCAGTCCTGCCCCTCGGCGGTGCCTGTCCCTGCTCCGAAAGGCTCCTCTGGCAGCTACAGGCGGGAACCGCCGCAGGTTCCACGTCCCCGGAGCTGCTTATTCACGGGGATGGCATTTCACAGGCTCAGCAGCTTTCTGAGAAAGAGTTAAGAGGCCAAAATACAGTATTGTGATTATTGCTTCCTCCAGCCCTGGGACAAGGAAGAGGAGGGGAAGAACGAAACCCAGCCATGAAAAGGCATTTCCCTGATAACAAACACGATTGCATGAATTAGGCACAAAATTGGTTCATATTGTCCAGACTTCAGATATTGTTTATACAAAGCATACCGGATAAGCCACCTCTCCCCCCTCCCCGCAGCTCCCTCCTGGGCACACATGTCCCAACACGTCTGGGGTAAAGAGAAACAGAAAATCCCAAGGGAGACCCACCGTGAGCCCCATCTTTAGAACCACATTTGGGAGAGCCCGGCGAGCTCTCTGACCCAGCCTGACTCCTGCCGGTGCCCCAGGCTCACTGAGCAGACCTGGACAAGTCGTGTTCCTCAGCCTCGGTTGTTCCACCTGTGAAACGGGGGTGATGCTCTCATACACAAGGCAGATGGACATTCAATGGATGGAAAGCCCGAAAGAGAGTTTCCTGGCATAAACTGCTGTAGTAAAGTACATGGAAAGGACTGGGTTAGCCCTCTGGATGCCCCTCTGTTCATAAACCCTTTGATCGGAGATTGTTCGGCAGAGCAGGGCTACGCTCCCCTGACAGGGACAAGCAAACACAGGCACGGCTACATCTGACCCCCAAGGATGCTGAAGCATCCCTGCGACACAGCATCTCTTTAACACTGACAAAATCATCACCGTCTCCAAGGGAGCACTGGCTCCTCTGGCAGATCTAAAGCAGGACTGCAGCTGTGGCTCCGGCGTGGCTTACACCCAGCTGTGCCCTGCAGCTGGGGACATTTAACCCACCAACCCCAAAAGACGTTCAGAAAAATTCATAATCAACCCAGGACACCTAGGTGGCAGAAATTAGACACCTTTTTCTTTCCCTGTGCTGATACCTGACACTTGCAATCTGAGAAACCACAGCTGGCAGCTATTGAGCTTCAAGTACACCGCTGCGAAATGCCTTATAAATTACCTTGCAGCAAGAGAGGTGCTGGGAAAAGAGGACTTTATTCACCGTGCAGTCCCCGAGGACAGACCCAAGGCTGGCGACAACGCCATGCACTGGAGCATGGAGCAGAACAGACCCTTATTTTCCTGGTTGCCTTGAAGTATGACACAAAGGGAAAATTTAACACTTCTTAAGTTTCCTAGCTGGTTTAGTCAAGTTTTGGGAAGTCTCAGTTTCATCCAAACCCGTATAAACAGGTCAATGGCTTTGGATAACATTAAATCATATAAATTTGTGCCAGAAAGTTGTGATTCCCTAATCCAGTCTCCTGCTGCAGGGACCAGCCATAATCATAATTCAAGAGATGTCTCTCTAAACTGTCCTTAAGGACCTCCAGAAATGGAGTCCCCAACCCCTCCAGGCAATGTGGGTCACTCTGTCCCTTACAAAGGGCTTTTCCTAGTTTCTTATCCAAGTCCTGATGGATGGAAGTTTATCCACTGCTCTTCACTGGTGCGCCTGAACATCGTTTGATTATTCAGGGACTTTATTCCCAACAAAATAGAGCTTAATGGATGGTGACCTTAGGTGCAAGCAGATTAAACGATTAAATGATTTGCCCAAGGCTACTCAAAAGGTCCCAGTGGCAAAGCTGGGAGTTTTATCTCCTGAGCCTCAGCCCAGCACTCCCTCCCCAGGTGACATCCAGCTGCAGTTTATTACGAGAGAATATTGCAGTGCAGCACCAGGGAAGATCACAGAGCGGCCATCCAACTGGAGGAGAAAAATAAGCAGCAGCTTCTCCTGGCCTCACTCCAAGTGCACCACAGGCAAGTGAAGAACCCCAGCTTCAAATTAAATGGGTCCCCAGCCACTCCATTAAACAGAAATCCTGAAACAGAAATCCTTTGGCTGTGCCAGCCCCGTACAGCGAGTGGTGTTCGTTATCCCCAACACTCCCTACGGCAGCCAGATGTATTTACACAGTAGCCACAGTGCTGTTACCTAAGTAAACCAGGAAATTGTACATTTGTTAAAATTAGGTTCTGAGATGCTGAATCCCCAACTGTGCAGCTATAGATTTCACTCAGCCAGCAGCGCTGAAATTATTAAGAGCACGCCTCTGCCTGCGTGCACTTCCAGGCACGATTCCCCATCCGAGGGGTGTTTACTGGTTACGCTGCTCCACGCCACCCCAGAACGGGATTATCTTTTCAGATCACAAGCAGTAACCACCAAGTGAAGCTCACACCACAGGCCATCGTGCTGTCTGACCCTGTGCCATCACATCAGGAGGGAAGGGGTGCTCTGGCACCCAACCAGGGCAGGAGCAGGGGGCTGAGAGCTGGAGGAACACGCGAGGGGAGAGGTTCATCCCTCGTGTGTCACCAGCACCATCAGCTCCCTGCTTTGCTCCAGATTCCAGCCACCAGTCACGACGCCGGCATTCCCACCACAGAAGTGGAAGGAATTATCTTCCAGGTCCCGCCGTGGGATCGCAAGGATTTGGGAAGGCAGAACACAACTGCAAAAGTCCTTAAAATAACAACAAACCCGAAGCAGACAGGTTGATGCAGGAGAGAGCCACACAGCACTGAAGAACCCTTCAGGGACCATTAACCAGCCCCTCGTCAGGGCTGTCTTTGTGGAAGTATGTGCTATGAACTGCAATCAACACCAGCTCTCCCAGCCATTTGAGGGAAGTGACTTTACCTCTCAGAGCCTCTTCTCCCAGGGCTGCCTGCCCTCTGAAGGGCACAGCTGGGGTGCCTGATGCAGGTTTCGAAAGCGTTTCGAGGTGCCTGAACCCTGGGAAATGTAAAGCACCTTCATTCCCTGCCCAGTTTGCTTCACGGAGCGTGACAAGCAGTGACCATCACAGAGCTCACGGCCACGGGGACAGTGGCTGGTCACTGGCAGGGTCCCTGTGGGTCTCACGCATCAGTGCCCGGGGGTCCCTGGCCTCATGGTCTGATCTCCAGCCACGGACTCCACAGCCTGGAGCCGTCTCAGCTCCATCCCACCATCAGCCGAACATCACTGTCTACTCGAGAAAGTGGCTCCTTCCCACTCATCTGCTCCATGCTCCTCTGCCCTGCTTTTCAATTTCAGAGCTCTGGCAGATCACTGATTAATTCAAGCCTATTTAATAACCCTTCTGTTTAGATGAAACAAGCTGTCTTGTTTTCTTTATTTTTAACACTAACTCTTGTTTCTTTGCTAAGGATCTTTCTGTCATTTAGAAACCTCTCTCCGCGAGCACGCTGACAGCATGATGGAGGAAGCATCTGCTTACGGCCACATCCGACATCAGCCAGAAGTCACAGCACGAGGCTAGAGAAGGACTGGAGACTTTGATGGGTTAAGAGGCCCCAAAAGCCTGAGCTTGACTTGAAAACTCATTGGCATCTCTCCACTTGCTGTGGCAAACCCCTGTAGAGCCCAGACCAGAGAGCAAACGCAGGGATCATGGGGCCAGCTCCAGACAACGTGGGCAAGAGGGAAGGAGAGCCACGGGAGCCGGGGTGCTTGAAGTCATCACAGGGCTCTCCCACGGGGAGGGTCACTGCACTTCTGCACTTCTCCACCCTGTTGGGGGTGGGAAATGTGCCTCAAAAAAAATCCGGGAACACTCTGCAAGCTCTGCCCCAGGGTGGCAATGGATTGGCGATGGTCAGGCGGCACCAAGCCCTGCAGCTGCTCCCACCACCACAGCCCTCCCCCCCCCACAGACCCCCGCCTTCCCTGGCCATCACCTGCTCCCCCACAGTGTCCTCACACCAGAGGGGCTTCGAGGCACTGGTTGGCAGCACGAGCGCTGCCCAGTGCAGCCCCCTCCCTCCCTACCCCCCAGCGCGGGGCACAAAGAGCAACAGACACCCCGGGACCCAACTCCCGATGGGAATGAGTTGGAGCCTCTCAGCTGCCTCCTGCCTCTTTGAATTTCAAAGCTGCACTTGTCTGTAGAGCAACTGAGTCATTTCCTTCCTATATCCAGCCCATCGGACTGGATCCAGCAGTGCCCGGAAAACAATAAATCCTTCAAGGACGTGTAAGGCCATATTTCACAGGAATGCAGCAAGCCCTCCTGCTCGGAGAGCTCCTCGCACACCCTTTAATTCTACCCTCCTCCGTGGCAGCTCTCTGGCCCCGGCCCCAGTCCCATCCGAGCAGAGCAGCCGGCCCCATCCCACCTCCCGGGGCAGCACGGGGACCCTGCAGATGCCCAAGCACGGACCAGCCCCCACGGTTCACGTGGGGTGACACCTCCTCATCACCCCAACCAGACGCATCACCAACTGTGAGCCGATAATGAACCGCCCTTGATTCCATAAAACATGGGGAGGATCTAGGAGGGAGAGATCCCACAACTGCATTTGTTGCAGGACTTCTCCACTATTTTAGCAGAGGGAAAGAAGGCTGCAGTGGTGAAGGAGTTTGCTCTACAAAATACTGCGGAGCAAAGCAACACGTGAGAACCAGTGCAGGTTACAGGGATACTTTCAGCCGGTTCAATTTTATAAGTATCCCCTTTACAACCACAAATTGGTTTTCCAGATCCACAATACATTTATATCAAATTCAACAGGACTGCTGGGGACAAAACCGAGGCAGAACTCAATGATTTGAGCTATGTACAGCTGCAGAACTTCCACTGAAACAACAGGGTCAAGATGCTCAGCCAAAAAGAAACTCTCCGCACCCTAATGTGAGTTTCCATGCAGCTCTGATGAAAATTGGTGCATTTTCCAAAATCACATCAGTGCTGCTTCCATCCTCTTCTTAGAGGTCTGAAGCAAAGCCCGGCTGATTAACACCAACACTCAGAACACTGTGAAACAAATGATCCCCCACACATCAGAAAAACTAAGTGACAAGGAAATTAATATTGTATCCTCTTTGGTAACAAGATGGCTAAAGCAGATAATCTGGCAAAGTATCACGTTCATAATGGAAATTTGCAGAGAATGTAACAGGAAATGTCAGGGATGAACAAATGAGTTAATAATTTGCTTTTTCTCAAGTTAAAATTTGCACTATTTGTAGGAAAAACACTGGTTTGGGTGGTTTTGTGGGTTTTTTTTGTTGTTGTTGTTTGTTTGTTTTTAAATCTTGGAAGGAGAAGGAAATGAAGCCAAAGTTGTTTGGTTTTCAATGAGTCTGCAGCGTGTGAGCAGACGCTGGCAGGGACGAGCTGCCCAAAGCCCTGTGCCCGCAGGACTCATGCCCGGGGGGGGACGTGCCCCTGTCTGCCCCCCTGCAGCCCTGCCCTGCGCTTCTCTCACCATCTTCAACCTGCTCCAACCCCGACTTAAAGCTTTGAAACAACTTTAAGAGCATTTGCCATGTTTTCTAAACCACTACCAATACCGACTCTTCAAGCTACCAAATTTTTAACTACCTGGCCCAGAAAATTTTAAAAGCAGCCGGCCCTTCACTCGGGACTAGATGATCCTAAAGGTCCCTTCCAACCCAGAAAATTCTATGATTCTTGAATCGTCCTCTTTGAAGTAAATGAGAGCTCATCTCAGGAACAGGACCTGCTTATTTCATACAAGTCTGCAAGGAAGTGAGTGGTTAACCCCCCCCCCATATTGCTGAACTCACACTCAGGAGTGAGGAACTCCATCTGCCAAGTCACGCCGATCCCACCCGACCTGTCACTCCACGGGTTAAGTCTCCCAGTGACCCAGGACCCCGGGCAGGGTTTGTTGTTGTTTTGTTTGGTTCTTTTTGTAAACCAAGTTATACAACAGCCCTGGACGTCCTTAGAAGAGCCTCCGCTTTTGTCTCTTTCTGAGAATTCGTCCCAGCACTTCTCAGCTCAGCCCGAGACACGTTGTGACCACCTCCAAGTCAGACAATTTATTTGGTGGAACCGACGGAACAGATTTGCCCCCGTCACACAATTCACGCCTTGAAAAGCCGAGTTACGCCAGCCCTTGTTCCAGCACCTTATTATATCCCAGTGGACAAGCAAAGGGGCTCCTGCCTCTTTCTCCCAGTGAACCCCGGAGTGCTTGCCCACGCTCCTTGGTTGCTATGAGATTGTAAAGACAGTCTAAACCTGTTGCCACCAAATGGGCCTTTAACACAATTCCAGCTCCATAAGGCTCCTCATCTGCCGGTGGAGCCAAACACACCACAGGCCACTGATCAGAGAAGGGCTCGTCACTGCCGCTGCAATTAACTCCTTGTGAACTGCCGAGAAAGCTTTATAACGAGGAGAGAAGTAGCCCACAGCGAGCCTTTTGCTGCTGCATCATGTCTCAGCCAAACAGATTACTTACTGTGGATGTTTTTCATCCGGCCCCTCCAGCTTCTGTAACACAACGGGTGATGCCCCCACAACGTTAAATTGATTTGGAAAACCAGAGGGGCAGGCATCAAAGGTCAGAATTTTTAGAAGGCTTAGGGCCAACGCAGAAGCATTTCTCATTCCAAGGTGGACTTTGAGAAGCTCTTACAATTTCAAGAAGAGCTTTTCTGCCCTATAAGTACACAAGCAGCATCTTTGGAAAGCACTCAATACGCAACAAACTGACTCAAAACCCCCCTGAAGAGCGAGCAGCCCTCAGCCAGCAGTCTGCCCACGGCAAGCGCTCCAGCCCTTCTGCCTCCGCTGCATCCCCAGAGGCAGTGGCTGACCCGAGGAAGGGATTGAGGCACCTTCTTTCTTACTCGTGCTCTCAGCTTCAACACTAAATAAAATGAGAACAGCAGAAGAAACGTTTCGGGGCCCGCAGCAGAACTGGTGAAGTCTGCATCCATGGACGTCAACACCAGTGGGAGAGGAACTCCGGGCTGGGGGTTTCGCTGCTGGGACCCCCCTGTGCTCCCACAGCACAGCCAGAGCTGCAGCCCCCCAGCCCCAAACTGGCTCAGCCCCTTCTTGCCACCCGGGAGGAGCAGGAGTTCCCATGTTTCACCTTCAGCACAAATTTAAAACCTGCGAGATGTCAAATTTTCAGCATAAGATTAATTTAGCCAGTTAGGAAACCCACAGGCTTGCTCCCTTTTCCTCCCCACCCCAGCTCTTCACACTTCCATTAAAAACGAAAAGGAAATTCACAGGCTTTTTTTTGTTGTTGTTGTTTAAATAACATTGCAGGCTGTGACATAAACCAGCAACGGCAGGAAATATGATCATGAGGGCAGCGCTCCATCCTCTGCTCCTGTCGCCACCACTTTTTGGGGACTTGGCAAATGAATGAGTAAAGGAGACAGCCCGCGTGTTTTATGGAGTTGAACTGTAACATCCCTGTTAAGCAGCCAACTCACCATTCCTCCGCTCTGACATCCATAAATCTCCCCAGCCCCGGGGAACAAAGCTCTTCACATGAACTGGCCACACGTGAATTCCCTCGTGTTTGGCTACCTGGGCAAGCAACCAGCCCGCTGTGGTCTGCGGCACTCGCCGCGGCTTTCCCAATATTCTTAGAGATCTGGGAAATCGCCTGTTTTGGCAACTTGGGAAGTTTTAGTCTCAGCTACCAACACGCTCATGTTCATTCCAGCACCTGCTTTTCCAACAGCCAATTCCCAGAACCTCAGCTTCCCTCTCCTGGGGGGAAAACCAGCCACTTTAGGCTATAAGAAAAAAAATAAATCTTGACAAGGCAAACTCTGAAAGTCCGGCAACTGGGAAGCAGATAAAAAGAACTCAAAAGCCTCTCATGTGTTTTTGCTGCTGTAACTGTTCCCACAGAGATAATTAATCTCAAAACCTCGGAGCTCAAAGGCGCTTTTTTGGAAGCTCATTCCCAGGGTGAGAGACCAGAGGGGTGTTAAGCACGAACAGCAAGAAGAAGCCCTGCACAACCTCCCGACACCTGCCCTGCTCTCCCTGGATGCCCACTCTCCTCCAGTGCCCGCGCTGCACACGAGGGATGGCTCCGAGCTCTCCTTCTGCGGACACGAAACCGCTACGGAGGAAAAACTACACGTAAATCTCTCCGGGAGGCACTCGTTCCCAGGCTCGCCAAGCCTGGAAATAACACGAGGAACTCGTTCCACGCTGAGTCAGGGTCTGTCGGCGGCTCCCGGCCCCGCCGTGGTGGATGGGCTTCCTTCCCGGCGCACGTCACGGGCGGCAGAGCCGGCGAGCGACAGCCCCGCGCTGCCCCACAGCCTTCCTGTTTTCCCCAGCGCCGCTTCCCGAGACACCGCACGGGGAAACGGGGCTCCGGAGCCTGACACCGAGCTGCTGCGGGAGTCAATCCCCCTGCTTCGCAAAGGCTGTTAAGAGCCAGCCAGGAGCTGAAAGCAAAATAAGCTTTTCCCTTGAACTTTCCCTGATGTTCCCAGGGAATGGCCTCTCCGTGGACCATCTCTCCCCCATCCAGCCATCCCAACACTGGGAAAATGGAGTGAGATCTGTCTGTGCATCCCAAGGGCTTTTCCCCAATACATCCCACCACTCCCATTGCTGAGTCCCATGCCTCAGGTGAGGCCACAGCAGCAGAAGCCACTGGTCCAGCCCCGGGGGAGCCCTCCTGGCCCCTCCAAGTCACCAGAGGGGCAGAGGCTGGGTCCATGCTCAGCCCCCCCCCCCACCTGCACCCACTCCCCCAACAGCCTCCCACTCACACACATTTTCGCTGCTGTAACTGATCCCACAGAGGCTCCGGCTGGAGCAGAACCCCCATCAAACAGCACCCCCTTTGCTCCCACCACCACCACCAGCACCCATGGCCAGGCTGCCAGCCCAGCTCCGGCGTCACTTGGCACCGGCACCCACCAGGAGAGCCCACGCCGAGCCCCAGGAAAGGCTGATCCAACTCCCACTTACCCGGCTGGGGGGAGGAGGTTTGGCCAGGATGGAGCCTGCCCTTCCCGTCCAGCTCCCGACCGCGAGACACCGGGTTCAGGCTCCAGCACCGGGTTCCCAGCGGGCTCCGAGCCCCCTCCTCGGGACGGGACAGCCGGCGGCTCCCTTAACGAGCCCTGAGAACGGAGCGGCGGCGGCGGGGTGAGAGGTCACTGTAATATTTACTCAGACGTCACCTTTCACTTTTATGAAGCGGGGAAGTGGTGCCGGGGCAGGAAAAGGGCTGCGAGGGACGTTCCTGCCCGGGAAGCTGCTGTCACACCGAGCACAACGGGCAAATGGCTCCCGAGCAGCCAGGGCACGGCTGGGGTGGGACATCTCCATCCGCCCCTTCTACCCCAAAACCGACGGGCTCCGGGCTCTTCCCACCGCCGCTGCCACCTGCCCCCTCAGAGGGAATGGCCGGGGTAGGCAGGACCTGCACGGAGCAGAGAACCTCTCCAGGTCCCCTGTGCTTCAGGAGAACCCCTGCCAGAGAGGTGCCCATGACACAACCCTCCACACCATGATTTTAAGGAGCATGCAGGAGATACGGCACACGCTGCAGGGAGCTAAGATAGAAATGCATCAGCTGGATAACAGAATTTCCCCAGTGGACCTGTTTCTGGGAGGAACTGTCTCCCCTCTCAAGTAGGGAGATGGCACCGAGTGTGCACCCCAGCACAGGACATCGTCCCCGGGGCAGGGCTGGCCCTCCCTGTGCCCTGGCTGGCAGGGCTCTCCCGGGCTCCCTATCACTCTGCCTTTTAAGATGATCTGGATTTTTTTTATAGTGTGCTTCTGATGCCTTTATCTCCTGCTCTGAATGCAATTTTAGCCCAGGAAAAGCAGGATTAAATTTTCATAATACGATACATTTATTTTGCTTTTCATTCCCCCCCCCCCCATCACCACCTCCCAGTTCGATTTCACCCAAACAGAAGCAGCGATTACAGGGAGAAACATGAGATGGGCTCTGCCCGATAACGGAGGGGAGGGGAGGGCACCTCTTTCCCAGCACCCCGTCCCTGGCTGCCCCCCGCCAGGCAGCAGCCAGCACCCCGGAACCCAGCCCCAGGGTGACAGCATCACCCAGGTCCCCGAAACACACAAATGAACCGTCGCGCAGACAGAACCCAGCAGAGAACAGGCAGCAGATCAGGTACATCCCTGACGGATGTTGTACTTGTGTGTTTGGTAAACAGTCTCTCTCGGTGAACTCCTGCTACAGCCTCCTCGCCCCCACCCCAGCAGCTCCCAGTGCTTGGGCTTGGACCAGGGAGAGCAGAGGAGCCACAAGCCACGCTGGGAGCCACGCTTTCCTGGGCACGAGCAGGGAGAGGCAGCAGCCAGCCTGCCTCGGCTGGGAACGTCTGAAAAGCACTAAAATCCTCCTGCCCCCCCCCAACCCCAAGTGCTGCGTTCAGGAAAGCACCGGGTCAGAGCAGCAGCCCCCGTAACCATCCTCATCCTCCGAGGGGCCGGGGCTCACGCCCCAGACAGAGGCTGCATCTCGCTCGGCTCTGCCAGTTGCTGGGTTTATGTTCATTTTCCAGTCGGGCTCCGCCAGCCTGATCCGGAGGATCCCCTCTAGTGGGATGAGGAGGAATTTCAAGCCCACATCCCATCCCCAGCTCCTGCCCAGCTCCCTCTGCACCACCCGCTGCTGGCCCCGCTGCCCAGGGTGGGCTGCAGGGGGGAACCAGTTCACAAATTCACCCCCCTTTGCCGGAGCCTTCTGGGGCAAAACCAGGCTGGAAAAACGGATGCTGGGGAGGTGGTGCAGACGGGAAGGACCAGAGGAAGAAGGTAGCAGACATCAATTCAGCAGATAAATCCCCTTCACGGCAGCAAAAGGGGGGATGATGACTTCCATCAGCAAAACATCTGCTTCTGACAACGATGTGCCACCTGGACCACGCGCTGCAACAGTGAGCCTGGCTGGAACGTGGGCTGGGGGTGTCGTGGCCACCCTGCAACCAGGTGGGTGCAGCAGCACGTGGGGACCCGGCCAGAGGCACCCACTGGGTGCACTCACAGCCCACCTCCCTCACCGGCACTAAACCACACAGCAAATACCTGTATTTTCACTGCAGAGAAAAGGATCTGAAGAGCAGCCCCGGGCAGCCGCCTCTGCCGCCCAAGGACAGCACGCTGCCCTCAATTCTGCTTTTGTTCCCTCTTCGCTTTTCATCCCGGAGGCCCCCTCTGCACCACTTCTGCAGACAAAGAGCTCGTGGCCTCCTCGGACCAAAAAAAACCACCTTTAAGTCTCGCACAGGCGAGCCGTGCCCTCGCCCCGTGCCGTGCCCCGGGAGGGAAGGTGGGCACCCAATTAGCAGAGCTAAGGAGGAGGTGACAGGATGCTCTTGGCGATGAAGACACATCAGATCTGGCCGTGGGGGTTTGTGGCTCAGCCCCAGGAAGAACTCGGTAGCACCTTTTCCCCCCTTGGCTCCCCCTTGCCCTCCCCTTTGCTGTTGTGGCGGTGGCCTCCTAGCCAAGCTGGTTAAGAGATTAACACTCTAAAAACCACATTTACTCTAATTAGCCATGAAATCTTTGTAACTAAGTGAAAAAATGTTTCCCTTGAGGGATTTTTGTCCATTCATCACTGTTTGAATTGCCAGGGAAAGAGCAGGGGGGCGGGGGGGGGGGGCAGAAAAAAGAGAGAAAAGAGGGGGGAAGAGAGAAAAACCCCTCAGATCTAATGAATTAATAGCAAAATGCCCCGGGGGAGCAGCGGGCTCCTACAAAACACGGGCACCTCAAAGGGGGCTTTTCACAGCCCCACCGAGGGGACGCTGCCGAATTATTTGGAGTCAACAGACTGTAACACAACGCTCTGCTCCCCGTCCCAGCCGGGCAGCTTGGCCAGGGCGATGTGCACCTCCCTTCCCTCCGCAGGGACGGACAGACGGACGCTGTGCCCGGACAGCTGGGTGCCCCCACCCTGCAGACAGCTTTGGAGGACCGGGCTCTGCCCCCTGTTATTATTTTCCCGGGAAAAACAACATCTCAGAAGGAGCTAGGTGGGAGGGGTGGGGGCAGAGAATCTTGCCACAACTTAGGCCCATAAATATTTCATATCGCTGGAATAAGAACGATTATATTCCTGCCAGCACTTTTCTTGTGTATTTTAAATGTGTCACCGCCTTCTACTTTCTCCCCCGTTTGTGTTTCTTGTAACAGGCCCATGAAATAAAGATTAGCTGAATAATCAAGAGTGTTTAGAAATGTGAAGGGGCCTGTCTCAGGAGCACTGCATGCTCAGGTTCATCTTTTTTCTTTTTAAGGATGCCAAACACAGTTGGGGGAGTGCAATTTTCACACACTGGAAGAGATGGGGGGGGAGCAAGCGCGGTGCCCGAGTGTGCAGGGACGAGGCGAGTCGAGAGCACACGCTTCCCCGTCAAAAATGACAGCCTCAACGCCAGGCAGAAGAGGGGGCCACTCTCCCCCCCCGTTACATATTTATCCTTCGAGCTGCAGAGGGGCCAATTAAAACAGCTTGATCACTGCCGGGTTCAGAGGGCCGCGCGTGTGCCCGGGGAAGCGGGATGGGAGGCAGGTGCTCGCGTTCCTGCTGCCGCACGGAGCCACCCCGAGAACCTCAGCTCAGCACGGGAACTTCTGGGACACAGCCCAGCTCCTGTGGGAGAACACCCTCTTGGCACCCAAGGGCAAGCACAGCTTTCCACCGTGACCCTCCCTGCCACGTGCCCCCTCCAACTCCTCTCTACGAGCTTTTCCTTTCTTCCCTAGCCCAGTTCCACACACCAGCTCCCTATGGCACGAGGCGGTCTGCGCCCACATCTGCCCCAGCTTTCGGGCAACGATCCCAAGGCGGGCTCCAGGCTCCCACGTTCAGCTGCAACAGGGGTTCCCCAAGTAAGTTCTGGAAAGCCTTGAAGTGGAAGTTAAATTAGAGACCTCGGGAAGATGCCGCAAATCACATGTTTCCCCGAGACACCACAGGGTCTGCTCAGCAAACTGCTCCAAATGTCATTTCCATTTAGCTGCTTTACAAGCCAATTTGTCACATACTAATGCAATTTGCTGGAGAGAGTTAAAGAGCACGGGGCAGCAGCGGCCACCTCCTCTCCAGGCACCCACAGCCAGGCGGGCTCTGCGTTTTGCCTTTGGTGCCCAGCGGAGGGTCCCCTCTGCGGGGGGAGCCCAGGGTTAACACCCAGAGCAAGACCCGGCGTGGGGAGAGCACCAGGAAAAGCTGCTTCCCTCATTTTGGGGGATTGCGTGCGGATCTCACGCAGCATCTGTTACCTGCTTCCACCGCACAAACTTGTTATAAGCCGGGGGGAAACTCCGCGATTAATTACATCAAACAAGACTATAAAGACAATGAAGAGTAAATTGGGTTACTTTATCTTCTTGCAACAAGCGCTGTGGTTAGAAGAGTTGAGAAAAAATGACTGGTGTGCTAGGTAAGCCGTTTCACAACAGCTTGGACATTCACGTTACTCATCGCTTGCACCAAGTGTCTTAAATCAAAGCTATTTTGTCCGTTTCCTTGTGCCACCCCAAAATACCACGTTTAAGCTTTGAGGGTCCTCAAAGTGACAACAAATGGCAAAAGGACGGCAATAAAGGAAAAAAAAATATTGCATTTTAAAGGATCTAACACCTCTGTGTTAAAGGAAAAAAGCTAAACATCTGTTCTGAAGATAGCACAGATTTCTTCTGAGGCATCTGTCTTTCAGCTGTAAAGTAGGTCATTTGATTTAACTTTTAGACACCGTATCAATGAAGCCATCCAGAGGAGGAGAGACAAGACCATCTCCCCAAGTCAGCTGAGATCTATTAAACACATTCAAGCCACCAGTGAAGCATCAAGTGCTCAGCAAATAACTGGGAAACCCTGTCAGCAGCCAGTTTTACACCAGGGTGCTCTGCTCACTCCACACTCTCTCACCTCCGAGCCCGTATCTTGGACTGCGGGTCACAGACACACGGGTTTTTTTCCCCTCTGCCACTTACTATTCACCTCACTTAATATTAACCCATTGACTCCCTGGTACCCCTTAGAACAGAGATTAATTGAGCATCATTCACTTCACCTCCGGGAAGGTGGAAGTATTGGCCGTGGCTTGAACGGAGACAAAGCCCGTAACGCCTGCCCGTGCCAGGTGAAAGGGAGGTCACGGAGAGAGGACAGCCTGGCATCTCCAGTGCTCCCACCGAGCAGCCTGCACTGGGACCAGCCCACCACCCCAGGGGCTGGAGAGGACTCGCACCATCACACAGAAGTTCGCCTTTCCCTGAAGAGAGCACAAGTGCATTTGCCTTCCCTCCCCTCGTCGCCTTTCGAAAAGGGTCTTGCAAGGATCTAGGGAAGCGTTAAGGGAGATTTTTTTTTTTTCTCCGAGATTCAGGGGTGCTTTCAAAAAAAAGTCCCTCCTTGCCCACAGTAACTTTTTATGGAAATGAGTTTATTCTGGTGCATTGACTGCTCCAGACCGTGACTGAGCGGTAACAAATGACAACAGAATTAACGAGAAAATACATTTCTGAATCCCCCGGGTACGCACGGAAACCAGCGCGGGAGGGGGGGGGAGCGGGGGGGGGGGTAGACGGCCGGGAACCGGGGAGTTCGGGGGGATTTCTGTACCGGTGTGTGCGCCCCCCTGCAAGGGGCGCTGGGCAGCCCTGGGCGCCGCTGCCGGTTCCCCGGGCACGGCCGGTACCGCCCCAGCCCCGCAGCGCCCGGTGCCACCCGCGGGGAAAGGACCGCGACCCGCACGGGGGGTGGAGGGGTACGAGCCCAAACCCCCCTCCCCGCACCTTCCCGGCCGCGGGGGATGCCCGGGGGACCCCCCAGCCGCGGGGGATGCCCGGGGGGTGCAGAAACCCTTGGGCAGCCACAAGCCACTCACCAGACCCCGCCGCTCCGGTGCCGCCCGCCTCCTCGGGGTGCCGGCTCCCCGCTTCACGGCGGGGTAATCCACACGGCCCCCGCCACCGTGGAAATCCAGGGCCGGGCGCCCGCTACTCCTCCGCCTTCCCGCAAACCTCCCCCGGGCTGGGCTCGGCTCGGCTCGGCTCAGCTCCGCCGGCTTCTCATGCCTCCGCAGCCCCTGCCCGAGCGCGGCGGCCAGTCCCGGTTCTCCGCCGCCCTCCCCGGCATCCGCCCGCCGCCGAGCCCGGGCGCGCTCCCCACCGAGCCCCGAGCCCGGGCGCGCTCCCCGCCCGCCGCCGCCGCCCGCCCCCGCGCCGCCCCCGCTCCCCGCCTTAACCCTTCCCCAGCCTCGGCGCCGGGGAGCGCGGCTCAGAAATAGCGGTGCGGGGAAGAGCGACCCCCCCCCCCGCCTTCCCTCCGTCGTCACCCCCCCGTCCCCCCCCCCCGGGGAAACCGCACCGCGCCGAAACAAAGCCCCGCACAGGGAGCGAGGATGCCTCACCGCGAAAGGCTGCGGGTCCCCCCGGAGCCGGCACCAGCTGGGCGGGGGCTGAGGGGTGATGGAGGTGACGGCTGCCTTCACCTGTGCCCGCAGCTGTCCCACACGGCGTGGGCTGCAGCCCCCCGCCAGCTGTGGGAGGGAGGGGTTGGAGGCTGCTGGCTCTGTGGGGGGGGGGGGGGGGGGGGGGG
>JAOTQQ010000013.1:5760787-5908364 GCA_026546715.1 Gallinago undulata
TTTCCCCCCCCCCCCCCCCCCCCCCCCAATCCATCCTCGGCGTGGGGACAGTGACACTCGGGGTCTCTGTTTCTCAGTTTCCCCATCTATGAAAAGGAGTTGACAAAGCCAAGGCCACGTCACCCCCAGCAGAGCGAAAGCTCTACGGGTGCTGCAGAGCCCCTGAAGCCACCGACCTTCACGCCTCCTGGCCAGCCAAAAGCACAGGGCCAGTGCCTAGCTGGGACAGGGGGTCCTGCAGCCACCCGCTGCTGGGAACCAGGGGATCCCTCCTTGGGATGGAGTGGCTCACCACAGAGCCACTGCCCGGCCTCTCCGGCTGGAGAAAAATACCTGGAAGCTGTAGGGTACCCAAAGTGAGGAGCATCTTCAGCCCCCCCTGAGCCACGCGGGTTATCCACACTGGCCTACAAGGGCTTGGGAACACCTGCAAATAGGGAGGCAAAGCCAGCCCCAGTGACACAGCAGGACAGGACAGGACAGGACAGCACGGTCGCACTGCTCCAAAAACCCACAAGCACCAGCGTTCAGCCAAACCCACCCCAGTGAGGCAGCACGGGAACAATTTTGAGGAGTGCAACTGGTGGAGGGAATCAATAACATGATGGATTGCTGCTTTCCATTTCTTGTCATCAAAATTTTTTTAACAATTTGTTTATCACATATTGGAATATTCACGAGAGAAAATGAAAACCATCATCCTGGGCCTCGTCCTCAATAAACCTGAGTGACTAAACCAACCCAATCCCACCTCCCGCGCAGGGTCCCGCAGGGAATGCCTTCGCATCCCACTGTGCAGCTCCAGATCCTGTGCTTCCCTCCTTCCCAGGAGGGCTGTAAACCAGAGCTTGCACGGGCCCCTCTCCCGGGAGATGACGACAGGTTAGCTCACCTTGAGCCCTTTACCACCCTTCAGAAAAGGATTTCCTTTCCAGTAGTGCCTGCATGCCCATCAGGGGGGCATGGGCACCCCTCCCTGCGCAGCCCAGTCAAGAGCCCAGCCCGGCTCCCACGGAAAGCTTCCACTGGAAGCTCTGGAGCAGGGAATTTCCACATCCTGGGAAGATACAGGGGTTGCTGCTGTTTAGCTCAGGAGAGGAAACAGAAGACACTCAGTGGATGGCAGCACCGGTTCCCTAGCAAGCTTTTCTCCTTCGCTATTCTGTCTCTGATACATTTACTGTGTCGGGTGTTCACAGCCAACGGTAGGAAATCCCAGGACAAATACCACCCCCGTTCAGCGTGCCCCCCTCTAATGCAATCCTCCTTTCGCAGAAAGCTGCACAAGGCAGGTCAGAGCGTCTCGACAACCATTTCTCTCCTCTTTGCAGGACTGCCTGCATCCTGTCTTCTCTTTATTATTTATTGATGGTCAATTATGTTCCTGTATGGAGAGTCTGTCTCAAGCTAATTACGGGGTTGCTCGGCCGGGGAGCAGCCCATGCCCACGGCGTGTGAGCAAAGGGCTGTTCCAGCATGTGGGGAGTGAAATAAAACAGGTGGAGGTTCACCTGGGCTTGCTCAGCTGATGGATGTGCTGCTGGGCTAATGAGCTCTCTGTCTGCTTTAAATAGTAGCAAGCTCTGTGCCGAAACAACCACCGGGGAAACACCTTCTCCTGAAAAGGGGGATAGGCGTAAGTCTGGAGTCAAAGTCTGGAGCCGTTACAGAAGGAAGGACCCACCTCTAATTCAATCAAATACATCTGGTGACAAATGCATAGAGATGTCCAGGAAACTCCACATGGCCTCTGTGCACACCCATACTCACACACACTCACCGTTACCACGGTACAGACACAAATTCAATGCCCAGGAGTGCAAATAGGAGCCCACACCTGACACATCCCCACCACCGTGTGCATGGGGGTGCCAGGGGACAGAAAGGTCCCTCGGCCCACACTGAGGATCTGCGTGGGACCCCCTGGCTGCCAGGCTGTGTCCTCGGCAGGAGGGTCACCGACAGGGGCTGAAGAAGCCATGGGCAGAGCCAATGTGGGTGCAGAGTCTCTCAGCCTGTCTCCCAGAGGGCTCTGAGCTGTGCCAAGGAGTGAACCAGGAGCCCAGCAACCCCTGGGTGAGCAGGGAAAAGCGGCTCCAAAGCCTTCCTTAAACTCTTGGCACCCAACTTCCCCTCCCCGGTTCCTCCGACCCAGGGAGCGGCGCCCAAAGCTCCTTTCCCACGGGGCAGGACCGGGCCCACCGATGACAGAGCGGGCGCTCAGCAGCTGGATCCACCTCTGCTTCCAGCCTGTGTATTCACAATTCCTCCCTGTCCTCATCTTTGATAAACTCCCTGGTCTCAGAGCGTTGGGGTCATGAATCTGTCTGAGCCGCGGGAAGCGACAAGCCCTTCAATCCTCCCGGCACCCGCCTCGTCATTTCGGCTAAAAGTCCTGGATGTTGTGCCTCTACTCATTGCCTCTGCTGCTTCTCCTGGTGCCCACAGACACAGCAGGACCCGACGACAGCACTTGCTCTGCATTTGCCATTCCCAGGGTAATAAAATAGATTCTGCTCTTCCTCATTTCTAAAGGAGGCAAATATCCTCTTTTTTTTTTTTTTTTCCTTTTTTTTTTTTTTCTTTTTCCTTCCCTGTGTCCTTTTAGGACAAGCTGCCGAGTTCAGGAAAGCGCAGCCCAGGCCTGTGATCCCCGGGCAGGGCTGAGCGGGAGCTGTGCGAGGGGAAGAGCACCATCTATAGGCACCAGCTATAGGTACCGTCTATAGGCACGGGGCGCCCGGCGGCTGCGGCGGAGCATCACTCGGTGGCGCAGATGCCGGCGGCTTGACAGCTTCTACTTACTCGCATCATATCTATCCACGCAATATTCAGCAGAGCTAATAATTATTCACCACTAATCACTACAATAGAAGAATCATAGGCAGTTATTTAGAAATGATTGTTTCCACTCAGTTATTACCTATGACAGTGAAAGGAAATATCAAATAGTCAAACCCACATGTGTATGGGAAGCTGAGTGAAAGATCAATGGGAATTTAACCAGCACTTTATGCTATTCTTCCTCTTAAGAAGAACCTTGACAAGTAATTTTTTTTTCTCTCTACTGTTCATAATACCTTCTTGGAAAATGGAAAATATGAAAAAGATTTTTCTTCTCCTAACACACCTTATCCTTTCCCCTCCTCAGATTTTCTCATAAATGTGAGCTTCAGCTCCTGCCTCCCGCCTCCCTATCCCCTGGTTTGAACTGAGCTGAAATTAACTCAGAAAGGTTTCTTTTTGTCTTTCTAAAACAAACTCTGTTTTCATTAAGTGCAAGGGCAGGAGAACAGAAAGCCTCTGAATCCTGAGTTACGGAGTGTCTTGTCACTGTCAAAAACACAATTGCCGACAACTTCTGTGCTGAGGTTGTGTCAGAAATTCAAGGTGCAGACAATATGCCATTTTAACAGTCTTCCTACAGCTAAGAATTGCCTCAGCTGAAAAAAGGGGGATCAGACAGGGAAGAGCATCAAAGCCACTAGTAATATTTAGCCATTTAAAAAACCACAAGACATGAAAACTTTGGTCATATTGGCCATACCCAGAAGGGAATTGGATCACATTTCCCTGGCTCTTCCTTTGGCTCCACAGTGTGACCACTCAAGGTCTACACACCTTGAGTTCCCACCTCTTGTTTTAAATAAATATTCTGCTGCATCCTTTAAACAAATATTCTGAGTGTTGCACCCTCCTGGGGCTGCACATCTCCCTCCAAACATGCTGCCTGGAGCAGCTTTTCCATCTCAGCAAGCAAAACAGTCCAAAAAAAGCTTTGGACTCCATCTGAAGAGATTGTCAGCTCCTTGGGGCACTCTACTCTGTTCTCAAAAGCATCATCAAAGTGGTTTGCAAGCCCATGGCCACCACACCAGGCTGGATTGAGGCATCAGGAGACACAGCAGGACTGGCAGGTGCACAGGAACAGGAAGGGGGTTCCTTCCCCAGGGATGGGCCATGGGGCTGGGCATCCATCCATCACTTTTGAAAGTGTTACCCATCCCAGCTGCTGGCCCATGATCCAGATGTGCCACCTTGGCCCCCAGAGCGGCCCCTCCAACTGCTGGAGTGATGCTGGGAGCCCCCGCACCTCCATCGCTGGAGCATGGCTGAGCCATCACAGCCCATTGAGTCAATTATCGACCTGCTAACGAAGGAGTCTCCACACAGCCTTTGACATGAAACAGAAGACCAGCGCTACTCCGGCCTGTCATGTCGAGAACTTACAGCTTAATGATTTCCTAAGGGCCAGATCCTGCTCTGACAGGAGCGCACCTGCTTCGCCATCCATCAGAAGTGGCTTCTCCAGCCAGGAAGGGACATTTCCCTGCTCATGGGGTCCCTTCTGTGCTGCACATCAGCACCCACCACGCCTGGTCACCAGCATCAGCTGGAGCAGATGCAGCAAAAGAGATTGTGGTTTTTCCTGTCTCTGGTTTGTCTACACTATTAATTATTTACTAATACCACAGTTACAGACAATCCCACTGTGCTTGAGGTGGTCTTTGAAGATACCCAGTCTGTGTTTCTTTTAGTAACTGAGGAAAAGCCTTTATTGCTCTGAGCTCCAGCCACGCAGAGGCCAAGGCACACTATCCACCCTTATTCCAAGATGCTGGTGACCAGAGCGGTCCTGTTTCCCACCATTTCCACCCCAGGCTGTTGCTGGCGAGCCCCTGGGCAGCTTCCCATGTTCTTTGCACCCACAGATAGAAGAAGATTTGGAGAAATCCTCAAAAATGGCAGCAGGGCCCATGGTGACAGAGATGCCCAATGCTCAAGAGGTGGGTACCCAAGGAGGGAGGCTTTTAACTGTGAGCTGGAACTGCCATTTTCCAAAACCTCTGCTCTAAATCCCCGCATCTGTGTTTCCTCAGACCCTGCTGGAGTTGGTTTGGGGGGTTCCCATTTCCCCAGCACCAAAGGGGTGTCTTGGGGCAGAAGCATCTCTACAACTCCGTTACCCGCGTTGGGAAGACTGAAAAGGTGGTCGCTGTGATTAACAAGCAGTTTTAGCAATAAATCTCCCCAGCACGCTCATTGCAGCATGTTCATTGGAAATCTTTAGTTCCTTCATCATAAAGAAATGAGTATTCCAGACTCTCTGTCCTAATGAACATAAAATACAGAGCGCATTGTCAAACACGCTGTGGCTCTGCCTTTTATTCTACAATAATCTTTTTAATTTTTCTGTAGGCCGTGTGTATTACTGACAACGCAAAACTAAATTAAATGCAAACCTAAATTATTTTAAACCTCAATTTCATCTCTTTCCCCCCCTCTTCTCTGAGGAGATTGAGATTTTTCCCTGCAGAATGGGAGGGAGGGAGGTGGAGCTGGAAATCCTTTGATTTGTGGGTCTGTGAGTGTTAATCTGCTGCTGCAAATTCTGCAAAGCATTTTGTAAGTGACTGAGGAACGAGGAGCCTGAAGTCTGCTTATCGTTTCTTACTCTTTTCAGTATTGCTTAGGAGTTTTCTCAGGAAAGGGAGGGGCGGGAGGTGTTTGTAGTCAAATGCAAACTCAGAAGTTTATAGAAACTCCTTTCTCTTCAGGGAGTTTGGCAGAAGTCAGAGAAAGGCAGAATGGGTACAGGTTCCTTCTAAACATTCTTATTATCAGTCTTGATACAATCACGAAGAACACAGACTTCCAAAGGAAAGGAAGGAAAAAAGGAAAAAAAACACCAAACAACAAAAAAAGAAGACTTCAAGAGCACCAACCTTTTAATTTACCTCCTAATTCAGCAACACACCTTTCCATCTAAGCCACTTCACCAGAATCTCCTCCCGACACCCTCAGCGCATCCATGCGTGCCTTGGGCAGGGCTAGGTGAGGAACTGGAATGGTCTGGGAGCTGTGGGGAGAAGTTCTGCTGGAGCCCAGGCTGGGCAGGCGCCCCACGGGAACCAGGGCTCCCCTCTCCCCGTCCCACCTCCTCTGTGGAGCAGACTGCCCTGAGCCAGAAAAGACCTGCCAGAGGGAGTGATTTATTTCATGTGTGTGAGTGATTATTGCAGAAAGGTCTTCGGTTTAATTGATGTATTGGATCATGTATGATAAGTGTATCCAGGGAGTTTTCACTTCACAGGCAGATGTATAGAGAGGGACCTCCTCTGGTTCCTTTCTTTGCCTCAATACCCAGCAAGGGGCCCAGGAATATTGGGGGATTAATGTCACAACAGAGGGAAAAAGTCTGCCATTCAATCTATTTAAACATTTCATTTCACCAGTGCACCAATTAAACATTCCCTGTCTGAAGAGACCACAGATTAAAGCAATAGCGACGCTGAAAAAAATAATAATCTCTTTGGAGATCTGTCCACGGATGGATCTTTTCTCTCAAATGATCAAGGAAAATACATGAAATTGAAAAAAAAAAAAAAAGACCTCTTAGAAGTAAACTTTAGGGCTACGTGAATAATTTCTCCGTTCCTTGTCTGTGCTCCCTTTCATGAGCTTCTTTTACTTTCCCTGGCACCTTCTCCCTTGCAGCCCATTTGCATTGCCTTAATTAGGGGAGCTGGCAGCGCCGGCAGCTTCACAGACCTCCTGCCCTTGGTGGGCTCTGGATGGAGCCTCTCAGATGCTGGGCCAAGGGCTCGGGTCTGGGAGAAGTGGATGAGCCCAGGCTCTGCTCCAGTGGGGACAGTCCGAGCTCATGCTGGGATCCAACCTACCACCACAAACCATGGAAGTCCACTTCAGATCACACCAGGACCAGGAGAACACATCAGGAAAACTCTCTAAGGTGGTCTCTGCTGAGCTGGCGGTGTCTCAGCAAGCTCATCTGGTTCTAAGCAGTTTCCTTCTCACTTGAGAAGGACCAAAAGCACCATTTTTTCCTCCCAAAAGCACCATTTTTCCTCCCAAAAGGCCACTGGAGGTGGTGGCGGTGGCACCACCCCTGCGCCAGCCTCATGGGCAGTGTACCCTTGCTGAATGGGATTTGAGATGAAGTACTGGGGAATAAAAAAGAATAAAAGGCCTGTCCAAAGCCCTGTGTGACTCTTACTCCATGACTGACACAGAACCACCACCACGTGGATGACAAGCTGTGCTCCTACTGGGCATCCACCTAAGCAAAGCAACTCACAATTTCAGAAGGATAGGAATGGACTGCATCAAAACAAGAGGAGACCAAGTGGATTATTTTTCCTGACTCCACGGCTGCTCCAAGACCTACTTCAAGCTCCTCTCCTTTTATTTGGATAAGTGGAAGGTTTAAAAAGGAAAGTTTTCCTTGGCAAGTACGTATTGGCAGCGGAGTGGGACCAGTGAAACATACCCAGCCCAGACAAAAGGAAAGGACTGTTTCTAATTACAAAAGCTCGTATTTTTCTGTTCGATGATTTCTGATGTGGCTTGGGCCAGAGGTTTCGCTCAGGGAGAGGGGAAAAGGGGCAGAGGGAAACCAAATATGCAGATTTGCCAATATCTGCTTGACATCTCTGAATTCCTGAGCATCTCTGGCACCGCAGCATCCTCAGGCTCCACCTCCCATGGCATTTTCAGGGTTTGAATCATTTCAAGTTACTCATGGTGACTCCAAAAACAAGTCTTAGAGCCCATTTCTCTGTCTGATGGGGTAATTCCCATGTGAGCAGAGCCCTCACCTTGTCTTTGGCTGCCCAGGTACCGGTCCAGGAGCCCTCGCAGGTGGCACCAGCAGGTTTCCCATCAGAGTATGACCTTTCCCTCTCTCAGGATGCAGGGAAGAACTTTGCAGAACCCCTTAGCCTAGAAATAATTAAAACAGAGTTTAAGTAAGAAGAGATTCGAGCAGACTATTCAAGATTATTTTGTCATTTATTTCTTCTGTGGCGTTGAGTACCAAATGTCAGAGATAGTGGGTTCCCTCTTAGCAGTTACGGCACTTGCCATGAACACGTAAGAATTTACTTTCTGTTAAAGAGGCTCTAGGAGAATTACCCCAACGTGCTGCAGGGAATGTGCTGTGGGAGAATCCAGCTGGGTCTATATCCTGCATTGATAAGCTCCGGGCTGTATTTCATTACAAGGTATTTCTCAGTGAAAAGCAGAAGAGACAACACCCCCATCCCTTGCAAGCAATAGAGACATAAGTCATTAAGAAATCTAAACAAAAATAATAAAACAGAGCCAGAGAAACCGAATGTGCTTAACACAAAGAACAAAAGGAAGGGGAATCATTTGTTACTTGATAAAGGAACTAGAAAAGAAAGTCTTTGACGGTAAGGGAGGACGATTTGTTCTCATGGGCCAGTGAACATCCAAATATATACAAGCTGTTCGCAGCAGACTGATTGCAGTTAGGCCATAATGCTATTGTACATGCTCTAAAAAAAAAAAAAAAAGAAGAAAAGGGGAAAAAACACTACCACAGAGAGGTACTTCAGAAATAGATCATGGTCTATTCATTAAAACAGATTATATTAGTGAAATCTATTTTTCCCCTCTCTTTATTGCCATGTTTTCCTTTATGTTAATTTTGCGTCTGTTTAAAGTTGAATTCCTTGATCTTTAGCTTTAATTTTTTTCCTCCTCTCCTCTTACCAGCCAAACGAATTCAAATCATTTGCATTTATTGTAGAGAACATACAGCCTCATCTGTAGCCTTTAGTCTGACTGAATTGCTTTTCTGCTTCAGGAGGCACAGGGAGGCTGCTGGAGCATGTCCCCTCGCCACTCGGCTGCAGCCACAAACCAGCCAGTTGGCACTTCCATGGTTCTGGTCTATTTATCATATCGATCATACATAAAATAAATAAGCCAAATGATATTATTGGAAGCAGTAATCGGATGAACCTATTGTCCAAATCAATCATTTGGCAGAGACTTCAAAAAAAAAAAAAAAAGCAGCAGCTTGCTCCCAACCATTTCCAAAGTCATTTTTCCTTACAAATAGGTTCCTCATCAGCGTAAGCATCCCGGAGACAGAACGTGTCCTTCCACTAGACCTCCTTCGAAACCAGGGGTACTATACACAGATGCTATGCCAAATCTGACTTCTGTAAAGATACGTATTCCCATTTCTTTAATTAGCTTTAAAGCCTTTTAAAAAGACTGTATTTGTTTCATGGATTTAGAGCAAAGAGACCCCAAATACTGGGGGAATCACGACACACGAGAGCAGACACACTTCAGACCAGGCCTATTTGTTTAAACAAATTTGTAAAAGCTACGACTATAAACGCAGAGGATTTGTACAGCGTGTGTTTCGTTACCTTCTCTCGTGCTACAGGGACAATATTCTTCCTGCAACCCCCCGGGGCATACGGAGCACTGCTGGAGCCGGGGGGGGGGAACTGGAGACCCAAACTCAGACAGTGTGAGAACTGACCTCGGCAAATCCATCCTCACGGCACGGAGCTTGGTCCACGTGCTTCTCAAGCCCCAGGTGCTCCGTTTCTCCCCCAACCTCCAGCTCCACAGCCTCTCCCTTAGAGAAACTGGTTGCGGAGCAGAGAAGATGGAAATCACTGGGAGAGATTTAAAGGCACTTTAAAGGGGGCAACCCCGACATGGCTGGGGGGGAGCCCCAAAGAGAAAACCCACCAAGGCTGGGCTGATGCCTAAGCACAGGCACTCTGGGACCTCTGTAAATAGGGATGGAGCTGAGCACCCGGCCGAGGGCATTACAACTGGGGTGACAGGGGGGCACACCGAGGAGGGTGAGGGTGGCTCCTGGGCACTGCCACTCGCCAGGACCCCCCAGGGGCTGATGCCACTCGCCAGGACCCCCCCAAGCAAGGGCTGAGGCCGGTCCTTTCCAAATTCTTTATCAGCTCCAGCAGCAGCAGCAGATGCTGCCGCAGTCAGATGGAAACAACACAAGGAACTTCCCACATGGCGTCTAGTCAAAGAGAAAAAAGAGGATCTGCTGGAGGCTGGGGATGGAGGGGAATCTCTCCGCGGGAAGCAGACGCGACGATTCTCAGGTCAAGCTTTTCCCGCTGCGCGGCCACGTCCGGCGCGGTCCCAAAGCGCTCGGGATGCGGCACGGGGTCCTGTGTGACCCCCCCAGCCCAGAGCTGCTGTATCCATTGCCTTAACAGCAAAGCCAAAGACGGAGGCGGGGAAGTGACAGCAGGAGGGGATGCAGGCAGGAGAAGAATCTGAAAATCTTGGCAATAATCTCATTGCATATTCTGTACTTGTGATCTGTCTAATGCCAGGGCTGCACGTTTCCTACGACTTCCAAGTTGACATGTTTAACAGCAGGATTCCCAGTACCTCAAGTGGCAATATCTTAGGCTTAATCCTTCTTTTCTATCTGTCCCTTTCAACCTGGAGCATCAGCCAGCGAACCCTGCCAGACCCTGCACAGTGTCACCGAGACCCAAACCCTCTTCCCTGGTGTCAAACTCCCCCTGATGACCTCAGTTCTCATCTCAGACAGACCTCAGTGAAGGAGAAGAATTCCATGAGAAATCCACACGACTGGGGAAAGACTCAAACGTATCGATTCCGGTATCAGATGCGCACAATGGCTGTAATTAAACACCAGGCAGTGCTGGTTCTCTGCCCTTGGGTTTATTCCATGAATAAGCTGCAGACGGACAGACTGCTCCCTCAGTTGTGACTGCAGTCTCATAGAGTATGAATAAATTAATCAAGCTTACCTCTCTCTGCAAGAAAGCCAATCAAGCTGGCTTTTCAAAGTATAACTGCTGTAAACCTTGCATAAAAAGGGAAAAAATACAGCTGGGACATACACATAGGCTTTTTAACAGCTGTTTGTAAATATGTCTAATAATTCATCCTGTCAACATGCTCACTTTTCCATTACAAGGAAATATTCATAAATGGTATTCCCAGGGCTGATGGATCCATTTCCTTAATGAAATACACACAGTTTACTTTACAAAGTTTAATTGCTCGAGGAAGGGGTCTCAGGTTTCTGGATTCGACCTGCAGTACTGAAATCCTTCCAGCTCAGATCTACAACAAGTAAAGTAGTTAATGGAGTTTTTGCAGCAGTGGCTTAGTAGCTAAGCCACCTTTAAGCAATAATCCCAGCAAATATAGATGGAGATGCTGGAATCTCCTGCCTTCTAGGAGTCTAGATGTTAAGTAATAGGAAATTCAGTCCTACTAATTGACTGAGCAGGGGGTTTCTATAGGGAACGCCTATAGCATTGAAATCAAGTCATTGATTATATCTCTGAGATATGAATGTCTGCGGCACGACTGCGCCGCAGAAACACTGGGCTGCAGAGGGAACACATGGGATGAGACCCCACCAGGGCCAGGTAACAGCATCGTGGGGGGTTACGGGGGCTAAATCGTCACATCAATGATGCACACACCAAATTTATGATGTTTGCCAGCTTCCACCTTTTACCCATCAAATTTGCGATAAAGGAAAGGCTGAAATTACTGGAGTGTCTCTGCAGCCTTGGCTCTGAGGCAGCAGAGGAGAACCCTGCCTTTTCCCACCAGAAAGATGCCCCATCTCATCATGGATCTCAGATCCACGTAAAACGTCCCCAAATGGGGCACAGCGCAGAATGAAGGTGTGTTTGAGCAAACAAATCACCGCACACAGGACCCGCACGCTGGTTTCTGTTGGCATTTCTGGCTCACGTGGGTCTCAGCGAGTGAGTTTTTCCGAAGATGGAAGCGGTAAGCTGTGTGCACACACCACGGATGCTCTAATCTGACCCCAAACAAATGGAGAGACATTTAAATCAAAGCCTGAAATACGTCGCTGAGCCAATCGCGGCAGCGTGATTTTTAGAGGCATTCAGAAATGTTACTAAAAGCTAAACAAACTCGTTTAAGCACGAGCTCTCTCCTTCTGTATGCTAATATGGAAAATGGAAAGTAGCCTAGAAAATATTGTATGCTTTCGCCAGCAGGCGGGAGGGTGAGCCGGGTGCCAATACTTAAACACGATCAATCATTTCCAAGAGCCTGTAAGCAAATCTCCCTGCGTGTCACAGCGGCTTTGCTTTACTGACGTCTCTCCAGTTGTGTAAAGTTAAGCTAAAGACACAGCATTGACAGTCCGGGAGGTGTACGAGGGTACAAGAGCTTCCTCATTAAAATGAAACATTAACGCTTTATATCAAATCCTGACCACAGGGTTTCCCGGTCCCACTCACGACCTCCTAGCGGGACTCCTGGTAAGGTTTTTGATCACGTGGAGATTTTGCTCCATGAAGTTCCAACTACAGACAGAATAAAATGTTATTATTTTTCTTTCCTGAATATTTGTAAAGGATTGCTGTTTCACAATATTTTGCTCTGGAGATGACTATTACCAGAATAAGTCGAAAAATGTGTTGGGACCTTGCAGAACAAGGAATTATATAAAAATGAAAGTTGGTTCATTGCCACAAACTGTACGTTGCCACCTTGGGGTGGGCTCAGAAAGAGCTGAAGTCCAAATGGCACATTTGGAGTCCGTGTCGTGGTGCCCCTCCTGCAGCAAGAGCCTCACCGTACGGTGACAGCCATGGAGAGCCTAAGTAGCCATAGATCAGTTACAGTATTTAATCAATTTGTGTGACATTTCCAGGGCTGTGAAAAGCCCCAGTGAAGCTCTTGGGCACACAAGTGGTGTATATATATATAACGTACTTTTCAGCTAGACACAGGGCTGGTGGCAGAGGTGTGAGCCTCTGAGCGAGCGTGGGGGATGCGGTGGTGGAGAAAGTTTCCTCTGCCCCGGCTGCTGGGGGACAGGAAGGTGTCCCACAGCACATCAGTTTGTCACCTTGGACAGTTTAGCAAGGGACATCTTCACTGCAACTACAGGGGGATGTTCCTGTTCCCGCAAATAAATATCTGTGTGCTGGGAGGGTGGTCCTGGGGCATGCCGAGAGGTGACCGAGGGGTGACAAAGCCACCGAGGGGTGACACCACCACCGAGGGGGTCCGGCCACATCATCCCCCTGCTCAGCACCACCTGCGCTGCGTGGGTCCAGCCCTCAGCAAGAGGAGGGAGGTGATGGAGGAGCATCCCTGGACAGCCTGGGGACCCCCTGCTATCGGGATGGGCATTGGGAAGGGAAGGGCTGGAAGCCTCCGCAGGGAAAAAGGCTGTCCTGCCGTTGTACTGGGGAATACAGGTCTGTTTGTTTTTACTTCTGCCCGACTCCAGCAAAGCAGAAGCTGATGGTTTGTGAAAGAGCCAGGATTTGAACAAGATCTCAGACAATAAAAAGGGCAAGGCAGAGGACCCCGCAGGAGGAAAACTGATGCGGTGTTATTCCCAGACACCCGACTGGAGGCATTCTCTGCTGCTTCAGATGTTGAGGTCAGAGGAGGACAGATAACTGCATCCCCTTTTAAAGCTCCTAAGGTGAGTGACCCCCGTGTAGTCCCTCTCTGAAGGGGAGGGACTATTTCTCTATGAGCCCTGATAGAAGTACACGGCAGAAGCGAGGCTCCATCCCTTTGAAAAAAATCAAGCTGCAGAGGCCAGCTTTGCTCAGGTTTCTAAAAAAAGGGGTGAGGGATCTCCCCCAGACCTGGCTGCGAGCCCCCCCCAGCCACGCTGGCTGCGAAGCACGGTGATGCTCACAGCACTCCCATCCCACAGCCCAGACGCTCCGGCTACAGCCTGAAATACAGGCACCAGCTCACTTTTTTTTTTTTTTTTTAAAAAAAAAGAAGTGCTGTTTAACACAACCTGCACAGGAGGCAACCTTGGCTGAAAGAACCGAGCAATCCTCTGCCACCGACTGCAGTGACAGATGCCGGGAGCTCTGCCTCCTCACAATGGCTTGTAGAAGCAAGGGAGCTCCTGCCACATCCCTGCATCCCAGGAAAAACAGCCTAATTCCCTCTCCCCTCGATCTTACACTTTTACCCCACTCCTCTACGCTAAAGTGACACCAACCTGCAGAAGAAAAGCACATCTAGTGATTTACAGAGCACTAGGGGAAAAAAAAAAAAAGCCCACAAGTGCTCCCCAGCCTGGGCTCCCAGATCGTCGCACAACGCAGCCACGAAGACAAACACATGGCACCGCCTGACTGGGTGAGAGCATCTGACAACATGGATTTTTAAGCCAAAAAGTGTATCTGTGAAATTACATCCTGCTGGCTCTGTGTGATCCTCAGAGCCCCTCCTCAAACGTTCCTCCCCCCCCACACACCAAGCAGGGGGTCTCCCAGCCCCGCAGCACCCACGTCCCCACAGCCAGGCTCCAGATCCCGGGGACACTCCAGCTGGAGCAGGGTCACGATTCGGTTCCACATGAAAACAGCTTTTCAGGCTCCGATCTGATCTTCAGGCCCTTTCTGAGGCAAAAGACAAAGGGCTGGAACAACAGAGACTGATCATTTTTTCCCTTCATTAGGTGGGCACCTAAAGCTTCGTTAGCTTTACCCGGGGAGTTATTAAAGCCCTCCAAGTGCCTGAATACTTTTATCAATCTGTTCCCAAATACCAGACTGCTGTAGGCAAACGCCGCAATTTCCCAAGGAACCTTTTCATCCATTTTTTATACGGCTCACTTTCTTCAAAGGCAGGCTGGGGCTGGATGTGAGAAGGGAAACTAATATTTCACTTTCTTTCTGTTGCATTTTAATACCGCAGTTTGGCACCTGGCTGAATCCCGCCCTGGCTTGCCAGGGAAGACATCAGGAGTCAGTGGGTAACTGAGATCCGAGTCATTCGTGCAGAAAAGGACAAAATCTGGTTAACTCTAACGGTATTCATTTTTTTTTCCATTTTATTTTAAAATCAAGCTTGCTGTTTGATGCTTCCCATACCATCAAGAAGCTGTCCCGTTTGAACAAGGCAGGCGGTTAATTAAGAGCTATTTTGCTTTACCGAACAAAACTCTTCAGGGAAGAAAGAATGGACTGAGCACTGAAATATTTAGGATGGTGATCCCTAATATTTACATAATTTAGCTTCATTTCCCCGGGACTTTAGCAGGTCTGGTGGAGGACTAGTCTCCACCAGCAGAGGATTCCTCTCCGGTAAAGCAAGGATAACGCTGGTAGTAGATTTTATCTTATTGGCTCTGGTTCTGTATAAATTATTGTCCCCGCTGCCGCTGGCAGGGAAGGGGTGGATTCGATGTAAAGGATTCAGAAGTTGAGAGCGTGTCTCTGCTACAGGTTTCCCTGTGCTGGGAAGCTGGGTGCCTCCATCAAGACAGTGTTTAATCAAAACGAAGCCTCACTGTGAGAGCTCAATCCCAAGAGGACACGGAAGGTAATTAGAGTTTTGGTCAATCTGCAATTTCCCCCCCCCTAATATAATTTTACTAATTTCATGCAGACTTTCAGTTGTGGGTACTGTGTCAATCTGGAGGATATCTTCTAGCAGATAAACTATTTCATCATTTAAAAAAATTGACTTAGTTTCTGGCTTGTGTAATAGTTTAGATTAATGCCCTATCTCTTCAGTTCAGGAACCGCAGTTTAAAGCCTTTCCTGTTCAACTTGATCAAGAAGGAATCCAGTCTGGGCCCGGCCATTAGCCTGTACAGTCTACGTTGTTAAAAATTAATTTTACCTGATAGTTCCTCAAAACCAAAATGAAACCCAGCCTGGGTTGTTCAGAGCCCTCCCCAGCTCTGCCTTCCTCCACTCCCACCCTTTCCTCACCTCCATCACTGCTCATTTCTGTCCATTTATTTTTAAAATGTTTTGGTTTTAATTAAACCCATAAAGAGGTACAAATAAACAGGCAGAGAGGTAAGATTAGAGCCTGGTATCTACAAAGTCGATGAGATATTTCAGATAAAGGACCAGAGCACAGCATATCTCCAGAGCTCACCAGACTAACGAATCCAGCAACAGGGTTGCACCCCGGGTGGGTTTTCACATTGGGCTCTTCTTCGTGGCACAAATTTGTCACCTCCTTCCTCCCTCACATTGACCTCAACTCTGAGCAAAATAAAACTTACTTGACCAGAATGCTGCTTCCACCTTTGTGTGGAATTTATTTCTCCTGCCTTTCTGACCAGCATCACCCCAGGCTCCAAGCACCGGGCTGGGAGCCGTGTTTCGTGTCGCTGCCTCCATCCCTCACACCCGACTCATGATGGGCCGAGAGTGACTTCTCCGTTCTCATCCTCAGCTTGTTCTCTTGTAAAATGAATTTTAATTAATAAACGTCGGAATGTCAGCTTGAGTTCCTCAGATGAAAGGCAGTAAAGATCTACAAGGTATCATTAATTTAGAATTAGTTTCAGAGACATCATTTCTTTAGCTTTATAACTGTCTATCCCTTCACCAATCCATCTCTAGGCAATTTTACATCATGATCATTTACCAAAATATCCTACAGGCTGTTATATTTTAAGCCTTTTCCATTTTTCTTTGTGGTTGCTCTGATTTGGGATGTGGACTCTCGGGAAAGATGCCTTTCCAGGCAGTGAAGGGACTCGCTGTCAGGCAAGAGGTCGCCGTCTTTAACCCCGCGAAGGCCACAGCAAGACACAGCCCCGTGCAACCAGGCAGCACACTGATTGTTGTTTTTATCAAAACCCTGATCTATAATTCATCTTAAAACGCTTTCCCTCCTTGTCACTCCCCTTACGCATCCCTTCAAGAACACTGCAGTGTGTATATTTAATCGAGGAACAGGAGAAGTGCTCATGGTCAAGGTGAACAACTTTAAAGAAGAGAAAACAAGGAAATGGGAGCACACAAAGCTCTGGCACTTATTGCCCAACCTAAACCAAAGCAACGGGGGGGGGGGGGGAAATCATCACACTTCTGCAAATAAACAAAGTCACAATGGAAGTTGCTAATGTTCAGTGAGTAAAACAGCAGCACCAAGAGCCTGTTGCAGCTGTTCCCTTCTCCAGAAGGCTACAGCCCTGTCTCAGAGCCTACATTGCCACTATTTTCTCTGCTTTTGAATATGACCTTCTGTCTTGTTTTTAATAAACAGGGTTTAGAAAAAGAAATAAAAATATTTCACAGAAAGTTTAGTCTCAGGAGAAGCCGCTTGCGTACCAAAAAGGATGGTTTGCTGATTGCAAATTGACAGATCTTTTTGCAGAAAAAACCCCATCTCTCTCCAACATTCGCCCTCTGCCCCCAGCTGATGGGCAATGCCTTTTCTTGAGGTAATGCTGAGATTCAGAATAATTATTATTTTATTTTTTTTAAAGTGACGAACCCCCCTCTAGTTCTTAGACAAACTGTTTGTTGGAATTGGCAAATGTCTGAAAAAAAACAACACTGCCCCCCTGCAAGGAGCCTCTCACTCCAGCTCTGGGGGTTGTTTTCAGAACTCCACATTGAGTGAAGAAATCTGTGAGCGAGACTGGGGAGAAGCCAGAGGACCTGGAGAGGAGAAAAGCTGTCCTGCCCTGGGCTTCCATCATTTGGAAGGGTAAAATTCCGGTGCAAAACCCTTCACAGAGCACCCCGACAGACAGGCATAGAACTGGGGGGTTCCCCAAGTGCTCTCGTTCTGTGCTGGGTCCCTGGTCCATCCCTGGTTGAGGGGGGGTCTGCAGCACATGAAGGACACGAGCAGGACCCACACAACAGAGAGAGCTCAGGAAAACCCAGCAGTCTCAGGATGTTTTGTTCATTTGTGTTTGTTGTTTTTTTTTTTTTTTTTGTTTGGTTTGTTTTTGTTTTTTCTTTTTGCATGTTTGTTTCTCTTTGGCAAAGCCGCTGTGGGGACAGCTGCAGGCTGTGGAACATCTCACACGTGGCCGTGCTCCATCCTGCCACACCGAGGACGACCTTTGGGAAACCGCACGGCACAAGCCTCCGAGAGCTCTGTTTAATGAGAGAAAAATTGATGCTCTCATGTCTCTTCAGTCGAGAGCTCTCCTCAGGGGCTTTCAGCTCCGCTTCTCCAGGAACAAAATCAGAAGCATGGGAGGGGTGAGGGGACACACACGTGCTCCTGCCGATATTCAGAGGTTACAAAAATCTTTACAAGAGGAAATACCCAAAGCACTTGTGCTCACTCCAGGGACAGCAACACCTCCTTCACCCTACCCCTCCTTGTGTCTTTTTTCCTATCCTTTCTCCATCTCACATTCCCCTCCATCCTTTCTCCATCTCACATTCCCCTCCATCCTTTCTCCTGCCTCCTACAGTCCGAATCCTCACGAACACAAATTTTTTTTTCTCCTTGCCAATTTTGGAGATTAAGTTTCCCGGCCAACTCCCAGGGAGAGAGGGAGATGGGAAACGCACCCGACAGGGATGTGACAATGTTAATAGGAAGAGAAGTCACTCACACAGGCTGCCACCAGCGCTCTGCCGCACTGCCCTTTCCTGCTTGACCCCATCTCATCTTCGGAATTTAAAACAACTTAAGACCATGTAGCATAAACGTATGCCTAATCTCATTACGCTAAGAATTCACAGGTCTTGATCTGGGGGAGTTTTTGCAGATAAATGGGGAGAGTTTTATAAAAGCGCCCGTCGTCTTTAAGAAGTCGCATTTGGAAGGTGTCTGCCAGATCATCCCCCCGTCTCTTAACCCGTGCCACGGGGCTCCATCCTTTCCAGTGGCACATTTTAACCCCCCCTAGAAGCAAAGCAGCACTCACAGCACACCTGGGGTTGTGCGCTGGCCGGAGCCACACGCAGCTGCGCGGGACGAGACCCGGAGCTTCTCAGGATGCTCCCAGGAGCTCTGCTCACACTTCGTAGCACATTTTATTCCCCAGTTCTCTATTCTCTTTTTTTTTTTTTTTTTTCAGGAAACAGATTATTACCACATCAAAAATTACCTATATAGGGAAAACAGAGATCTTTATTGTACGTTTCTCATGATTTCTGTGCTGAAAGGCAGGCAGGAATTCTCCCACGTGCAGTGAAAGCCCAGGTTTGGGAGGAGGCACCTGGGGCTCCCGGTTCGGTCCCTGGTTAATTGCTGCCGGCCAGAGGCTCTTCTGTTATTGCAATTAGACAAAAACCACCTTAAGCCATTCAGGAAATGTGAGCCTATAAATTTCAAAGGTTGAAACAGACCTGAAGGACACTCAGCGTGTACCAGAAATACTTAGAGAGGCTTTTTAATTTTTTTTTTTTTTTTTTAAAAAAGCTGATGTGTCCACTGGGGCTTTTCCTCTACAGCAGCCCCCAGCTCAGACCCCTTTGTGCAGGCGGGGGCGGGGGGGGCATTTGCTGTGGTCCCACACAAACACCTTCACCAGCTGCCCAAGCCCGGTTTGGTGGATGGGTTTGAGGCTTTCCCTCAAGCTGCTCACACGTATTTGTTGGCTTTACAAAAGCAGGAGCTAAATCCTGTTCTAACACTCGGACACACGTGTAGTACAACTGGTGTCACGGAGCGGCTGCACAGATAAAGCAAAAAAATCCCAGTGATTATCCCGGCCTGAGCCGAGACCAGTCACCAACTGCGGATACAGGATCCACGGTAATTTATGTTGCTTGGAGATCTGGGAGTTTTGTCTGACTCAGAACCAGATAAATATTGAACAAACAGCTCAGGAATTGTCCCAGTAGGTGGGAATTATATTACAACCAAGCTCATAAAAATGCAGATATTAGTAATGGGAAAGCTGCTTGATTTTTTTTTTTTTTTTTTCCATTTAAGCCTCCCAGTCCTGGCCCTGGATGGTTTTCAAATGCCTTTGGCTAGTGCCATGTGTACGTCTGTGCACGTATGGCTACTTCCCACACAAGCCATACAAATCCCAACATACAAACACAGACACAAAAGCAGTCAATCTACCCAAAGAAGCAATTAAAAACTGATTTTATTAGCCTGCATTAAAACCGGGTGAGGCTCAGAAATGAAGGAGAAATTGCTTTGCATTAGTTTCTCTGCATGTCATCCTGTTTCTAGCAGGGTTTTAATAATAAGCATACTTATTTGAATAGTTTGCTGATCACACTCATCAATCCTAAAATGCAGACTCCTGCCAGAGGAATTTATAACCCTTTTGATAGGACCTGACACTGGAACGCTTTCAGACCCGCGTGAGGAGAGCCAGGCGCGGTGCCCTGGGCAGAGGTGGTGGCTGCCACCGTCACCAGCCACCCCCGGGACACACATCCTCCTCCAACGGGATTGAGGATGGGAGCCAGGGATGCTCGTGAGGAACAGCCACAGTTTCACCCACGGTTGCCTTCCAGGGGGCACCAGCAGAGATATGGAATAAGTTTTATGTAAAAAAAAACAAACCAAACCAAAAACCCCACTAAAGAAGAACCCAGCAAACCAAACCCAGATCTTTGTTGTTTTTGAGCGTTTGCCTCCTTTCTCAGTGGAGACTTCAGAGGCAGCAGAACATTTTCAGGCCCTTTATTACACACAAAATACTTCTGGGAAATAGATAAAAAAATAATAACTTTGCTCTTAAAGTTCAGTTTCTTCTTAAGCGATGCCAGTATAGCCCAAAAATATAGGAGAATGGCTGCAGATTGAAAAAGAAAAAAAAAAAAGTGGTTCCAGTATAGACCTGGAAGCAGCCACTGGCTCCAGCGCCAGCACGAGCATTATATCACCCCATCACACAGAGCCAGAATTACTTGTCCCCGTTGGCTCCCCCCCAGCCTTAATCCTTTTCTGCAGGTTTACTGTGTTCTTTACTTGCTTTTTTATTATTTCCGGGGGCTTAAGTCAAGTTTTCAGTCAGGCTTTAAAGGACCTTATACTTTTTTGCGCCTGTAATATGCGGAAACCAAGAAATGCCAGAATGAAGTTACTCGGGCTCTGGAGGAGCCATTTGCAGGGGTAATTAGACATTCACAGCTGCAACCGGCCCCAGCCGCGTTCCCAGGTAGTTAAAAGCAAAAAATATTAATCCCCTGGTGGTGTGTATGTGCCGAGGTTCTACACCAAATTGGGATATTCACACCTAGAGAGATCGCTGCCGGAGAAGGCTCTCACCTCAAACCTGATGAAGCCAATGAGACGGTTTTAACGAGCTCTCGGCCGCGCAGTCCGTGCCGGGGGAGCACCCGCCTGCCCAGGGCTCGGAGGTGCCTGGCTCCATGGTTGGGCCAGGTGCTGTTGAATAACCCCGGGTTTAAACCCTTTGGGAAGGTGCAGGAGGGTCTCCCCTCACCCAGCACAGCAGAAAATGCTTCTTTTTAAATCCACACAGCGGCCAGTGCAGGAGGGGGCAGAGCCAGCAGCCCCTTCCCCACAGCTGGCCGGGGTTACACAGCGACAACGCCACCCAATATAGAGATAGAGCAAGGCACTCGTGTCAATGAACACGCTTAGTTATTCCTCAGGTGTTGCTTATTTTTTAATTATGGATGAAGATGCTCCAGACAAGGCCAGTAGGTACCCCAGAGCCCGTGGTGCAGCGTGGCTGGTGGCCAGGTCTCTCAAGGACAGCGCGGCTGCCGCTTGTGGCTCTGCTCAGGAGCAGGAACAGACCATTGTTCTCCCTCCGACAACTTCTGAGCTCAGTGAAATCTGTTTTTCATGTGTAATAAAGTTGCTGGTGGTGTGCAATTTGCATTTAAGTTGCCTGCGTGCACGCTGCCTGGGACTTTTAAGCGTCGTTCACCGAGCTAAAATAACACGGGAGTTCTCTGTCATCCCAACCCCATCCAGAGAAAGGAATCCATAGGAAAATAATTTAAAATATAATATCACCAGCAGATCTTCTATCTCGTATTAAGTCCCCTCGATAGGCTTTAGAGCAACTCGGAAATTGTTAATAAGAGGCAGCCCCTATCTGGGGGCTTGTGGAGAAGCACAAGATCAGGCTGCAGCGGTGGGAGAATGAAGGAGCTGCTGCTGGATGATCTGGGACGGAGCTGAACTAAACCTGCAACACACGAACTGGGCCTGGGACTGCCCACAGCCACCTGAGAGCATCTCGGACCAGGTCCGTTTGCAGAATTAAGCATAACATCACGTGGAGCCCCGCAGCAGGCAGAGGAAAAGGGACCACCAGGTCCAAGAGCAGCATTTTGCTCAGAATAACCACGTGCTGGTGTCAGACAGACCCCACAGGGCAGGTCTGGCACCAACCACTGTTCGAGTTCACGTTCCTGGGAGAAACCATCACCCCCGCTGCTGCTGGAGAGCATCACCCTCTCCTTCAGCCCGAAGCACGGCCAGATGCCCTCATCTGACCGCAAACAGGACAGGGGAGAGGTGCTCCCACCAAACTAGACTGACAACCCAGAGGTTTCCTTTAACAGGAACCAGACCCTGACCCCCACACACCACGCTGGCCGGAGCCCTCTGCCCAGCCCTGCCCTCGGAAACTGTCTCCATCTCATTTAGAAGCTGACTCCGTGATGGAGCAGAGCCGCCAATCAATCGTACAGCCATCGGCACGAGAGCATCCCCAATCTGCATTAGCCACCCGGGCAGCTTTCCAGAGCATCATCTACAGCACATGAATTATTGCCCAAACATTACTGCTGTCAGCACATTCCTCTCTATACAACTTCCTATTATTATTTTTTTGGCGGACAACCCTGAAATTTTAAACAGCTCAATCTTGCTAAAGTAATGCAACTGCCGACTGCCTCCAGGATGAACTTTTCATAAAAATCAACAATAATCCTTTTTCTGAGAATAGCAACAAAACCCCTCAAACAATCCCTTTTATTTTTTTCTTTGTTTGTTTTGATTGTGGTGTCTTTAGCAGCTCTGACTTTCATTCTAATTTGCACTAACAGCCTTTTATTTCTCTTGCAGTGGAAAAAAGAGACTTAAGGGATCCTTAAGCTTCAGTGACAGAGTATGAGGCCGCGAATAAATCAGGGCACAGACGGCGGGGTCAGCGGCTGCTGCTCGCTTCTCCGCTCATTAAGTGAAATAGGCGCTGAGTACCATTTGCTTTGAAACTGTTTTGCGCTGCTGTGATTCATCCAGGGAACGCAAGAGTCCAAGAAGCACTAGAAGTAGTCTTAAAAACCCTGAAAATGGGGTCAGTAAATTAGTGACTTAGTCCTTACTGCTCCTTCCCGTGAGCACTGCAGAGCAGCGATGGCTGGAGCGAGGAGAGGAGCAGATCTCAACACCCGCAGCGTCCCAGCCTTGGATTTAACTTTGAAGTTCAACATTTCAGTTGATATTACATATATAAACAAAATAGAGCTTTTCAATACTACCCCCAGATCTCCCAACCATTCCTCTGAAGGATCATGCCTTTCAAATAAATAAGACATTGGAAGTAAAAACTATGGAAAAAATCCCCACCTCAAAGCTGTATTTACATAGAGATGAAGGTAGAGATCTTGCCATAATTACATGAATCAAAGCCTTCATTTTAGTTTCAATAAGCAAATTACCTTGATAACTTTCCTGGTTATGGAAAACAGATATATGTATTTCTTCCAGGTCCTGAGCAGCATATGTGCTATTACATAATTAATAGATTGCACATTTCTTCTTTTAATCAATCACGGCTGAATTTACAATGCAAACTTTTAGCATAACAAAAAACGTGACTGATTATCCAAAAATATTTATTCAAGATTAAAAACATGCAGCATATGAATATTTTAATAAATATTAAATATTTATGTATCCTTTCCAAAGCTTCCATAACTGGGCTTTTAATTAATTTATCATAAAAAATTTATAGAGTCAGGTAGACTTTTAAATCTAATTATTAAATTATATCCCCGAGCTTCAGGTATTCACCTCTTTCTTGTCCCAGCGTGGAGCAGGACGAGCTCCAGCGAGGCCAGGGAGGCTGCACCAGCAGGAACAGACTCCGCCGCAGCCCGGGAGCGGATGAAAACGCATTCCCAGCCTCCTTCAGAGCAGCTTGTGGATTGTAGGGATACACCGGATTAATGAGCATTTGCATTTCCCCACAGCACGGACTTGCCAGCTGAAAGCAGGAGGTGCTGCTGGGAGATGCTCGGGGTCGGGAAGAGGAGGAGGCTGAGGGTCTGGAGTGAATGGCGGGAGGGCACGGGCCACGCTGGCCATTCCCAGGACAGGCTGGAGCAATCTGCTCCCTGCGCGTCTCGGCATCTCCCATCTCTCCACTGTCACGGCCACAGATTGCCTCTGCTGGGATGGCCATGGGTTTGGGAGGATGACAAGAAGCCCAAGCTGCCTGTGTCTGCTCGATTGCACCGCGAGCTGGCACAGCCAAACCCGTCCTGCCACCGAGCTCCAACGCCACACCGGCTGCCCGGGTTCGGTGGGGCACGTCCACCCTGCCTGGGGGTCCCTTTGCCGGCACCCACCCACCTCCCCAGCACCACAGGCTCAGACACCGAGCTCCCCAAGGACACCTCTCCCTTTTTGCAGCCCCCCCCAACAGCTCCCGGCAGGAGCAGCTGGTTGCCAAAGGAAGGAGGGCCAGAGCCCAGCTCCGTGCCCAGGGATCGAGGAGACAATGCCTGAGCTTGGCTTGGCAGCGCCTCTCGCTGCTCCCCACAAACCTGCCTGGATTTCTCCAGCAAGCTGCTGCAAGGGAAACAGAAGTCACCTTTCCTCAAATCACAAAGGAGCACACGCCGCTCGCTTGTTCCCATTTGACCCGCTGGCAGCTGCCGAGTTGAAGGAGAAAGAGATGGAGTCAGGAACTGAAATGCTGAAGCCCATTATTTTCAGGAAATTGTGCTCCTGGAAGCCCTCGTAGCTTTTGTAATCACCTCCCTGTGCCACCGAGAGAACTCGGTTGAGCAGCCAAAGGTGGTCACAGCCACACGGGCAGACCCTGAGCTTCTCACAGGGACGCCCAGTAAGAGCAAGCAAGAGTAAATTATTAGGAGGAGCCCTCCAGCCATGTTTTCAGCATGTTTTTAACATCTTCTATTATCTTTAGTCGATATGCACATGACATTTTGGACAAAGACAGCATCCCTCATTTCCTTCCATTTCAAAATTCCTGTCATCTGTTACAAAAATGATGTCATGTAGCATCCCAGTGCCAGCGATGGACCCCCAGGAAATCCCCAAGACTCCAGATGAATATATTGGCCCCACTAAGAGCCTTTGACTCAACCCCTGGAGCAAACGACCACATCACTGAGAACTTGACCAAATGAGCACTGAGATAAATCCCAGGTTGTCCTGCCTGGCACAGAGCTTGGCCACCTGGAAATACCACTGCCCTCAGAGGAGAGAAACAGATGCAGAGAGCCCAGGTCCAGCTACGTGACCTCCCAGGAGCTCCACTGCTTTCCTCCCATGGGATCGCAGCTAAACATTACATCAGCCTTCCACAAACTGGAAAAAACAAGATTTGGGATTTTGGGCTGGTTGCAGAGCCATTGGGAAGTTTCTGCACAAGCCATCCAGGTCTGTGTCTGTCTCCACCGACCCCCTTGCCTGGAAGCATTCCTCCTCCTCCCCCAGTACTCCTTGTCCTGGGGGGGTTAGCATGTTCAGTTCTAGACGTATTACATTTATGGGCCAGGCTGGGTTGCTCTCCCCTCTCCCAGCCCTGCTCCACGTTCCCAGGCAGGACACCCAGCCAGGCTGTGAGGAGGCAGCAGAGACATGAACACCTCGAAGGAAGCCAAGGCTGAACCCTCCGAGCTACAAGGAAGGGCTGGGAATGGCTGCAGGAATCACTGCTCAAGCGCGGCTCTTTTTCCCCTGCTCCTGCTTCCCCAGCAGCAGATAACCCTCAGTTAATTGTTCCTGGCTTAATTACCTCTTCCCAGAATAAGAGAAACTTCACTTTACCAGCAACTATCGGAAGCTTCAGGGAGGGAAGTGTTCCTGCCTTACGTCCTCCCTGCTTTCCATAAAGCACTCTGCCTTATGTGCACCCCCCATGACACCCCATGGGGGTCTGCAGCCGGCGGGGGGGGGCTGGCTGGGGTTCCCAGAAGGTTTCCTGAGGGCTGTCAGGGCAAAGCCTTCCTCCCTGGAGCACCCAGTGTGTCCCCACCCCTGGGGAGCCGATGGCTGCGGTCCCCCCGCTGCTGTCACAGGCTCGGTACAGGCCATCAGAACAGTTCAAATGCATCTTCTTGAACGTGGCCAACACTGATTTTATGATATACTTAACACCCCATCCAATAGCTATTAGTTTTACTGTCAGGCACACAATGTATGCGATCCATCTTTCTTCTCGGGCGCACCACGTGTCCCCTCTCAGATGACATTCCACTGCAGCAGTCTTTATTTGTTACCGTGGGGTCTTTAAGCGCTAACATTAAAGCTCTTATCTTATTTTGGTTTGTTTGTTATTAAGGGCACGTTTTTAATCGGGATCAGCCTGCGGTTCCTGCTCAGACAGGGCAGGGAATGGCTTTGATTTCCTCTTTGGCTCCGCAGCACCGAGCTCCTGCCGCAGCGCTGCCCTGGGAGAGCAGAGCCCCTTGCCAGGTGCTTCGAGGGGACGATGCAGGGAACAGCCAAACCCTCCAAAATCCCATGCACGGCACGGAACAGCCTTATTTCCTTTGTCTGTCAACCCTCTTTCTTCATGCAGCATCGCCGCAGCGCAGGGGCAGGTGACCCCCAACGCCTTTGTCCCAGGGGAGGTGACCAACTGCTCCAGCACAGGTGAGGGCTGTGGCCTTCCTTCATCCTGCACCGTGTCATTAGTAAAAGCCACCTGTAGCTACAAGGAGTACCCCCCGACTTCAGGCTTGGCCCACATCACTCTGTGCCACAATTCCCAGAGGAGGAGGCTCCACGGAAGCGGGGTCTGGCACCGGCAGGGAAAGCTTTCCCAAACCCGCGCCTGAACGAGCCCCTTGGCAGCAGGATTCACGCTGGTTCTGTTTACACGTAACAGCATTCAAAGTGGTACAAATGCCCATCAAAGCTCAGTCTCAGGCTCCATTAAGCAGCGGGGCTGTCAGCCAGAACATGACCACTTCAAAAGCCTCCATGAATTATTTGAGAAGCGTTAACGGAACAGTTCTCTTGCAAAAGTGTTTGGGCTCTCTGAAATCAGAATGAAGAGGCGTGAAATCTTACCCTGGCAAAAATAACGCTTAGTGCTTGAGCATCAGTCTCTCCCATCCTGTTTTCACTTGGTATAAGTCAACCAACACCATCAACCAACACCGTCGGAAATATTTATCACCCAAATTTAGTTCGCTGTCCAAGCTGAGTTGGTCTCCACTGAAGAGCTGCTCTACCCTTGCCTACATGAGAACACCCTGGGTAACAACCACTGCCACAGGCTATAAACACCCCCACCCCTGTAGGTGCTACCACAGTCCCTCGTTTGTGGGAACACCCTTCTGTGCCACAGAGAAACCGTGCTGCTTCCCAACCCTTCTACACAGAGGACGGCAGAGCAAGCTTTGTATGGACAAAGTACTCTGATAGAATATTAAACTAAATAATAGCAATTAATTAGGCTTGTGTAAAGCTATTAACCTTCAAATCCCTATAGAAATAATAAGTGGTGCTCGAGTCCTCTGGGATGCAGATGATATTACCCCACTGCATAGAAGAGGAAGCGGAGATCCAGAGCAGGGAAGTGATTTCTGCCCAGGGCGATGCTGGAGCAGGGGAAGGCTCTGATCATCCTCAGCTCCAGGGCCCAGGCTGCTGCCTTCAGCCCACGCGTGGGTGGGTGGGTACAAGTGACACCTACAGACACACCGGTTCTGAGCACCCCATTTCTAACTGTTCATTCCAGCCCGACAGGCGATGTTTGCAGAGCAGCATTTGCATCATATGAAAGTGGGATTTTCATTCAGGAGCAGGTGATGCCTGCAATATTTTTCTTCTCTAGTCCCCCCCGCAGTCCTGTGCAGGTGGGCACAGCAGCCTCTCTCCTCACCCCCTCCTGGGTGTTAGCATCACACCCAGATGGAAAGAGAAGGATCTTAATCTTCTCCTAAGCTCTCTTCCCAAATGCCTTCCTCACCTTCTGGAGGGAAACACATAATAAAAAAAAAGCTGAGCATCAGCTTAAACTCAGAAGCCTCTCCAGGGCGTTACATCCACAGCACCAATAAATCTTGTAGGTTTTTTGCATAGTATCTCTACAATTCAGCCTTCCCTGGGGCATGCAGCTAACCTTCTCCAGGTTTTCATCATCTTACAGCCTAATTATTGCAACAATCCCATCATTTTCATCTTTGTTTGGAACACCGGCGGGTTTTGCTTGCATCACCCCTTCCGTGCATCTCTCCTCACTGCATCAAACACAGGCTGCCTCGCTTCCCAGAGCCCTTCACAGCTTCTCCTCCCTTTCCCACCTTTATTTCAGCTTGGCCCAGGTTCTATCACACATCAATTATGGTAAAAGCTGCCTACAATTACCCACAAAACCACTTCAGTGCTCGGCTTTGAGTCCTGTCCCAAACCTCACCTGCTGTAATACGTGAAAAAGGCTGCAAAACAGTTAGATTGCTCGTGTCCTGAAACCATTAATTTTACTGTTCTCCCATAGTGCTGTTGTTTCTGGACCAGTTCTGTACTTCTCACAGATATAAGCACGCTTCTAATTAAACGATGCCATTGCCCGTTTGGTGGGTGGGATGCTCCCGCCCGCGACTGCGCTCCCCACGCGTTATTACACTTAATGGGAAATTAATAACATCACTCCCAAAAGCTTACAGTTTCCTGGGGTGGGCTCATCCCTCCAATAACACTAATGAGTCCTGGGGTGGGCACTTGGGCTGGTGTTTACATGGAAATTAGAGCTCCCAGCCGCCTCCCTCCATTATGGGGCAGGAGGAGCTCTTCGCTGGGGTACCTGATTTGCCTGTTTGTGGTGGCTCAATTCTCACCAGAAACAACGGTTCTTTCATCTAAAAGTCTGTTGAAACCCACCACAAAGACCCTATAATTAGTTGGCATGATGGTTCCAGAAGAAAGGAGAGATACAAAACGCAGCTCAGGGCATCTCAACCAGGGGAAGACTCAGCTCCGAAAATCCTTGCTCTTCAGGGGTGCAAGATATCCTGCTTTGCTGTAATGAAAGTCCTCTTGTCCAACGTCCTCCAACAATCTGCCTTTAATGGGGTTACTATTGCAGAGGTAAAGCATTTTATATGGAACCAGGTTTACATTATCCTCCTATTCGGAGATCTAGCTTGCAATGCTGTTCAAATCCTTTAATCCATAAATAGGATTCCAGCCAGAGCTGGGCTGCCTTCCAAAACTGTAATCTCCAGTATATGAATTATTACAAAAAGATTAGGGTGTTTCGAGTAATAACATTTCAAATAAATCAGCTTTCATGGAGGAACAACAAACTAATATCGGAAATAACAATATAAAGACATTTATATAGCCACTCGCTGGAATAACTTCACTAACCAAAGGGATTCTTTCCTCATTTGCATCATTTTCTTTGAGAATGGTACCTGTGCCTTTGTCCCTCCCCTACTGGGCTCTGCTGTGGAGCCAACAAGGTGCTCCTGCGTCAGCCCCTCCGAACCCCCAGCCTTCTGGTACCCGGAGAGGTAGGCTGGTGTTTCTGCAGACGATGCTGTTCCCTCCAAGCCTTCAGCTTTACATAATGCTGTGATGAGGACGGGCAGATAATCCTGAAGGCCAGAGACATTCCCCCAACTCCATTTTAATAACGATGAGCTTTGAGTTTAATTATTATTCCTTGTGCATTTGCAAAAGCCCTCCCTTCCACATCCACAACATGTACCCGCATGCAGGGAGAGCTAAATAACCATCCCTTCTTGATTATTTCCTGCTTCCTTTGCCAATACTATTATACAACAAATGTGTTGGGCTGTTCTCCCCTGCAAACTGTACGGGCGCAGGAAGGAACCACCTCTGCAGAGTTCAAAACAGCAAGATGGGAGAGAAATTAAAAGGCTCAGGGTGTGGGCAGGTGAGACGGCAGGGAACGAAAGGTGAAAAGGAGCAGAGCGAAGAGCAGCCTGTCCCTTGAGGTACCCGGGCTCTGGGCACAGGCTGGGTGGTGGGCAGCAAAGCCCCCTTTGGTCCGGGCGAGCGAGGGGCTGCGTGCCCAGCGCCAGCCGCGATGCTCCAGGTTGCCTAGTGACGGATGCGAGGTCCGAGGTACCCACGGATTTATGGCGTGCCTCCCCGCCTTCCAAGTGCTATGAATAAATGACACATCTCACTTCCTTATTTATCCATTTGTGAAGCTTAATGGGCAGTTGTGGAGAAGAGCACTGAGCCTTTTATGGGGTAGGGCAGGCTGCTTTCCTGATTTACACTTGCATCAATGGAGGGGAATATGGGCTCTGCAAATCTTTTTAAAGAAAACAAAGAAATCCAAAGAAACACAGCCAAACTGTGCATCCTAAAAAACAAACTAAACCTGCCGCCAACTAGGAGTCCCTGGACTGAATTCAGACCTGATGATACTATCAAAAAGGCAAGGAAAGCTCCTGCCAGATGCATTCCCGGGCCAGCGAAGGGGCTCCGTGGGCTGCAGTGCCCCAGGCAGGGAGACCCCGGGACAGACCATCCAAGCACACACTCGCCTCCAGCACACCCTGCCTGCCCACTGCAGGCAATGGCCCTGTTTTAAGAGGTGGCATTAAATAACATACATAAATGTTTTAAGAATCTGGGACTAAAAGGTACAGGCGGTCCTTGCACAGTATATGGACCGTGTTATTGCCGTGCGGTGCGTGCAGGGCTGCGGGGATCAGACAGACAGACGGACCAGCAGCTGTGGGAAGTTCTCTCAGCAGCCCCTTCTCATCAATTGTTCTTATTCTCATAAACCAACCCCCCCCCCGCCCAAGACCTTCAAAATCCAATCGCACCTAAAGCTCCTGGAATTAGAGCTTTGATAAAAGATACCCTGTGTACGATCAGAAACAGCACTCAGACATTCTATCATGAAAAAGAAAAGTTTGATGTTCCTCATCATTTTTTTTGGCAAGATTCTTCAGGTATTCAGCTGTGATTTACAGAGGACATTTTGCTCTCTGTATGATAAATTACACCAGGATACGAAGGAGAGTGAATAGCAAGTGAATCAGGACATCTGATTTTTAAAGGTCCTATGACAAGGAAAATAAGAGCCAGAATTAATTATTATTTTTTTAAATGCTGTAGATTTAGGGAAAACGTTAAATCATGCATATCATTTTCAAAGCAACACTACTATAAAGTTACAATGCCATGTTCTTCTAGTGCAGACCTTCCTCCCCTGCCATCCCCAGTGGTCACCCCACCATCAAAACTACTGTTTTTGCCAGAATCTCTGTTATTCCAGATTGAAAAGCTTTCAGTGCAAGCCTAAAAATACTAACAAAAAACCACAATGCCTTTTCTCCTTTTTACTTTCTAATGGACAGCAACGCAAACAATCCATAATCACATGAAATACAGCTCTTTTTGCCAGCCTATAATTTTTTTCTGCGGTGCATTAAGGTGGAGAGCAACACCTTGGTTAGAGACTGTCAGCACATCCACTACACAACCAGCATTATTTTTCCCCTGGAATTCATCTTTCAACCATTTCAAATTGAGCTGAAACTTTGACATGCAGCCTGTCAGTTCGAGGAAGAATTATTATTATTCCCAGAAAATTAAATAAATCAGGTCAAACTTTATGACCAGCTTTCCCACCCACCATGAATAAAACTCCCAGTTCTTTCCCTCCCCCTGTCCAGCCGCTTCTGAACACCCTCAATGTTAAATAAAGCACAAATGCTGTTTAGCACCGACTGGGGAAGGGTCCTGGAGGGGAAGGAGAGCATTGCTCAGGGGCTTGGGGGAAAGCTGGGGGCAGCAGAGGCTTTACCCACAGCCTGTACACTCATTTTTATGAGCACAAACTGCAACAGGAACATTTTACAGAGAACAGGGTAATTCAAGCTAAGGAACCCAATGGAAAAAAAACTCCACCGAAACCCAGCAATAAAGGAACACAAGCGTTTGTTGTGGCAACAGCTACAGCAGAGCAGCACCAGCCCCAAGAAATAAAGCTTTCACCATGGAATACTCGTTACCAACCCAGTTACCTCCAGCCAGAGCAATTAGCTCAGGGAAGCCACCTCACAACTTTCCAGGTTAAACAAAAGACCAAATCTTTGATTTAATCAACTCCAGGCTGCACATAGCAACGATTTCTTGCACTTTTCTATCTCATACCATGAACTCCTGTGCCCGTACAATGACTCACAATGTAATTGTTTTCCCCCAGACTATTACTTCTCATACCTTATGTTGGCTGAAGGAGACACGTGGCTACAACCTGCTTTTGAGCCCAACTCAGGTGAATCTCTGTTGCTTCTGTCAAAAACATCATCTCATAAAAAAATTCAGCAAGTTCCTCTAAAAAGAGAGCTGTAGGACGTTCCTGCCCTTTAAAGCCAAGCCCATTGCCAGCACCTGGGCATCTGCCTGCAGGACTGGGTGATTCTTTCCAGCTGTGAGGACACCCAGCTGGGCAGCTCTCCTTAAATCCAGTTTGTTAACCCTTTCCTTGTGAGACTGAGGGTGCTCCCTCCCCTGTGGGGTGCTCAGGAAGGTCATGCCACCACCCACCCTGCCCAGAGCATCCCCCCATCACCACCCACCCTGCCCAGAGCATCCCCCCATCGCTCCCCACCCTGCAGAGAAAACAGCCAGAGTCCTTGCTGAATACAAATACAGTTGTTTGACTGGATTCGCCAGCGTTTTTAATGCCTATCATTATGTACTGATTGAACTAGATTAAATAAAAGCCACCTTGCTCAATTTCTCCTTCCGACTGCAGCCCGTTTCCACCTGACTTGGGCTGCTCAGGGAGTCAATGAGACTTTCCTGCATATATTACCCCCGGATACGCCATTCAGCAAAAATAATAACAACATCTGACAAAGTTTATTGTATTAAATAGAAGGTTGAGAATTCTGTTAACCTGCAGTACGTGAAGGAGCTAAGCTGCACAGAAACAACAGAAAATAGCACCGATTGCTGTGAAATAATTTGCTATTCATTTAGCTGTCAGGTGCACTTTTGAACAGAAGTTCTAGCGCAATTCAGCTCTAATAAATAAATGCTTGAAATACACTTTGTACTACGTAACCGTCTCCTTGCATTAAACTGAAAAACTCAATCAATAATCCAGAAAAATTCAACCCAACAGCAGGTTGTTTTCCTATTATTGAATCTTTTTTGTCCAATAACCCAGACAACTAGATTAACTGTAAAGTATGTGCAATGAAATAATTCTCTACTATGAATATTGTGTTGCTGGGACCCATTAGCATTTTAGACAGGCTGTAATTAGGCACGATGGAACCCTGTGGATTTTGGAGTTCAGGCTCATATCCAAAAATCCCGGGGGGAAATTTTTACCTAGTTCCAGAATTTTGGTGGTGAATGACAAAAGGACCCGCATAAAGGCTTTTCCCAAAGGTGAGCCCTGCCCCGAGCACGGCACAGCCCCTGACTCCTCGCTGGGAAAACCACCTTAAAAGCCTCAGCAGATGGTGTGTCCTGGGGAGGAGAACTGGAGGTGAAAGACGTGTCTGTGGGTGAACCTGCAAAATAATTAAGGGACAGGCTACAGCCTAAAAATCACCCGCAGAATTGTTGCCAGATAATTGTTAAATCCCTGCCAGGGATCACTGCCCAATCTGCTCCTCAGCCCAAGCTGGGCCAAGAAAAGGTTTGTTTTTTCTTTATTAAACTTTCGGACACGCTTCCAGGAAAATGAGGGGGTTGGAAACTTTCTCTCTCTTTCCAAACACTACAGCTGTGGTTCGAGCTGGGTGCCGTGAAGGTGTGGAGGTGCAGCCGGGGTCTGTTCGCACCCTGCAGCCCTTTCTCCACCATTAACACCCAGCTCCAGCTCATCCCACCACGAGCACAACCAGAAAGGTGCCTGCTGCTCCTAACGCTTTGGAGCTACCTGGCTGTTTTCAAACCTCTTCCAGCTTTTTGCTGCTGGGATTAAGATCTGGATTGCTTTTGGATCTTTATTCCTCCTCTCCCTCTGCCGCTCTCTCTCTGATCTAATCTCTCGCTGGGTGTTGGTGCTGCAGCTCAGCACTAACCACGGGCACTTAGATTTATGGAGCCGTACCCGCAGAAGACATCAAGGTGAGATCAGCTGTTCTGTGAATTTTTCACGGCAAACTTTAGCTCTCCTCGCTCTGGCAGGGCTTTTTTCTTCTCCTAATAACTGGGGACGCAGCACAGAGTCTAGAGAGAGATAAATGTACTTCACGATGATTTGGTTCTCCGCTTGTTTGAAGGGGACAATATTCCAAGGACACAGCTTTCAAAATATTGTCCTGTTTTTGCCACCGAGCTGTCTGACTGATGTGTCATATATTATCCGGTGCCGCAAAACCTGAGTGAAGTGGATGAGTTGAAGTTATGATTATAGAATTCCTTATGACCCTAAGCCGGTACTGAAAATGTCTACCTTTGTATTATCTAAAGTCTCTTTTTATATTCTTTCACTTTTGTTGTGCAGATCGATCAATACGACGCACCATAACTCTGCTGTCCCCTTCTTGGGCAGATTCTTCCCCTTTTCAGTTAACACCGGTGCGAGGGTGACACACGGCTCTGCTCAACCCCGTCCCCAGCACTGACAGCACAAACCCAAACTTCATATTTTAATATTACAGGATAACCCTGTAGGAGGACACGGCGCACTTTAAGAACTGCACTCCGAATGCCATCGAGGAAATCAACGCCCAGTCCCCAAAATGAGCTCAAAAGGTCCAAACAGATGATAAAGCACGTGAACTATTTTCTGGAGCGATAACCCCAGTGCAGGGACCCCTCTCCCTTTCCATCGCTTCTGGCTGGAGCGATGGCCAAAGGACACATCACCCACTAACTTTGATGTCAAGTTTGGCAAAAAGCTGGGGTTGTGTTTACCCTTTCCCTGACTCAGTGACAGGTCGTTCACACAGTGCTGTCTGGGTGTAGGTCTGGGGGGGTGTGTGGGGCCGGGGGTCTTTGCAGTGGGAAGATTCCTGTCTAAAGAGCGCGGTGCAGCATGGACCCCTGTGCTGGTGACACGTGGCCCCAGGGGGACACACAGAGGACCCCGGTCCCTGCAGCTTCTCAGGGGTGGGAAGCAAGAGGCCGATGGATGCCGAGTCAGAGGGAAACACACGCACGGGGTCGGTTTTGCTCTGCCTTACCCTGGTGTAAATCTGGCAGAAACACTCTTCAGGGGAATCGATCTGTCTCCCAAGTCTCCTCTCCCCAGCGTTAACGCCGGTAACGTATTGTTGTTTACCATCCAGGACCATTGAATTCCCTTCTCTGAATATTTCTTCCTGCAGTTGCTGTGAATTACCTTTTTCCCTTGACAGCTCTGGCGAGGAGATGCTCCGGGGGCCGCAGGAAGGTGCTGGGCAGGGTCCAGCCTCCTCCTCCCAGCACCCAGAGACACCCCCAGCCCCCAGAGACACCCCCAGCCCTGCCGTGGGACGGGGGGATTCTGCTGGCCGGGCTGTGGCACGATGCTCCCGTGGGGCTCATGTCGGGGATGCTGTCAGCCTTTAACTTGTTGTTAAACCATGTGCAATGCACCATCAGAAATGGGAAGGCTGTTCACACCTTCCTTTGGGTGAGCTGTGTTCCCCCAAACCCGTGTTTCCCCAAGATTTGGTGGATCTGTTTCAGCTTTGTGCCTCGTGTTGCCCAGCATGGGGGGTGAAGGCCAACAATCCCTTTTCTTTTAAGAGATGAGACTGTTCCGAGGTGCCTGCAGCCTTAAAACTGACTGTGGCAACCCGCTGTCACCCCCCAACCTGCTAATTGAATACTTGCCATTTTTTTTCAGATGGTATCATAGGAACATCTGAAGTTCTTTTTGCCACTTTCATGCATTTCTTCAGTAACTTTTTTCATTACTTAGTCTTTTTTAGCCGAGTTCATTTTCTTTGATCCTCACAAATTTTTCTCCCAGTTCCTCTGATAATTTTTTAAAAGAAATCATGGTAACTTTGAAACGCCTTTCCCCATGTCCACGCTACACAGCATGGCTAAGTGAGATTCCTTCCCAACCTTTAAGAATTGTAAATGTGACCCTGCTAAAGAAAATGCAGAAAGTGTCATCTCTTATAACATATAAGACAGTAAAAGACTGTAATTTATAAGGCTAAGTACAAAGGGCTGTTTTTCTTTGAGCTAATTAACTGGAAGAAGAGCATAACTAATTAACTGGAGAGACACAGAAGGAAATATGAGGTTGTAGCAAAGCCCCGTGACTTTGGATGCTCCTTTTCATCTGGTGGATGGGTTGCTGGGGCTGGGGCTCTGCCGGGGACCGGTCTCTGGCCCTTCCCTCTCCTCTGCTCTTCCCAGCAAAATGCTGGCCCGTCCCTGGGGTCCCCAAAACTTGCAGACCAGGATGCTGTCCTATCCTCCGAAGGGCAGCAGATTTGAAACTCACTGCATTTCATTGAGTCAGACAAGCCCCATCGCGGGGGGGAATTGTTCTTCCCAGGATGAGGTTGTAGTTACTCCTATTCAAGGGTCCAAATAATTCCGGGGTTTTCTTGGTACCTCCAAAACTCAAGCTGCTGTTATTTTAACCGCTCAGTACAGCACAGGGCTGCAGACTCTGTGGCATCATCTCCAGTGACAACACTAATTTGTGGAGTCGTTATAAGGGAACCTGAGGAATCTCAAGTGGTCAATCTCTTCCCCTCCCTCCACCCCCTGGAAATCCATTAAAACACATGTTTAGGGGAATAGGCTTCAAAAATAAGTGACCGGTATGCATGCACCTGATAAGACCTACAAAATTAATCACAATAAATGACACTGTTTAATGGAGAAAATGGTCCCTGTTATGGCTGTTATCTAGAAAGGAAGCCATTCAATTAGAGCTGGAGAGGTATTTTGGAATTTTCTAAGCAGATATAATTTCTTGCTGGATTCCTCAATCTGGCTAGAATCGTTAAAAGGGCAGCAGAAATATCATTGCAGGAAAAACCACTTGGCCTACAGAAAGAACCATTTTCTGTGCTGCTGACAGCATGTATTTTCTTGGCATCCCCACAGCGAGCCCCAGCGCTCACACCACTTCCCAGGCTGGTTTTGGACGATTCGGGGTGACTCTGAGCCTCCAAGCAATGTGTTCCCCGCGCAGTGCCAGGCCTCCCACCACCACCTCTCCTAGGAAAAATTCCAAATCTCATCAAACCCTCTGAAGTTCTGGGCTTCTGCTCATTTCCCGCGCTGCTTTGGCCGGGCAGCCCCTCAGCTACATCCCCTGCCCTCAGAAGTGCTGTGGGTGCGAGGGGCAGAGCCGAGAGCATCACACCATCCGATTCCGAGCTGAACTCAACTCTCGTGGGAATTTCTCACACACGGTACATAACGAATGACTCTTCCAATAATGTTGTGCTGCCCAGCACAGGCACTGGATGTCAGGTGCCATAAAAGTAAGAGAAGACAATATGCAGCACAAACATATCTCATTATTTTATGCTAGCTGCTGCAATTATTATTTTTTTTTTTTCTGTAACACAGGCAAGGAGTTCCATAAATTACAGAGTTATCACCCATCTGATCTGCTCCTGAGCCTGCTCTGGACCTGCTTTCAGTACCCAACTGTCAGACAGCAGAGTGCTGAAATTTAATGTTTGCAGACATATCCTGAGATGCCTGGGAGCAACGCTGAGGCAGGAAGGATGCTTGTTTAGAGACTGCTCTTTAGTTCCCCCAAGGATGCAGCTACAGTCATAGTTTTACCACGACCGGGAATGTGCTAAATTTCATTAAATTCATTAAATTGCATAATTGCATTTGCTACTGAAGTAATCTTTCAAGGGAGCCACAGCCCAAGCTCTCTGGGGCAGCAAGGACTCGAATCATACCCCAGGACAGGTATTTTTTGTGATGTCTTTGTGAGATGCCTGGGAGGTGTCCCTGGGAAGGGAGACAGCGCACGGACCTTCACTGGGAGGTGGTTGGAAATCCCTGGTTTTCCCATTTCTTGGCAAGAAGGAAAAAAAGCCAGGATCTCTCCAGGGAGAGGAGGAGGAAAGGGAGATTTTCTCTTCCACTGAACGTATCTCAGCCTGTTGGGAGCGATGCCCCCCCTGGCCTCCCCCATCAGCCGGGGTCCTCTCCTGCCACTAACGAGAGGCTCTGATCTCATCAGCCGCCTTCCTTCCACAGGAACCACCTCATTTTCATCTACTCTGACATTTTTCTCTCCATTAGTACCCAGGGCCAGAAACAATTTGTCCAGGTGCTTTGCCTTTCCCTTTCTATTCCCACAACAGAGCAAAGTGAATCATAAAAAACCACCAAAATTACAGCAGGGAAAAGACCTTTTGGGCCTTTCCAGCCTTCCCTCGGGGGTAAATGCAGACAGGATTCCCACAGTACGTTTTCTACTGCTTTAATCAGTTCAATTTTCATACTGTGGGTCACAAAGGATTAGATAAGATGAAGGTCTAGGGAATCAGTTTATCCTTTGTTTTTATCAGCAAAATTCTGTTCTGGGCTAAACCAGTGGGAAACTTTTAGTATTTTGCTGAATGCTTGATAATTCAGAGTTCATATGCCAGGGAGAAAGCAAAGAGGTGTCCTGAATCTGTAACACTTGTTTTAGTCTGATGTTATGGCTCCTAGTAACAAAGACTGATCATTACCCGTGTTTCCTGCAAGGTTCAATGTGACTGTCATCGCCTGGTCCCCCTGCTATGCTGGCAGCTGTCCCTGTCCCAGAAAAGTCATTAAAATCACTACAAGATGGACTACGGGTAACTTTGCGGAAGATAACCAAAGGATTTAGAACCTAATTCCCTCTGTCTGTCAAAAAAATGTAATATCTGTCAGAGGTTCCATCCCCTGGCTGTGCTCTCTATCAACATTCTCACCAGTTTTGGTTAAAAATCCCCCTGATGTCAGCGGGAGCAGATCTGGGTCCAGGCTGGGCTACAGCCCCAGCAGCTCCAGGGGTTTCCAAAGCTGCCCAGGATGGTCAGCCCTGGAGTTATACCAGTTCTATCAGAGCAGGCCATCAAAACACTCATCTCCACAGCCCAGCCCAAACCACGTGTTAAAGAATATGTGTTATTGGAAATGTCTAAATAAGAAAAAGGCAAACAATATGGACAAAGCGCAGCAAAGGGCTGGAGCACCGAAGATACCCAACTTCATCTCCTGACTTGAGCGAGCGTTTGAGCCCCAGCCCTCAGGGCTGTCCCTGTACGGGCACTGGGATCTGCGGCTGCATAAGCCAGAAGAAGACAAGTTTCCCACCAAAAAATGCCGAAAGGGGCTGCGGTGGCCGTGGGACACGCCAGGCTGCGGTGGCCGTGGGAAGGCAGCAGCGTGGGGAGGATGAGCAAGGCATAAAGCAGGGCTGAGTTTGGACGTGACAAGTATCAACACACACTAACAAGGGTTTATGAGTCCAGATGATAAACAATAATGAGAACAGCTGCATCTCAAATGAGTCCTTCTTCTCCCAGAGAATATAGGAGATTTCAGCTTATTCAAGTAACATTAGCTTGGGGCAGGGTTAGATTGTTCTGCGTTTTGACCTGATTTTGTAATTATCGCTCCTTCATAGAAAGATGTGTTGTTTAAATATCCTCTAATTTGCTTTCAGAGATCATAAACCCCTCTTTATTATCTACCGCGATGTACTACAGACAGATAATGACTGACTTTTGCCTTCTTTACTTAGAAAAGTGCATTTAATTTTGTGAAATAATGGAGACGTTTGTTCATCTTTAATACTCTTTTCTGTGCTTCATTCCCTTTTACCCAATAAAGCAGCCCCCTTTGGAGGTCTGCTCCCTCTATTACTCCTCTGCAGACACCGTACACAGCCGAGGGCACTGAAGTGTTGGATATTATTCAAAAACATTGGACAAAACCGCTGCCGGAGCGTCACACGGAAATGCCTCATCTCAGGTTTAATCTGTTCCATTTAACGCACGCGTAGCCAGCACGACTTTCTCCAAATTACTTATAATTAGGGCACTTGTCATTACAGAACGGGGGTGTCTTAGGCCAGCACCGAGCCAAAGGGGCGATGGCCAGGAGCTCTCTCTCTCGGGTGTCTCTGCCCCAAAGGGGAAGCCTCTCCCCAGCCCAAAGAGCTCGAGCTCTGGAACCCAGGGATCATTCCCAGTTCCCAGAGTTACCGCAGAAACCCTCCATCTGCCGGCTCCCCGCGTGCACTCACCGTTATTCCCATAAAGGAGGATTTCATTGCATCACTCCGAGCAGATTTTAGCGCCGGTATTATGCATGCACAGCACTTTTTCCTGGATATTTGCAAAGCTTTTAAAAATATGAAATAGTTACTGCTTGTGCTTTCTCAAATGTATCAATTATATTTAATTTCTCAAAACTGCTACAGTAGCATACAAATAGAGCAGAAACGAGAAGGGCTTTTTTTTCTCTTTTCTGAGGAGCAGGGTTTCAGCATCCCCAGACATATTCAGACAGGGGGAGAACTGTAACAATAGCTTGTTCCCTACATATTTTCATCTGGCTTTTAATGCAGTTTCTGTTTATATATTCCATTGTATGACTAATTATTCATTCTCTCTCAGGCACTTTGAGAGGCATTGTGTATTTTATTATTATTTGTACTGTACCACGATTGTTTAATCATTCTGCAGACACACAGCAAGAGCCAGATTTGCAGCCGGAGCAAGCGCGGGGCAGCAGCGACGATGGACTCGGAGCGGCTCCAAAGTTGAGTGGTTGTGTCCAAACTTTTACTTTTTGGTAAAGACAAGTTAAAGGGAGGGAATTTACCCCCAGGGGAGAGAGGGTCAAGGTCACAATCTCTGCAGTAGCTGTGGCGCAGGCTGGGTCCCCGCAGTCCTGCCTTCCCTCCCTCCTGCGGCAGCACAACCTGCAGAGCTGGTAGCCCAGGGCCACAACTTGCCCCAAAACTGCCCCAGCTGGGGCAGGATCCTGGGAGACACCCCTGTCCCATGGCCGGTGGATGGCGGGGAGGAGGAGAGAGGGAAACCTGTCCCCAGCCCTCCTGCAGGGGATGGACCGCTGGGTCACACCCCCACCTCAGAGTCACAGCATCTTTTCAGCTGGAGAAGACCTTTAAGATCATCATGCTCTATAACTACCTGAAGGGGGGTGCAGAGAGGCGGGGGCTGGTCTCGTCTCCCAAGTCACAGGAGATGGGACAAGGGGAAACGGCCTGAAGTTGCACCAGGGGAGGTTTAGATTGGATATTAGGAAATATTTCTTCACTGAAAGCGTTATCAGGCATTGGAATGGGCTGCCCAGGGAAGGGGTTGAGGCACCATCCCTGGAGGTGTTCAAAAGACGGGTAGACATGATCCTCAGGAATACGGTTTAGTAATTTTTATTTCCTATTTCCTGTTTATTTTTTTGTCAGTTAGATTGATGGTTGGACTAGATGATCTTTAAGGTCCCTTCCAACCCAGACGATTCTATGGTTCTATGGAGTCCAGCCATTGCCCTGACACTGCCGACTTCACACTAAACCACGTCCCCCAACCCCACATCTGCTCTGCCTCTGCTTCTCATTTTTTTATGGCTTTTGATGGCATCATGGAAAAAGGCAGGAGATGGTACCAGCCAAAAGACCACCAGGCTACGGCCCACTATCTCCATTTGCTGCCTGTCCTTCCCAGGACTTTATTCACCAGTAACGACACAAGTGTCTAAATGGCAAATGAATCAGAATCTCTGCATCCAGGACCTAATTCCTCTGCACGTGGGGGACAGGTCTCTCCTGCCCGCAGTCTCCGTTTCGGTTAAAAGACCAACAAACCCCAATGCTGAGCAGCACCCGGGGGAGAGGAACCCTCTGGGGGCTCTTAAGAAAGAGAATTCCTTCCACACACAGGACAGAAACAATCCCCAGCCCTCCTGGCTCAGTGACCCAGCGATGCAGCTCGGAGCAGAGATAATATGCGATGTTCAAACACAAGGATGGCATTTCCCATAACCGCACAGAAATATGGGACACTTTCCCTCATTTTACTGTATGTAATTGATATGAGGCCAGGAGCTGCTGGCAGATTAAATTTTACAACCCATGACACACCAAGGCCTTGACTCAAAAAATTACTTGCACTCGACTAATTATTCACGTTCTACCAGTTCAGATGTTAGGGATATATGCCATTTATTCTGCAGGAGAATGATTTGCAAGCCCACAGCAGAAAAATACCAAAAAATCAGGGGCTGAAGCAGCGGGGAGCTGCAGAGCCAGCCAGGCAGCGAGAAAAGAGCAAATGAGCAAAACTTGGGGAAATAATCAGGGGAACCCAATCTGCCGCAGCGTGTGCCAACGGGTCTCCGTCGTGTGTTCCCACCTCTGCTCTCAGAGGGGAAGCATGGGAAAAGCTTTAGCACACAAAAGCAATTACCAATAGACAGAGAATAAAATATATCAATAACGAAGAGGCTTCTTGGTGCTTGCAGAGTCTCATCAGGAGTGAACGGAGGTTTGAGCAAAGATCGGTCATGCCAGAACATCCATACCCTCAAAGATTTCCCAAACAAGCACCCAATGAAATTCTGAACAAAAGGATGCAAAAGCTGACTCATCAGAATGTGGCTTTCTATAGGAAATCATTCCGAAAGCACCCAAGCTCCCATACACATGGGTTTTCCCTGGACAACCACATGGGAGAAGGTTGTCTCCCCAAAAGCCCCGTCAGACTCGTGTTTTAAACCCTGCTACAGGCTGTAGTGGAGATAATTCCCAGCTGGCTGGGTTCCTTGTTGTGTAAAAACACAGGATGGATGAGGCTGGCTTTTTTCTAAATGAAATTCAAAAAAAGAAACTATAATTAGGGTAGGAGAACATTCATTTGCTTGTTAAGTGAAATTTGAAGGGGAAACTTTAATGATGTTAGGAAGAAAATCAGATTCTCTTGTTAAACTAAATTCCAAGAGAACTGGGTGCGTGTGCTGGACAGCACATTAAGCATCAAAGACTCATCAGTGATTCATAGAAGACTTTTTTCTCAGCGACATGAATTATTTTCATGGGAAAAGATATGAAGATATCTTAGATGACGACGAGGAGTGAATCTTTTTTTATTTCTGTCCTTGAGAAATAGGGTATAAATAAACCTTAAGTTTAAAGGCCATTTGAACCCCCCCCCCCAACTTTATATTTATTTTTCATAATGTTAACACAGAAAAATAGGTTCTAATCCCTCAAATTCAACTTGGAATTGCAAATAAGTTGATCTGGTTTATACTAAGCTAAGGGAAAATGAATATATAGCGCAAGTTGGTTTGGATGTCTCCTCACTAGCCCCTTTGCCCACTTGCCCAGGGGACTGAGCCTGTAGCCCCTGGGTGGGATCTGCTGCCAGAGCCCGGGCACTGCTCATTGTTCCTCCACTTACAGGTAACTAATCACCTATTCATCTGAGTGCAGACACAATCAACACCACTGGAATAATAATATTATTGTTACTAATAATCCTCTATCTGAGGAAGGCTCTCAAAATGTTAATTAGGCATGACACTAATAAATTAAGCCTGACTTCACACCAGCGTTAAAGTATTTACTTAACATTATATCACAAATAGGTACACTGAGGCAAGGAGAGTTAATCTACTTTCATTTACACATTCCTAATTCCAGAGTAATTCCTTTGCAGTTACTAACGTGCTTTGGAAGAGCAAAAAGCGAGCACACATCAGAGTACGAAACCTTAACCTGATTTTGAAGTTAAGTGAACACAAGTAAAATGCATTTTCATGGGATTTGGCACGTAAGAAAGGCGCAGCGCGGCGTGCGGATGCTGGGATTCCAGTCTTGCCTTTTCCCTTCACCCACCAGCTATTCCCAGGGGATTCCCCCTCCTCCCAGTACCTTGCTTTCACCTCCCACCCTCCTCTCTCATCTGAGGATGCTCGTGAGCTGCTCCGCTCTCGCTTTGCCCGTTCCTCAGCAAAGCAGAGCTTTGATCTGAGAGGTGGATACCAACAATTACTGTAATACAAATAATAACTCTAGGATGCTAATGAATGATACAATTAAAGGCAGTCGAGCATTTATTCCTGGAAACATACTCATAAATCGCACCATCCAGCTCAGCCAAGTGAAGGCCGTGCCGGCGGTACCCGGGTCTGGCTTTGTGGCAGCAGATGCTCAGGAACGGCTCCTCTTGCCCAGTCGTGGCCAACCTCGGCAAACCACTACCAAATATCCCCATTTAATTCATTAACTGATGCTTAGAGGACAGTATAGCAGAAACATGATAAGCGAGTGTCAAATACAAAGGTATTTAGCGTTATCATATATCAGAGGTGCCCCGTACCATTAATTGTGGATGCTGGGGTTGTGGTGCTATCAATCCATCACCAAGTGTCCCCCTCTCCCTTCCTCTGCCATCCATCACCGGAGGTTTCCAACTATATATCCATCACCTCGCGTTCCTCGGGAATGTCCATCACGCTGCTATCTGAGGAATGAACCATATGGGAGGAGGTGCAGCGTGAACTCCGGAGTGGGCAGACAAACCCTCCGGGATCTCACCATCCCTCCTCTTTTTTTTTTTTTAGGAGGTGCAGGGTAATCTTTAGAGGGCAATTTCTCTGCAACAGCTCTATCTTTCCCCTTCCCAGCCACCATCCCTCCTCCCACCCACGAGTTATTAGATGACATAACATTCACTTTGGAAAAATATATTATTCAAAACTGAGTGGCTTAAAATTGAAATGCTTACATGGTCATGAACCCAGGCTGCAGTTAAAAATAAATCCCTTTATCTGTGCTGCATTCTCGGGCCTGCCTTTAAAATACTCCGGACTCTCAGCCTGAGCAAGATCAAATGTGACTTTTTAAAAATAGGATGCCTGGTCCTCTCCGCTTTCCTCCTTGGGTCGACAATGGGAGATAAATTTGCTCCGCAGGAACCTTTTGTGGGCCATGCTGCTGAGGCAATTTGCAGTTTGCTGTGGAAAAGGCATCTTACGCTACATTTATCACCCCCTGCCGCTGGCTACAATTCAACCCACTTGGAACCACTGAGCAGAGGTGCCGAGCAGAGCTCCTGCGTTATTATTCTACATAATAATGGGTGTTCAGGGAAGCAGGAGACAAATATAGAGTATATTCCAGAAAGGCTCAGCTGGGGAATGGAGGTAAAAGGGCCAGGGGGTGGGCTGCAGGGAGGGAAAGGAAGAAGGTTAGGGAAAAAAAAACCCTGAAAAAACTTGTTCATCAAAGGAGGCCTTTCCCTCGCAGCGTTAGAGAAACGCTCCCGCCTCACCTGGCGATGCTGGATGTCATTGTCCCACAGCGGGGGCCGGAGCTGCCCCGGGGACAGGAGCATCCCCCACCGCGGCGGTGTGGTCCATCGGCAGAACATTCCCTGTTCTCCCCAGGGACCCTGGGCGTCCCCCCAGCCAACTGCCACCTCACGCAGGGCAGGAGGTGACAGGGCTCAGCCAGATGCCACAGTGAGGGGTTTAAAATGTGGACCTGAACAGGAAATAACAGAAGGACTTGACACGTCGGAGGTCAAGGCACTGAGAAGTTAATTAAGCAGCCTACAGGAGTACTGGAAGTCAGTAAGGAACCCAAAGTTTCTGCGCTTTAACCCTGGAAATTCACCCGTCTTCTACCATACACCTATGGATCTACTTCCTCTACCATAAAACTAAAAGCCACCTAATGTATCCCATAAAGAGAGCAGAAAAAGCTACACAATGTTGTAAGAAGATACAGACGATCACAGAGTAGTTCTATACTTTTACATAGCTATTTTTTTAAGGTTCAAAATCAAAAGAGGGATAACTTTTTTGCTAAATAGAGCTTACAGGCAGATATGCCTTTATCTTGCCAACCTATACGCTTGCAACCCGGAGCTTTGTTGAAAACCTTTGGTGAGTATTTTGGGTAGCAAATGTCTGGTGAGGAGATGTTCAGAGCATGTCAATTGTAGGAAAAAAAAAATATATTCCTCTCATGTGTCAGAGTTTCACATCCGCGAGGATTATATTTTTTGAATACAAGAATGAAATACAACCTCCTGTCTGAAGATGTAGAGTTTGATCCTTCAATTGCTTCATCTCCGGTCCCTGCCAGTGTCCCTTCTGACACTTGTCATCACTCTCCCTCTGCTCAGGTACCCCCTTTCCCGGGCTTTTACAGCTATACCAACACTAATTTTTCTTTTTCTTTCTTTGAAAGAAAACTTTCAGCTGGATATTTGTATGCAGCCCCTTGACAGAAATGCAGATTTAAGGAGACAGCCATATGCAAGCAGGAAGGGAGCAGATGTTGTACAATCAAGGGTAATTTAAAAGACAGGGGGAAGGTGATAGAAGGACAAAATGAATCCAAAGTCAAGAAATGTTTTGTTGTTGCTACAAATACAAAAATGATGTTCTACTTTGCACCTTCAAGTCCCACGCTGAAAACACTGGTTGTCTTCTGGGTCACTGCCACCAAATGTCACCTCTCTCTTTACAGATGTTGTCATTTCAGAGCTGAGCTATTGTTTCTCTCACTGAATGGAGAATTCATCTTACACATCTTTCCTTTCCTCTTCCAGGCTCTTCAGAAGATGGAGAATTCCCTTCTCTTGAGCCATGAAGACTCCTGACAAACACGGTGTGAAGGGAGAACATCACCATCTCTCGCGGTGGAGGCAAATAGGAGCCAACCTTGCTGTAATCCATCATCCACTCAATTCAATCTTTCTATTTGTTTTCTCCTCCCTCTAAAAAAGTATGAGCACAATCAGTCATGTCCTGTGAAAGATGATGTTGCAGAGGAACCTGCAGTGATGCTGGTGTGCTCCAGGGCTCACTGCAGGAACCAGCGTCCCCCCAGCAGCACCAGTAACGCCGCTCTCCCGCAGACGCAACGCTGGTTGGGGTTAAGCCACGGGGCACGGGAAAAGGCAGGACTCACTGAGAATTGCTGAAGAAAAAGCAGAAATAGGACTAGCTCCTGTGAAATCCAGAAAGGATGATCTCAGCCGACTAGGATGAGGTGAGTTTTGTGTTGGCTCCAGATCCCAGAAGTCACGGCAGCAGTTAGGACTTTGTCCTTCCACTCTACTTTTAGCGCTGTCAGCCTTTTGCACCCGTGGAGATCAAATTTTGCCTTCCTTCCATGAAAAGAGATTGAAAACGGAAAATAAAAGTAATTTTTTTGGTAATTCAATGCGGTACTAATCAATTGTGACAGGATCTAGAGAATATTTTCACGGTGCCAATTACTTAAAGGGCAAAGATGCCATAGTACCATTAAAGTAATAGTGCAGACAGCTCTCTAGGACATTGTGGAACAATGTACTAAATGTTGTTCAACTTGTTCAATGAAATAAAGTATTGGGTCATTAACCTTACCAATGTCAATGTGTTGTCACTATCAAATTCAACTAAATGAGTGTCCAAGGTAATAGTTAGGAGCACACTTCCCACCGAGGAATGCATTAATCTATTACTGGCTGCTAATAAAGAGAAACGGTAATGCAGTGTGAGGAACTTGGAGAAGAGCTATAAATGTGCATTAAAGAGAGGGGGTCAGGCCGGGTGGGACAGACAGAGACCTGTGAGCAGGGCTGGGCACGCACAAACAGATTTACACGCTCACACAGGCGCGTTTACAATCCATGAAGTGACTAAATAGAAAATTTATGAAAGCAAACGCCAAAGCTGTAAACACACGTTACAGGAGCAAAGGTTTGCAAACTTCCTTTGGAAGAGGATTTCATATCTGTATATAAATATCTCCGACAAGTCGCTTGTGAAACTCCTCAGCAAGAGTCACTTTGTTTTTTGATCTCTCCATCGGCAGTGCTTGGGGGGAAGCTCTGTTTTGTGGTGTTTCTCCAGAGGAGGAGAAGGCTCCGTTGTTGCTGGTGCCCGGGTGAGATGAACACACGCTCTGGGAGCTGAAGCATCACAACACCAAGAAATCAATTCAGGTATCGGGGCAGCTCAATAACCTCTCGCAGCGACATGTGTGAAGAGGGAAAAGAGAAACAACATTACTGATTAAAATGAATATTGTTCCAAAGGAAAATAGTGGCACTGGGAAAAAAAAAAAAAAATCAAAATAATTGACCACTGTAACATTTCAGTATGAACTGAATTTTCAGGTGAAGGGTATGGAAATTGTCCTTCCTGACGGTTCATGGGAGCAGGGATAACAGTGTCAGTAGCCAATGGTTACCAGAGCAGATGTCCTTGGATACTTGCAATCCTATTTCAATTTTATAATGAAATGGAAGACAGAAAATACATCGATTTAAGATATGCAGAGGTGGAAAAACCACCAGGATACCGGGCAGCACTGCCATTATTTCTGGGCCCATTTGTATTTCATAATTAATAACTTAAATGGGGTAATTTAAAATTGTTAATTCTTTTCACAGAGTCTGCACGAGCTCAGGTGATGTCAGACACGCTGTCACCAGGAAGGTTAAATACTCTTGGTAGTTGCTAATTACCTAATCACCATTACTATCTCATATTAATTCTACCCTAAGAACAGATTTCATTATGACTAACCCAAGTTATTAAAGAATGAGCTGTAAAGAAAACCCCTGTTGTTTGCATTCATTTAAAGGAGAGGGGAAAAAAAGCCCCGAATAAGGTTTCTCTCCTGCGTTGGGGGATCACAGGTAGCGGCCAGCAGGTTGGCCTCCTGGAGGTGTCCCAGCTCCACAGCCCTGCTCCAGCACTGGAGCTGCTGTTTTACCATCTGTGCCCAGAAGTGCCCAAAGTTGCCTGGCGATGGGAAACTTCTTGATGCTTTTCTCATGCGAGTGAGTCCACCTCTCCCAGCATTTGTCTGGGCTGGAAAGGAGCTCCAGCAGCGAGGTCTGGGCCGTGCAGGGTGGTGAATGTCCTCTTCACCCCACCCCGAGGATGAGCGATGCCAGCTCTGCACCATCACCATCCATATGTGACTCGGGATTTTCATCCGTTAGAGTTTGAGCAGGAACACTTCCAAGGCAGGTAGATTTTATGGCTGTTTTTAGTGCTGTACCATTAATCCTTCCATTTGACTCAAACTGTGCATTAGGCGATGGCAGCTACATAGTTGCAACCTTTTGAAATGCTAATTGTCAAACCAAAGTTTAGAAAGACTATTTCAAAGCAGAGTTGCCATTATTTGTAGGCTGTGCTCTAAATGCAAGAGCTCAATTACCTAGAGTGTCAAACTTCTGACACCTTTGCTGATCCATAAAAACAAGGGAGATTAAAGAGTTTTCTGGAGTAGAATCTCATTTTTATGCTCAGGGTTATTTACCGAATTATACCTTGTGGCCAATCCAGCTCAGTGATCGGGTCAAGGTATTTCTGGTTCCCCAGAGCACCCCAACGGGGAGATGGCAGCCAGTTTGTAGCAACACTTTTATCATTTTAATATATTTTTTGGAGTGAGGAGCCTCTGTTTTTAAGACCTAGAGAAGAGGAGCTCTGGTGACTCTTTCAGGCTTTTGACTGTCTTTTTAGAGACAACAAAGGATTTCCTTTATTCTTCCCCTGACTTTCTCTGCTATTAGTGGATGGTGAAGAGCGTTCGTTTCTTAGAGGCATAGACACAGAGTTATGCATAAGATGAAAGATACAGCATGAAAATGCAGTTTTGGTAGGAATTTGCATTTGTACTTCAACATTCTTCTGGGAAGCCACATCTGCTGTATCTCCCAAGAGCAGAGGATCCTTATTCCAACGTGCAATGAGCTTTCCCGGTCTCACACGAGAAAGGGATGCTCCCTGCTCGCTGACACTGGCTCTGCCCTCCAGCAACGACCATCCCTACCTTCCAGTACTTTGTTCTGGAGAAATGGTGTGACAGTTTGAAAAAAAGCACCTCAGCCTTATCAGAGAACATGAAGTGGAAAAGATATATCTAAAGAAAATACTGCACAGGGCCTCGGTGCTGCTTAAGACCCACTTGTATCAAGTGCATGATATCAAATATTCACTGACAGCATCTTCCTCTGTTAAGTAAAAACTTACCCATGGGTAACCTTATTGCTCTGCATCAGCTCTGAGACACTAATGAGAGATCCAGCCTGGGCTAAGCTGGACTTCGGTGCGGTGCAGGCTCTTCACAATATTCTTATTCTGGCTTTGACTCTCACCCTAAAATCTCAGCTGAGCAGCCACCAGCTGGATCATAAGCTTTGGCTCAACTTAATTTTACTTATTTTGAAGATGAACAGAGTATGATGTCCTAATGCAAAAGAATGTGGCAGGTCATATTCTGGATCATTTGCAAGATGAAACACTACATTTTTGTCACATTCAGGTACCACGTTCCACTCTATAGCATCTAAAAATTCAAAAGCAATTAAAGGTCACGAGCCACATCAGTGATCCCATTGCTCACGCTTCAGTTCCTCTAGAATTTGTATATGGTATTTTTGCTGGACCGTGCATAGGACATAATTATTCGGAATGGGCTGTTTCATTCTTTGGTGTCCCTTTAGTGATGAAAAGGTTGCACTTATCACAGTGACCCCTTCTGAATATATGGCCTTCTCCCGCTCCCCTTGCAGAGATTTTATCTGGGTGGCAGAGCATCTTCTTGTTTCACCCTCAAGAGTCACAGATCACTTATAAAAAGGAGATTCCTTTGCTGTGACATGCCACCAATCTGGGGGACTGAGGCAGACTTTGCTGCTACCTGGAAGAGCACGGAGAAGCCAGCGCAGGTATAACCACTGTTTGGTGGTCCATATCTGCAGAATTCAGGCAACAGACCTCTCAGAGGCACCACAGAATAAATCTGACTTTCAGGGAAATTGCCAAAGGAGATGAAGAACTCAGAAAGCACATCTGCCATGTACCAGCACTACTCGGGCACCATTCACCAGTTCCACTGAAAATACCACATACAACGTGTCCTGGTACTCTATCAATGTCAGCAGAAGCTTAATGGGTAACAGCAGAGTAGTTCTGTGTCAGGATTATTAATTAAGGGGTTAATATGCCTGGCTGAACTTTTGTCTCCATTGTTAAGAGGGTTGTAGATGCCAGGATTTGATTATCTGATTAAACGGACGTGCTGGGATACCGTTAGAGCACTCTCTCAGCAGTTGGGTTACTCCACGTTTTATCCCTTTCCCGAAGCACAACACAGGACCCAGCTCCAGCCAGAGCCAACACAAATCCAGCCCCTTCAGATGAAACAGAAAAGTTCAAATACAAACCCAACTTTGTTGGTTCTTTAGGCTCAGGAGTTCTCTGGCTGAATAACGATTCAGCTACATCTTTATTGGCCTTTATCATCAGTAGCTCTTTTCTTAATGGTGTCTTTAAGATGGTTTTATCCTACTCGAAAAAAAAAAAAAAAAAAGAAAGACTGAAGGTGTCTTTCTCCATCTCTTTTCAGAATCCCTCCTCTGAAGCTCCTAAACAAGGCCAAATGTCAACACCAGCTTTCAGCTCTAACTAACGCTGTGCTGCAGCCCCTTTCCTTCGCTTCCCCTGCTCCTGACATCCTGACATCCAGGAGGGAGAGCCCTGCACAGGAGCCGGCTCCTCCAGAGAGCGAGCGGTGATTTCAGCCCGCTGTGAGGAAAACCTGCCTTTCTCCATCCCAGCAAGACCCGCTCAAAGTCACCTCCGCCACCGACACGTGCCGAGGTGGGGGAGGAAGGGAAGCCCAGCATAAGGCACACTTTCCAAATTTAAAGCTTTTCAGGCTTCAGAAGAAATCATAATAATTTCAGGGGAAGCTTGGGAGCCGCAAGTGTAAGAGAAAGCTGCTATTTCCAAGGAAAGCTTGCAGTTTTGACTAAGCTGCACACCAGATCAGCAAATTGTCTCCCTTCCTGTTTCAGAATGCACAGACAGAGTTGGTAGGTAACACGGAACAGCGTCGAGATTGCCAAGCAATGCTACAAATCAGTTCCATACAAGTTATGGACTTGAGTCTTTGGCATATATAATTTTATAAAAAAAATAATAAAAATACGCTAATGCTTTTCTGGAGCCAAGGCAGCAGAAGGACGTCAAACGGGGATGTACAGCAGGGTATGGACTGCCAAGTTTAACGCATCTAAAATGAATAACCTGCTCCAAAGATCCAGTCGAGCCTCTGAATGTCCTCTGGAGCCCCACGGAGATGCTCCTCGTTCGGAGGAAGCTGGTCCAAACCACGTGGGACTTGGCAGCCTCAGAGCACGGGAAAGCTGAGACCGCTCTTTGGCTTGGAGTCGTTCCACGTCGGATACCTCTAACAAGGAGAATTAGTTTCAGATTAAAGCACAGCCCTTCGCCAGGATTAAACCACCCCCATCCCATGGGGGTGACCCACAGACGGGGGCTGGAGTCCCCGGTTTTAGCCCCGATCGCCTGTGTGAGCTGAGGCTGGGACACAGCTGTGCCCTGTAGTTATCGCCGTGTTCCAGTTCCAGTACATTTAACACCTCCTAAACGTGGATAAATGGGAAACCACATACACTACTGCGCTTTGCAAGTGAAATGTTTTATGATTTTCTTTTTTTTTTTTAACTGCGGTAGATAAACCTTGCAACCCAACAGAAAACTGAGCAGTACAAAACCACTCTCACCATTCACACGTTCATTTGCCCCATTTATTGCACCCCCTGGCACCCAACCTGCCCAGGAGCCGGATGAAATGCAGCTGCACCTCTTGGATGTGGTTATTATTTGGGATGCCATGATAACATGACCTTTCCCGCTGGAAGAATACCAAAAAAAAAAAAAAAGGCATTTTGGGGAAGAAAAATAAACCATACGATCACAGTTTGAGTTTTTTGTTCCAAACCATTGCCTCTCTGCTGGCGATCCCACACGTGAGATACAAGCGGGCGGCTGAGCCACTGCCTCTCTGCATCGCTACAGAACTCGGCATTACTGCTCCCATTTCTAAAAGACCCACAAGGCTATTCCACCACTGTGGGTTTAAAGGGATATTTGTTTTCCTTTGTAACTTAACAAAGCTCATTGTCTGGGGATGTACAGGGAATCCTAAGGTGCACTGGGGAAGCTCAACAGCACAGATTTCTCCTCCAGCTGAAGGCAGGACGCGGCACTCGGGGCTGCAGGAGGTCGCTGGCAAACTCCAATTAGCAAAAACTAAGCATGAGGGTGGAGGGTTGGCTCAGAACCCCCCCCTGCAGCACCTCTGCACCGGCCTCGTGGAGTTACCAGCTCCTCACCAGCTCCTCCACAAAGGGCACCTGAAGAGCCTCACACTTACCATCGCGTCAGACGCACGCTGCACCAAAAGTAGTAATAACACAGAGAATGGAAAATCAGGGGACAAAGGAAAAAAACATTTTGAAAAGAAGCTAGTGGCAGAAAGCAGTCTGAGGAGCTGTTCTGATGCTTTAAGGTCTAATCCATCACCTTTTTTGCTTACAGGCCTTTTTTTTTTATTTTATTTTATTTTTTACAGGGCAATTTCATAAAAATAGATTTGGTGCTTTGATGTTACAGTAAGTGCCCTGGGGAAAAGCAGATAAAATGCAATAATACAACTAATGGAAATAAACTTTACAGTATTAACTGGTCAGGAGCACAGAAGAAACCACCAACTGGTGGGTAAGAGATGTAATCTTTTTATTTTTACCTAATTTTTTTTTCTGACATACTGCATCAGTGCATAAAACTCCTATGTAAGGGCACAGGTTTCCAGGGTAGAGATAAGAAAGTCAAAATGAGTCATTTCAGAACAGCCATACGATAGCAAAGATGTATGCTGCGACCCTCCTGATTTACTTCTCATGCTAAACGAAGTGCCAGATACTGCTCTAGTTTAGATCAGGATCTGTTCCTTTTGCCCGATTATGCCGACTTACAACATGGAGGCGCAAAGACACTCGTGCCTGAAGAACAAAAGCAACTTGTTCGGTAAGGGAAAAAACAGACCCTCACTTGGGGGATTTATTGAGTCACACTTACAGATTTATGTGGGGCATCTTTATCGACTTCAGTGCATTTTCACCTCCCACCTCGAGAGAGGATTTTCTCTCTCTGCTTTCCAGCAGCAGCAATAACCTATTCAGAGCCGGGAGGCTGATCTGAGGAAGCCCAACAGGATGGGAAAAGGGAAAGCCTGGGGGGTTCAGACACCTGAGGTCACTTCATGAGGGAGGACTTAGTGTTCCCTGCCCCTGTCCAAAAGGACACAGCCGTCCTTTTCTTGCCCATATTGTCAAATGCACCCTGGGAGACAAAAATTACATTAATTTTCAATGGTCCAAACAGAGTTAGTGTTAATGAGCAGGTATGCAGTGCTTGGCTATCAAAGTGCTCTTCTAACATTAAATGATTAATCTGGGCAGCTCTTTCCCTGTGATGAATTAGTAGGTCCTTGTCCTACAGAGGGTCAGAGGGAAATGGGATACGGAGGAGTGTGATTTCCAAGACCATAACACTTGTGACTGTCCTCAGGGAACAGAGACCCCCAAGCCTGCACTGGAACCGAGCGCTGGGCTCCAGGATGACCCTGTCAGGCTGTCTGTCACCAGCGTGTCTGTCCATCTCCTGTCCTCCCCTCACTGCTACTACATCCAACTGGGAAAGGAACTCAGAGGGTGGGAGGAAAGGGAAAAACATCCACTTTGTCAAAGTGATAGATCTGATATAAAACTCTGTGACTTAAACATTCAACTTGCTGTGTTTTAATAGGGCTGTCAGCAGCGGACGGTTAGCTTAACTTATGAAAATCAAGAAAATGCCTTCTTTTGTTGCTTCATATATCATAATGAACAATAACCTGACAGGAAAAACAAGCCCTGATCAAGAAAAGATTGCGTTTTGGGGCACACCAATGTAATGAAGTATGAAGGAAATCAAAGACAGATATTAGCACAAATCCAGATGTCTTGGAATTATTTTTTCAACCACAATAGATAATTTTTGAGTGATGTGCCTAACAGGGATGGATCCTGCAACAGAAGGAAGCCATCTATTAAATTAGCAAGTACATTTTCAATTCCTTCAAAAGAAAACATAGTTTAATCAGATCTTCAAAGCCAGAACAGAAACATTAAATGCCTTTCAGAAGCGCTTTCTGCAGAGGTGATCCTGGTGAAGGGGACCTGACAAAAGCCCGTGCTGCAGCTCAGGACCTCTGCCACAAACGGAAGATTCTGACATTCACGTTCACTTTTGTTCTCACCTACTCGAGCAGCTGCGAAGACGAAACCCACCCCCGTGTGGAGGTACAAGCGCGAGGCTGACGCAGCACACGCGTCCCAGAGAACTTAAAAAAGCTCAGGAGAGAGCACATGCCTTCCCTGGGGATGCTCGGATTTAGACACAGTTCCCTGCATCCGCACTTTTCCTGCAAGCTCTACCCTGAAGGTCCTAATTGTCATTTTCTAAGTCGGGCAGGTCTGCCTTTGAGCGTACGTCAGGCTCCAACACCGCTGTCAGCCTTTTTCATCACATCAAGGTGCAGAGCCCAGGCTGGGGCTCAGGAGAGCGACAGACACAGCAGCGAGTGTCCTGGAGCTTCGCTGGGTCAGACCCCAAATGGCCAGTGAGGTTCCCACTGCAACCCCCCACCCAGGGACGGGGACAGACCCCGGAGACATGCCTGGCTTGGTGGCACAGGGACTAATCTCTACCAGAGCATGTTTCTCTGGTCTCTTAAACCCAAATCCTAAGTTTCCCTGGAAGAAATTTGTTCCTTATTTGACCTCTTGCAGAAGTAAACGATGCTGCTGGAGTGGAAAGTGCCTCTATCAGCACCTATTCCTTTACCAAAGGAGTGATGGAAAAGGTTGGATTTTTTTGCCAGTGTATGATAGTTTTCAGCAAAGGGCCCCGGGGCTGTCTGAGGGAGCATCTGACTCTGCCTCAGGCCTTGAGTTGGGCTGCCCGGGTGAAGAGCAACCTCTGCTGAAGGACAGCCTGGGACATGCCCAACGTGTAGAACACACACGTGGGGAGAAGGGACCCAGCACGGAGCTGGGGGCTCCATCTGTGGTGGTTCCTCCTCTCTGAGCAGGACAGAGCCCCGGACACCCAGCTCAGACCCCATGGGCATTACTGGGCTCAGGGAGCCCTGGTGCACCTTGTGCAGCATCACCTGGACCTGAATGGAGCACGTCAAAGCCAGCCATCAAAAGTAATTATTCAAGGACGCTCGAGGCTATAACAAAGGGTTTAAATTCAGAACAGCAAGCCAGGTTAGAGTCTGTGCAACTTCGTTTGTCATTTCCTTCAGCTCTTCTCTTTAAAAATGGATTTTTGTGCTCACAAGAGTTCCCAGGCTGCCTGCTCAGGAACCTGACACTTGGCTGCACTCAGATGAAGGTCAGTGGAGGCTCCGGCAAAGCCCCCTCCTTCCCCAGACCCTTTGGAAACCCACACATGGACAATCCCACCATGCTGGGATGGACAGGAAATCCCTGCCCACGTTGTGGTCACCAGGACCACATCCAGAGGCATCCCCAGTCCATGGCACAGTGGGCACAGAGAGGCTGGAGCCCAAAGGTGGGCAGGGACCCCCATTCCTCTCTCTGCCAGACCCCACTGGACTCAGGCTCAGCAGAGCTGAACCCCAGCTTTCTGCTTCTCACCATTTCTGTGCTCTCTCCTTCCCTCCCAAAGGCTGCCCATGGGACAGAGAGGGTGAGAAAGCCTTGGAGGTACTAAAAGCTCCAAAGAGACTAATTGCTCTTCCATGGTAGGTATCTACCCCCTGATCAGACTCTCCTCTCAGAGAGGGAGGGTAGGCTGGAGAGATCTGTGCTAGAGGATTGCATAAAACTATTTGGAACTGAGAAAAAATTAATAAGAAATCACTTCCTGATTAACAGGATGATCGTGCCATTCTGCAGCTAACCCCTCAGCTTTGCAAGAGGATGGCCTGGACTCCCTTTCCAGGAAAAACAGCAACACCACCACAAAATCCTCCCCAGTCATGAAGCTCATCCTTCCTCCCTCTCCCCCCCTCCTCTGCAGTCCCCTGACGACAACTTCAGTCATTAGCTGGCGAATTAGTCCTGGATGCAATCTGCAGCAATGCTTATTTAGGCCTGCAGGCAATTCCCTCACCTTTTAAGTGTTACTGGGGAGTGCTTAGAATTCTTCTTTTTTTTTAAAAAAAAAAAAAACAACCACAATTTCAGTTAATTTAATTATAGCTGGGATTTAATGTTTAAAAGCCATCAGCTTAATAAGTACCAGGGATCTGTATCATTGTTATCAGCATCTTTGAAAACTGCTGAACAATGCCTGTGCCATTTAGAGGATGCAGAGATGGAGCTGAGAGATAGCTCCCTGTGGCTCCCTCCCCTCCCAGCCCCAGAGGCTCTCCCAGACGCTCCAGTCCACGTTCCTCCATCTCTGGGGCTGGTTCCTACAGCCCTGGAGGTGGCTCTGCCCCAGGTGCCCACCCGCCTGCCCAGTGCTCAGACTAACATCTCCACTCTAAAGGTCAGCCAAACCCAGTGACATCTGAAGTTATTGCGAGTCAAAGGTGTCTTCAACCGTCATATTTGACTGGGGCTGAACTTAAACTTGTGACTGGGAGCAAAGGGAGCGTGTGCCCAGTGAGAACACCGAGTGTGCCCACAGCAACCGGCATCGCACCACGCAAAAGTCCCCCCAAATCGTCCACCTGACTTTAAGGCCACCATCGGTGTGGTACGTGCTGTCCTTCACGTCCGTGGGGACCAGCATCACCCCTCCTACCAGCTGTAACAGGGCGTTTGGTTCTCACATCTCCCCTTGCCAAGTCATTTTTCCTAGGGAAAAGTGGGTCTGATCCCCTTTTGCACTGAAGTCATGAATGCCCAACTCCTCACCGGCCCAAACAGTTTGGAAATGACCTTCAAGCCCTTTCCAGGGTAAGTTTAACCCTTGCCAGAAGTAGCTTGCCTCCCCTCAGAACATACACAGACACACAGAAATACTCGCTGGTGGGAGGGGTTTTCTCCTGCCTTGCCCAGGTGTAAATCACAGCACAAGGTGCAAGACAGAACTGAGCTCAGCTTGGAGTCCAGGAAGAGCCCTGGTGCACAAATGGCTTTGCTGAGAATAACAAATTATCACCTTATCTCCAGCGATGCTGCATTTTATTGCTTCTTAATATTTTTTTCGGGGCTGTCCGTGGCCTTTTATCATCTTTCCTGCACTCGAGCACAGCTTTATGGCCTGCTCTTCCCTCCCTGTTTTCTTTTCCTCTGTCTTAGTGGTCTCTATTTCTCTCTTCCAAACAATGGCTTTTTGCAGCCACCTCCTCTACCCTCGCTGCTGATATTCCTCAAGGTTCAGTTGCTTCCCGCATTGTTATTTGCAATTTATTCGATTCCAAAACCTGACATTATTCTGTGCTGTGATATACAGTTGCCTGGCTATTGCTAACCATGTGCAAGTGTATTATTCTGCATTGACAAATTTTATTTATTTATTTAGCTGCCCTCCCAAATTTAGAGCAGCGTTCACTGAATCGTGGATTTTGATGCCTGCAAATCATAACCCCATCACGCAGATAAGACAGAATTCATTACTGCAGGCCCTGCCATTACATGGAGGAATTTAGGTCAAACAGCTTTGTCCTTGGACAGCATCCCTGGATATCAAATTCACCGTATCTTCCTTTTCTACGAGTGCTTTCTGGACCCTGAAGAAGCAGTGACACCACCACCTTTATACTGGGAACCTTAGAAATCCAATGGCTAATAGCTGTGGAGCATCACTACACAGATTCCTCTAGAAGCTCTCAGATGGGCTGAATCACCCTCTGGAAGTGTCTCACTATTTCTTTTATGGGCAACTCTGCTCCCAGTTCAGATCCTGTAGGTGAGTGCCTCTGACACAGGAGGAAAACCCCCAGAAGGATGCTTATGGGGACCCATCCCACAGCTCTGCATCCTTCCCCATACGGAGTCACGGGAATGGCACAGGCTCCGGGTGACACAGACTCAGCGAGTGCCCGGTGCTGTTCCCAGGCTCCTGGGGCCACCCGCTTGTCTCAGCCCTCCCACTTCCCCACCACAAGACAAGGCCCTTCTCCTGCTGTCCATGCCCTGGCTCCATCCCTGCTCCACAGCCCTGTCCCAAACTCCCGTCCCTCATCACGGAACGACTTGATGGATGGCAGGAGAGGGCCCAGGGGATTTCTTTGGATGCAGAGCTCTGCGATACCAATCAGCAACAATAGGTTTTATATAGACAAAAGAGACAGAGAGGAATGTCCCCTGATAAGTGGCAAAGCAATATCCCTGTCCTTGGCACTCTCCAGGCACAGCTACGGCACATTTGGACAAAACCAGCTCCCATTGATCGCTCGTATCATGGGTTTGCTGGGTTATTGACAAAGTGCTCTGTAATCATCCTGCTGTAACAAGAAAGGCAACGAGACAGGCCTGAGGAATGGGGAACGGATCAGATGTTTGTCACATATTAAAGACCCAATCACCAGAGTTGCACGCCCGATTAAAAGCAATATAGGAAGGCAGGCAGGTTCCGTGCTCGCTGGCTGCCAGCTTGTGCTTGCAGGAGGCCACAGCCATTCCCATCACAGAGATGTGACAGCGTTTTTGCTCTGCTGCTGGGTCCAGGAGCTCATGGGGAAGAGAGATTATGTTTTCTTAATGAGCCTGGTTTGAGGAGCACTGGTGCCCCATTAGAGGGAATTTTATTCCCACTGTGACAGGACTATGTGTTAGGCATCAGCATTTCAAGATGACCAGAAAGTATGTATAAGCTCATCACTGAGCCCTACATCTCAGGAAAATTAATAGTTTAGGTTACCTGTGACAATACAGCCTCCACATCAAAATGCTTGGAGAGAAGGCAGAATAAGCTTGCATTTCCCTATAAAATATCGTGTCAATATATCCCTGCTAACCCGCTCATCTGCAGGAGCCACGTAAGCCTTGGAGAGGACACCAGAACAGAGACCAGCATCACACCTCTGAAACCAGCAAACAATGGGCATCACTCCTGCAACACCAGCAAAGAGTGAAGTGGTCACCCACCAGCAAAGGGCCATCCTTCTGCACGTCTGATAGCTCTCCCAGCACACAACGCCGAGGCGCGTCCTGGGGAAAGTCCATTAACGTGCAGGATGTGCCATCTGGATTTCACACAGGCTAACAAAGAGCCATCAAATGGTAATAACTCCAGCTTCCAGCTTGTGTTATATTTGAACTGGTGACCTCGAGGAGAAAGACATTATCGAACCCTTGGGCTACTTAGTCACATATTAATATGAGATTTGTCGCTCCGTGTCCAGAGGCGCTGTGTGCCGGCACTGTTAAACAGCCAGGGAGCTCTGCTCCCGAGAACCCCGCATTGCAGCGAGGAAGCAACTCCCTTTATGTAGATATAAAATCTTCTTTAATTAAAATTCAAAGAATGACACAAATTAATATGATCATCAGGTACTATCCAGCACGAAGCAAGGAAAATAAAGTAGTAAAGAAAGCGGAAAGGGAAGGTGGTGGTAACGCTGCACTTTCCTTGGGCTGTATCACAGCTTTTACTTGTTATGACCTTCCAAAGGGAAATTTGGAGACTAAAGGCTCTATTTGCAAGAACAACTTCAAGCAGTGAGGTCATGCTCCCTCTGTACACTTTCCAAGTGAAAGCTGAAGTGAAAATCCCATTCTGGATTCCCCGAGATGAGCCCACGTTACGCTGGAAAGGCCGTTCACAGGTTACTGTAAGCATGGCAGGAAACGTGAGAAAAGTTAAGTATGGAAAGAATATCACTAGTTTATACCAGCTAAAGATCTGGCTAAGAAATTAAGTAACGTGATCAGCAATTAGAAATCCTCTCTATCTTTTTATAGTCATTATAATAGGACATGCTTTTCATTTTTTACAAAGAGAAGATGAGCCAGCTCTGGAACCACCAGGTGAGGCCGTTCTGTGACCCACCTACAACCCGATGGGCTTTCACTGAAAGATGCAAAACACAAGAGCAAGCAGATATATGAATTTAAACAACTCCTTATATAACCACTTAGAAGACATACTATTTTTTGTTTTTAATGCACAGGATCTGGGAAAGAATTGTTCTATCATTCCCAAAGGACAGCATGTATTTTTTTATACAGCATCCCGCATCCAATCCTCCAGAGAAAACGTACTGAGAGACCTGTGCTGTTGGAAACAGGCAAGTTTTGGGGGCATTTGCTCCGGGCGGGATGGGAACGGGGCACAAGAGGCTGCAGAAGGGACAGGGAACCAGCCTGTGACCAGGAGGGGTGACACAGGGACAGCCAGGAGGCAGCAGAACGGCGACAACTCCCAGGCACCGCGCAACCACTTCACACACTCCCGGTTGCAGAAGCCAGCACCTCGTCCCCAATTTGCATTTCTTACGGCAGGCGTCTTGCAGAAAATGTACTTAAAGCAAAGCCAAGCCAAGAGATACAGTCCCTTCCCTCGGTGATGAACAATTTCACTTTACTGCTTCGTCTCTGCAAGTTCAGAGCAGAGCGAGACCCGCGCGGGAAGGGGGAGAACAGTCTTTCAAGAGTCTCGGAAGCGAGCTAATTGGTCTCTAACCTAAACCATAAAAAGACCTGTAATTATACTGCGCAGAATTAACACAGAGGGCTTCTAAAAAAGTCCATTTTTTAAGTGAATTTATACTATTATAAGACCTGTCGCTTCTGAGTAATAAACCCAGCGATGTTACGTCAAGCTCCGTGTTATCCTGTTTGCTCAGACGGTGCTTATGCCAGCTGTATCCAGCAGAAAAGCAGTTTTCAATTTATTTTTATAGCTCCTCTCTAAAAGCATTCCATTACAGGAATATTACACTGTATGAAGTTTCAAACCACCATCGGCAGTTTATTTGCTTGTTTTGCTGGAATGGAATAAACAGTTATTTGCCGTAACCGTTACTACGAGGCGGTGGCACAGCGCTGCACGGAAGGGTCAGTGCCTTCTCGCTCCACACACCCCCCTTCTCCTCCCCCGGGGGCTTTAACCTCTGCTTCAAGAAATAAAACGGGTTGAAACTTCAACTTTCAGTTTGACCAGGCTGTATACAGGAGCGCTATCAACAAGCTGGTTTCTGAAATGATATTCCTCCGTCAGTTAAGAAAAATTGAGAGAAGGTCTAGCACGAAGCTGGCGACCCACAAAATATTCCGACTAAAATGAAATTTTTCTGTGCCTTTTTTTTTCTTAAAAAAAAAAAAAAGATTGCTTAAAACAGACCAGCACTGAGTGAAGTCCTCACTGGATCCCAGAGGGTTGGACCTTTAATTCTTCAGCTTGTGAAATGCTGAACAAAGCAGCTGGATAATTAGATAATTATCTTTGTGTTGCTGCTCAACAAAGCAGCACCTTCCTGACCCAGCCATCTCTCCTACTTCCAAGGTAAAGGAGGTGCTGTGCAGCTTGCAAATAAAATCATGTATTTTAACTGATTATTTTATGATGTCTGAACCTTAAATAAACCTGCAACTTGGATAGAAGGTATTAAAAAAAACCTTGTATTTTTAACCCAATTTACAAGATGTCATTGAGATACCTGACCTGACTGTGTATGATATATCTCACTATTAAACTCAGAGCCAAAGAAAATATATAAAAGAATGCTTTTTTTAATGCCCATACTGGGATTATTTTTCCGAGTTATTACGTGAAGCACACAAGCTAGCATACTGTCCTGACCAAATTGGAAAGTTATACTAAGAGTAATTGCTACCCAGTAAAAAAATAGAAAAATATACAGCCAGGTCCTCCCTTCCAAGTCTTTAAATTCCACCATGAACTAATCTTTTCCCTGTGGTGCTGGACTCAACAATTTGATATTTTATTGCTTTTAGGGTCAGAAATTCACTCACTATATTAGCAACTCAAGGGAAAAAATTGGAAGAAAAGATTTGTGTCTTCTTTGGACAGTAAAGCCAACAAATCTCTTCCACTGCCCGGTTACAAAAATACAATTAAGTGGACTGTAGTGGACTCTCTTGAAAGAAAATTGTCTGGATTGAGATGTGAATAGCCTAAAAGCCAAACGTGTGAAAATCAATCCTTCCCAGTCCTTTGGGATATGACTGTTTGGGAAAAAGTTTGCTCTGATTTTCCTGTACTCTGTGCGCGTGTGTAATTCTTAAAGCAATCAATATAAGTCCCTGAAATGAAAAATTGAAGCTATCAAAGCCTGGAACATCTCCTAGACGAGTAGGGTTTGCGCAGGTTCTCTCAGCTGGCTGTCAGACCTAATCCCCAGAGCCCTTGCCTGACAAATCCTGGCTGTGACACAGATGACTTAAGATGGGCTCAGCTCTCCCCTCTGTCCTGAGCCACCCTGTCCTGTGGGCTACGGGTCCTGCTGGGGTGGGGGACCTTCACGGCAAAGCCAACGGAGTGGCCCCTTGCCCAGCGAGGGTGGTGGGAGCCTGGAAGCACCCCCAGTTTGGGCTGCGGGCAGGGGAGATACCAGGAAGCCAGTCATTGAAATTATCTAAAGATGGTGGGGCTGGCAAGTCTCTTTATAGAGGAAAGACATAACATCAGGAAAAAAAATGATCTAATGGCTTCTGGACAGCATGTACCAGCAGCAAGGACGATGCTCCACGGGCAGTATCCCAGCCCCAACAGGCATCCTGATGGCAACCATGCCAAGCCCCCACTCTTGCATTTCATTGCTCTGCTTGGGAGCACCTACCACAACCAGCATCAGGATCTAGCCTCCAGCCAGTGCTATAACACAAATAATAAATAAGGATAATGATGATGAACGTCAAGAATCCTATTCTCAGGCCCTCACCTTCAGAAGTGGCAGACCCAGTAATCTCTCTATTATGAGCTTGGACCTTTCATATTTAGACTGCACTTAAGGCTGTGCTGCTTCAGCCACATCACATTTTATGAATCATCAGTTAAATATATGTAAAAATCAATTACATTATATCAGTGTGCCCTGCATCTTAACTGATGCCATCTTTCATCTTCCTAATGATCCAGAAGATCTGGAAATAATTAAAAAATCACTCTTGAGGGTCCAACCTTGTCTGTCTTTTTTCTTTTATGAAAGAGGAATCTCATCCTCCACTAAGACACGACATTCTGAACGAGGGCAGCAGTGGTTTAATGAAGGGATTATTGCCAGGGGAAACAGAGTCAGCACCTCAGCAGAACAGTCTGCCTTGACTCATCTACTCACTTGATTGTATTCTGAGGACCAGGGGCTTCACTGGGAGCAGGCATAATGCAGATTAAATCTGACTGGAAACCGGATCCTGAGTTAACACGAGAACAGCAACACGTGGAAGTTAACCAGCTCACAGTCTGCAAATCTAGTGCCAAATTTCCTCTTATGCCCAGTACACCTCCCTCTTCTGTAGGTCAAGATTGCACAGATCCAAGAGCAAAATGTGTGTTGTATTCAGGCCTGTAAAAGCATTTCTTGAGTTTCTGGGTTACATCACGGTGCTGTTACCAGCTAGAGAGAACTGAAGACCAAAAGGCTGAGCAGAACAGCTTCCCCAAGGCTATTCTTCTATTGCTTGGATAATAAATATAGTCATGAAGAAGAAAGGACACATACAAATGGCTGGTATCAAAGAGCTGCTCTTTAATGCCAGCCAATAATGTCATGGTCCTCAGTCTTCCTAAATTTAAATGATTAGCAATGACCAAGCTCTGCTCTCTCTTGATGCATCACTTAACCTCGTAATCAGAAAATCTATCCCATTCTTGGTTTTAGATTGATGATGTCACATTAAACTTGCCTTTTTCCACCAGACAGAGCAATCATATTGGGGCAAGCCAGTCCTGAGCATCGCTGCCACATGCCTGTCTCCAGCATCATTAATATCATCAACCCTATTGGTAAACAAGCGGCACATCCCAGACCCTACTATATTTAGGACACATTAAGATGTCAAATGGATTTTTGCAAAGAATAATTTCATTCATCTCTTTAATGCTATAAATTATTGCAGATTTTTTTTAATTTAAATAAAAGCCATAAAAAATTTCCATTGATTCTTTTCCCCTGGAAGGAACTTTTTTCCTTATGGCAGCTGTGGCTCTGGCTGCACCGAGCCCCCATCCTTCCCCCAGTCAGATGTCCCTTGGCCCATGGACACGGCTGTGCCAATCTTGTGCAGCCTCTGCTGTTTATTCCTTTAATTTAGTACTGGGTGCTATTAGCTGTATCTGATATTTTCAACAAGATTGTTTTGATTTTTCACATTTGGGTTGGTAAATGCAGCCACTCCTTTGCCAGTTTCCCTTCCTCACTACAAACTAAGAGTGTATTTACCATATGCCTTTCTTTCCTTCTAGTGATTTACACTTTCCTGCCAAAAGATGTAAATTGACTCAATTCTTTTACTTCTTTGTCTTTCTAAAGTGATGTTTGAATTGGGAGCTGCTGGAGTCCTCATTAAATTTGCTTTTCATTTTGTAGCAGGTTATTAAGGCACTGTTTGTGGAGCCTATGAAATATCCATCCCTGGAGGTCTTTAAGTGTTGCTTAGACAAAGATTTGTCAGAAATGTTTCCTGGGATTTGGTCCTTCTTGGGATGAGCAGGCACAGCTCAGGGCTCCCTCCAGCCCTCCTCCTATCACTGGATGAAATATCCCACTTCTCCACCCAGTGGGAGCCCCACCAGCAGTTTTACTGTACAATGACCAACTGTCCCTTCGAAGGGACAGATTATCAGTCGAGGTCCGCTGTTGTATTTCCAGCCAAGGACGTGGAAGCAGAGCAGCACCTTCCTCAAAACACAGCCCAGGGTCTTCCTGCTCACATGAAAGGAAAACATCCTTCTGGAATGTCTTCCTGTCAGTTTGGTCACCAAACATTATCTTGGAAACCCAATGTAGCTTTGCTTTGAAGAAAAAAATATTTAAAATTGTTACCAGATATAAAAGCCTTGGAACTGCAGGGAGTGACAACAGGAAGAACAGGAATTTGCAGAAATCCCTCCCTCCAATGTACCCACTTCCAGAGGATTTCAGCTCACAGCAGAACCCCTCTGCTGGGACCCGGGACTGGTCCCTCCCCAGCACCAACTGGGTCTTTCACAAACTTCAGACTCCATTTGGGGCAGTTCTAACAGCAGACCCTTGTTATGTGGTACAGTCAGTTTAACTGCACTAAATTCTGCTTCCTCCTTCAGTCTCAGCCTGATTCTCTTTGATTTTGGCTTAAATCTGGGGAGCATTTCCAGCAGATTGCTTTCGACAGAACACATTTCCAAAGAACAGCCCACGACAGAAATCCACTGCTACAACACGAACTAAGAGGTGAATATTAGAAGGGAGAGAGGTTATTGTTCTTACAGTATTTGTCCATAAATCCCCGTGATTTATAGAGCGATGCCACTCTGCCTTATCGGGAAGGTTCTGCTGCCGAACACGACACAAGTTCATTGCTGAGATTCCACCCGGAGTTTGTCAACAGCGGGACTTCTTCCACAGAGCTGCTGCAGTGACATAGCACAGTGATATGTAAATTTATACATTTGTTTCTTTTATCTTTTTATTCACCCTCTGGTAAAAGAAAAGCCAAAGAAATAGCTTTTTTATTTTTTCTAAAGCCATCTGGGTTATAAAGCCTGACTTCAAATCAGTCGTGACCTTTTGTTCAACAGCTAGCAATGTAAAAACACATAAAAATGTCTATTTAGATATTGGTGGGGAAAAAGAAGTCCATTGATTTTCTTAGTTTGCTAAGCTCCCAGGGTTTTTAAGAGGCATTTGTTTCTGCAGAAGGAGACAGCACTGAAGGTGCGGAACGGCATTCTTTATTTCCAGAAAAAAAAAATAAAAATTCCGTTTCAAGATGGATGAGATGCCAGCTCGATACAGCACATGGATTCCTCACAGAATTTCACTGCCTCAGTCATCTTTAGCACACAAAAGATTTGTTAAATTTAATGCCCCTTGTCCCATCTACCTAGAAAAGGGCATTCTGGTGGAGGTTTGTGTTTTTAACCCTTTGTTGTAGGAGAGAAAGTGTCCTACAAACAGATTTGTTGATGATTCACATGAATATTGCTGCCAGGAAGAGCCAGATTCTTAAACATTTGCCAAGAGGCTGCACAAAAGAGGATGAAGAAATTAGTACTTATGTCCAAACAAGTTTTGGTCGAGCTTGGACGTTATTGCTCTATTGCTACCCAGTTCTCACATGTGCTGTTCTAAAGGCAACTCCTGTTATTTGTGTCACAGCAGCTCCTGGGCAGAGACCGGGCTGTCCCGGGGCCACAGAAGGGAGGAAGGCAAGAGGGAAAATGCCCTAAAGTCCAGGCCATGAGGTGGAGCGAGTCAGAGAGCAGAAGGTGCTCTGCAAAGGGGAGCTGAAGCACCCGGAGGTAAGGAAACATGCAGGTTCCCTGCCCTTCTGCAGCTGGTTTCACTTCTCCATCCCAGACAAAGAACCTTCCCATCCACCCTGGGAAGATCCCATCTCCAGGTACAAACCTCCTTTAGGGGCTCTGCTGCCCCCCCATCACCACAAGGAAAGCCTAACAGAAGCTAACAATTAACACCCATATTTAGGCAGACATAAATCATCCAGGGATTTGACAGTTTATGTAGAGGCATAAATTTCTCCTTGCCTATTTGTTTATTTCACCGAGTGTTCTCAGTTCAGCTGGTTTGCCAACACTGGGATAATTTATTGAGAGCTCAGCAAATAAATCTAGATTTGAATCTGTTGGAGGCGACTTGGGAAAGAGAGGAGCTGGGAGGGGGATGGATCCCAAGTGCTGCTCCGGTGACATCCGCGCTGGCACTGCCAGGATGGACCCACGGGGGGAGCTTGTGAAGGCACCTCTGCTGCCTTCTAGATGTCCTGAGGCTTTGGATAATCAAGATAAACACTGAAGACTTGCACACATTGGTTAAGGGGCTCCCACTGGAGAAGGAAACGGGTTTCTCCAGCTTCTGCAGGAGGAGAGTCTGGAAGAGCGGAGCCGTACATTAAATACTGCTCCAGGCTCCAGAGGAACCAGCCGGTGTTCCTTTGTCCTGGTGCTCGATGGCCACCGAGAGCTGCACTGCCTGGAACACACACTGGCAAAATACTGAATTTACACCTTCTTTCGACACCTGGCAGACTCAGAACAGACAAAGAGACTTGGTTTCAGCAGGCAACTCCAGCTTCAAGGAGATGTGTCTGCAGCGCTGCAGGTTCTCCTTGCTGTACAGATGAAAGCAGCCACTGCAGCAGAATATTTTTTTCTTGTTAAATGCATTAACTAAAAGCTCAGATAAAAGCAGCCTCAGCTTAGCATGGATCCAGAATTTGAATCAAATCCAAACTTTGCATTTGATCCCCATCATTCTAATGCACTTCAGATTTAGGGCAGGCAGAATCTATTAGGATGCAGGTACTTAATGGACGGTGGCTCAAAAAGGGATACGTGGCTGGAGCGAGCACCCGCTCCATCGGAAACCTCTGTGTCATGCATGTGACATGTGCAGGGGTAAGATGAGGCAGTCTTAAAAGGAATGAAAATACAGAGCACAGAAAAAATAGGAAAAGAAATAAAAAAGATGAAGAAAATATTTTTGTTCTGCTTTCGTGCATTCTATGGCAGAAAACGTATCTTACCCGAGATATGGCAAACAAATGCCCTGCAGGGGAGCAGCGAGGCTTTAGAAGGGTGAGCCTGATGAAGGGATGCCTTTTTTCAGGCAGAGTGGACTGGGGCTCCTGCGTGACTTTGAGTCGGGAGGCAGCATCTATATTCAGCAAGAGACCTCCTGCATTTCCAGACTGCGTAACCCCCGCTCACCTCCGGTCTGAATCCTCCATCTCCTCGTCCGAGCCGATGCTCCGCATTGGCATTAATGCCAGGCATGGGGGGGAATCCCAGCAGAGTGACCTGAACTGCATTACAAAGGTGGGAGGATAAGAACCTCTTTGAGGAAGAAGATTAATTAAATATGATAGCTACACCACTGCCCATCTGAGGAAATTTTACATTCCATGGGAACATGCTGAAAAATATTCTCAAAGGTTTTATCTTTCTATGCAGAAATCCAATTTATTAGAAGCATTCTTCTTTATGAGACTATCTCTGGGCAGGATTTCTGTGTGGGTTCAGTAAGGAGTCATGTAGCTAATGCTCTGGATCAAGTCTCACCTGGTGTGAATCAACACATCTTTGTGCATTTTGATATATGAACCCTGGGCCAGTTCTTTGTCTTTTCTCCAGCTGGGCTGCAGCTCAGGTTTGTGCCTCCATGCAGAATGCAGAATTCCCTGCTTTCTACATCTTTTCAGAACTGATGTCATTTAGCTCTATCTTTTTTTTTTTTTTGAGCTATTGGATCTGGCTAATGTGAAGGACAACTGCAAATATTTTATCTCAAATAAACGTACGACAAAAATCTCACAACCCAACAACTGGAAGTGTTTCCTGATGGCAGGAATTCTCTCCCTGCTATTTGACTCGTGTTAAGCCCATGCCCACAGACCACTGCCCTCACTGGGGCTCGGGGCTGTAGGAAGGGGATATCTTAGAAATCTCAGTGCTTAACTCACCAAACACACCTGAGGTGAAGGGGACCTCTCCCAGCTTCACTCACAAAGGTAAATTTCTCACAGCTGTAGTTCAGGAACCCAAATTTCATTCTCATTTCCAGTAAGAAGCTTCCAGAAAACTTCACCCATAGGCTTGAACACCCTCAGCTACTGATTAGGCACCAGCAGTAACATAACCCAATCTGTCCCTCCATGGAAGAATAAAATTGCTAGTTTATTTTCAGGTGAACTAACAAATCCTGGTGATTTCAGTTACCCACATACATTTTCTCCAGTGAGATAAGAAAAGACAAGCAGCTCTGAGAAAGCAGTTGCTTGAAATGATCCAGTATTACTTCTAACAGGGATTTAAACCACTCTTGTTTTCTCCAAACTCATAGGAAGAACATGGCACTGAAGTGATAGCAGATCTATCACTCACATTTTCTAACAAACAAAAGAGTAAGTGAATTTTTCCCCAGACATTTCCTGAAAACCTGCATTTCCTAGACAAGCTCAGTTTAAAAAAATAAAAATCAATACATATTAGATTAGCTCTATTTCAATTTTGACTCAGTATTTCAGACTTGGCCAGTTTTAGGCAGATTAAACTCACAGTATTGGATCCCTCCTGAGTTTAAGGGTCACACAGTTGACCCACTGAAAGACCATGGATTATGAAATCAAAACAGCTGGAACACATCACAGTTTCAAAGAGGAACTGCGATTGTGATGCCAGTTCATAGCACACGCTGCTCATTTTCTGCTTCTGAAAGCCTCCATTTCTTTTTCCCAGTGCAGAAGGAAGATGTGCCTTTAAGTGGTGAATACTCTGGCGAATCCGAACACATTCCAGGCTTATGAAGACAGCTAGAAGGAGTCAGCTGAAGTGATTTTAGAAACAATAGGAATTTGAAGTGTTCCACATTATCGCAAGCCAAATGAATTTTCAGGTTAGTAGGTAAAGCTTAAAATTCTCAACAAAGGCTGAGTGCCGCGTTCGAGATATTTCAGGGTACTTATGTTTCTATCACCAGGCAAAGCCAGTGGGAGCTGAAACTTGGTCCTGCTGGCATTTGAGGCATGAGAAGAGAACTTGTTCCCTCCTGTGCACTCACACAGCCCCCCGACAACACCCCGGGCTGGGCTATTCCCGACCAACCTGCTCTGACCTGGCCCAGACCCCGGCTCACACAAACCACAGACAAAATGCCATTTTCCATGAACAGCCTCTTTTTCACCTTTAGAAGAGTAGAGCAAGCGCAAGGCTTTATAGAAAGTGGCAGGTTCTTAATTATTGTTATGATTTATTTAGTGTTTACTGACAAGAGCTCGAACCTCTTATGCAGAAGGTGCTGAACACAGAAGCCATTCTAAGGCAGCCACTGCCTCTAAGTGCTTCTCCGAAGAGCACGGACACCAACGAGCTCAGCAAAATTATTTGCTAAAAGTAACTGATCAAGTTGCTTTTCCATCCAAATTCCTTTCTTCTCTCAAACTCCGCAAGATCCAGTCTTAATTTTCTTAGATCATCCACTCTCACATGCTTTAACAGTATGGTTTTTTTAAACCAGTGGTTCAGTCATCTAGGATTCTCCACAAATATAAACTATGTTGATTATGTAGCTAATTTATGATGTTATTCTTGCCCTATGATTGGGTGTAACTACTGCTGGTATGAGTAATTTCTCTGACAACATTTAAAATTAATTTTCCCTGAAAGTATCTAAATGCAGCTTTGGAAATGAAATGCCAGTCTCACAAGTTTGATTACGTGATGGGCTGATCGAGAACCTCTGAACTTCACCTCAGCCTGCATGATATTTAATTAATGCGTAGATTTTTGAGACCAAAATAGTCTGAAATTATGGCATCTAACCTACAACTCTTATTTCCTTTCTCACAATTTCTTGGGGGTGATAGCCAATAGCCAGAAAACTAGATGACCATGAGAGCAAGACTCTAGCAGATACCCTGGGGGTCAGAGACAGCAAGACTCATGTGTGTGACCTTCACCAAGTCCGTTCTGTTCCCCACATCTCAATTTTCCAATCTCTAAAACAGTCCTTTCTCTCCTCTGGCAGACACATTGAAGTCTTTAAATGAAAATTAACAACTATGGCTCCTTCAAACCTCATTTGTCCTCTTACAGCCTGGTCCTCACACGCTCTGCTCCCAGGCACTAAGCAAGCTCTCATCCCGCGGCACTCAAAGCAAAATTAGGCCAAGGTTTTGTTCTCCAGTGGACATGCTGTAATTACTAAATTACTCAGTGGAAGAGAATCTGGGGTGTCTTTCTACCGGGCTGACCCAGAGATGGGGCTCTGACCAGGCTGTCACTGCCAGCAGGGCAATTCCCACTGCAACACGGCCAGAAAGGAACAAACAAACAACAAAAAATGCAATCCACAACACTCAAACACTTCAATTACTTTCCTTTAAAAAAAAATAATAATAAAAGAGACAAGGAAGAGAGAAGCAGAAATATCCTAATTACATTTCACAGCACACCCCATTATGCAAAAGTGTATTTAACCTGGATGCTGCAGGGTCACTCCCTTCTGTCAGTATTTGCATGGAAAGGAGTTGGGATCGCCCTAAGTCAAAGGCTAACTTGGCCTCGCCATGCAAATGTATTTAAATGAAACTTATCCAAAGCTGCTAAATTATATTCACAGGAAATAAAGTCCATCAGCTGCGAGTAGGTGCTTTGTGCTCTTGATTGAAAATTGCTTTCGTGTGACAGAGAAGGTGCTTAAGAGAGTAAAAAAAAAAAGATCATTCAGTGAGTTAGAAAATTACTCCAACCTCTAGACCATGTCAAACTAAATATAAAACAAACAAACTATGGCAAACGAATGAATAATTTAAAGCAGCAGCTTACATATCACATCAGAAAACACGGTTGTGAAGCTGGTTCGTACTCACGGGCTCTATCGGTGGCCATGGGCTCCAGAGTTGCTCTCCCTTCTCCCAGCCCGGTGCAGGCACAGCAGCACCACAAACTGGTTTCTCCTGGAGGATTTAGCAGCGGTGAAAGGCAGCAGGATGAGTCCTTGCTCCTGACACAGACCCAACCATTTCACCTGCATTTGGTCCTTTCCTCACTCCTCATGATCCGTGTTTATCCTTCTCGCTGCAGGAGCACAGCCAGCCTCCAGAGCTTCCCAAAGCCAAGGCAGCCCTGGAAGGACCACATCTTCTGCTGGACCCCCCACCACCCTCCAAAGAGCCCCAGATGGGTGGGCTGCTCCTGCCCAGCACCCTTGTGGTGAGCCCGCAGCCCTGGGAAAGAGGAGCTGTGACCCCAGGTGGGGTATTTCAGGGCAGAGCCAGCTGATGGTCATCAGAGCTCAGGATGAGGAGCTGGGGCTCCAGCTGGAAGCAATGATGTCCTGGGGGAGGACCCCTTCCTTGCCCCCACCTCTGTGCACCCTCCTGCCATAGGGGTCACACAAGTGCTAATTACATGGTAATACTGGCTCTGTCTCCTGAGCAAATAAGCACATGGTGATGAGTGAGACAAGAGCCTTCCTCCTGGCCCCTTGGGTCACGTGGGGGGATGGACGGGCCCATGAAGCGTTTGGTCACCCTGGCTGCCACTGCAGGGTGGCTGCGCCCTGGCTCCAGGGAGCCAAAACCCACCAGCCCACTGCTCCCTGCATTTGGCAGGACCTGCTGGGGCTTGGTGAGGTGGTCACAGGAGCCCAGGGTTGAGGGGAGGAGAAGAAGACATGTCCTGGGCTCTGTGCTCGGGGACAGCGATGGTCACAGAGCCCGAATCCCACCACACTCCTTGCTGCCTTCCAACCTGGACCATCTGCTCTGCGGCAACGTGGAGTCCAGAGCCCTGGTCCGTGGCGGCCCAAAAGCTCGGATTTTGATGCCTTTTACTCAGTACTGAACTAGGTTAACTGAAGTGCTGACCCAGCTGTGAAATGCTCCACGTCTCATAAATTACCAGCCCTCAGAAGCCACCTCAGAATCTCAGAAATGCTGAGGATAAGGAATATCTAAGATAAACAGCTAAAAATAAATAATCAGTACAAACAACATATAGAATAGACGGAGTAGAGATATAAACATAGAGAGAAGGGTAATTTTTGTTCCCTGACACAAAGGAACATCAAAAATAAACAGAAAGAGGACATATCTAAGGAAAGCAAAGCAGGATCCAAAGCTTGTTGAATTCCACACAAAGATCCCTCTCTGCTTCAGCAGCTCTGAGCCAGACACGAAGATAAAGGAAAGACACCAGAACCTGGGCCGGGATAAAAACATGCGCCAGATGCCAGATTTCTTCTGGTAGCTGCCGGGGTGACGGGTCAGTGGTGATGGATTGCAGAGGAGGAGCCAGGAGCGATGACAGAGGTCCTCTGGCTCGGGGCCAGGGGCTCTCAAGAACTTGGCTGAGTTCAATGGCAAACGCTCGTGCAGGGACTGGGGTAACTTGTCTCTGCCAGTCTGTTTATCGGGACAAAAATCCCTGAATGGAAAAACACAATCTCTATTACAGGCGTGTGTGTAGCATTAATAATCTGTCAAGGAAGATGACAACATTCCTGATTAGAAAAATGGAAAGAGGGAAGGTCTTTGGGTGGATTTATTCAGCCCTGTTAATCCAGACTTCCCACGGTTTGCTCAACGTGCACCTCATTAAATAAACCCTCCCTCCCAGGTGATGTCTGTGAATTAAAACGCCACCCAAAAGGCAGAGTGTAGGGGAACGGGCTGAAGGTTCACGTCCTTATTGGTCAGATGCTGGAAACAATATCCCTGCACATAAATATTGACCAGAGCAGACACAGAAATCAATGTGTAGATGGCTCGCTAACTGGGGGGACAAGGGGGAGCAGCGCGGGGCCAAGGGGCTCCGCAGCCCCAGGAGACCAGGGCGGCCGGTGCTGAACAGGACGTACTATAACGGGTGGTAGGAATTGCCCAAACCCCGCACGGAGAGCTGAGATGCTGCTGTAAGTGATGTGTGGGGTGGAGACAAACATAAAACCCCAAGAAAACGGCCAGTTAAAATTAAATGTACACCTCTAATACGCTCTTCATTAGCGCAAAGCCATAAGACCATCAGTTTCCATCAACAAAACATTAAGACAAACTGATCTCTGTTCTTATGTTTATGTTCTGAAGGAAAAGAAAGCTGTCTAAAAAGCTTTTAACTTCTCGAATAAAACAGCTACCAATTTTTGACCATCTAATATAAATAATTCTAGGTCTAAATTTCCCCACAGAAAAATCCTCAGATTTTGTTTTAAGCATTTCATTTTGCAAATAGATTGTTTACTTCAATAAAAGCTAGGGAGGAAGTAAAGAGCAAAGATTAGAATGGGCATTTAAATTAAGCTATAACTATTTGGCGTCCAATCTGTCCATAATAATAAGATGAGAATCTGCAGCTTCAGGAACTGTAGCACATACAGTTGCTGAGATTATGAGTCCTCATGCTTCAGGTTATGAGATGATGGAGGTCAGGAAGCAATTTTCTTGCATATAATGCTGACAGGCTAGAGACATTGCAGGAATTTTTGCATATTTTTTGAAACATCAGTTATAAGTCACTGTCAAGAAGAAGATCCCAGACAAGGTAGATATTACTTTTTATATAAATGAATTTCAAAAGAAGAGCCTGCTTCGCCAGCTCTCACTGTGACAAAAGTCCTACCGCAGGACAAAAACCTACAAATTACACAAAACCAGATCACTGAAGGAAGGGTTTGCTTATAGAGCAGTACAGCACCTGACCTGCTTTCCATTGAGCAGAGCTCAGAAATGGGAGGCACACGAACAACTTCAGCTTTATAAGTTCAAGGCTACACACACTCCCATCTCCTCTGGGGAATTGCATCACTTTGCAGCATCAAGCTTTAAAGATCAGCCGAGCCCATGGCTCTCCCCGGGCTGCGGTAAAGCCAGACCATAAAAACAACTGAAGATGGTGTAAATGAGGAGCAGGCTCCTGCAGCCCGATGTGCCCGGCAGCCAACACGGCCCTGCAGAGTCCCTGCACAGCCTCTCTGGTGGCTCTGACCTCAGGGAATGGCATCCTGCATCCCTGCATCTCCGCATCCCTGCATCCCTGCATCCCCATCCCCATCCCACTCCGCAGCCGCCAGTGGCACTCACCCCTCCCGTCACAGCTTTCCTTGCCATGGCATGAGGTTGTCCACACGTGGCTGTGACCCTTCAGGGGTTCTGCTGTGAGCATCTGCCAGGCTTTGGTGGTTCCTGCTGTGGGCAGCCCCTGGGGAAGGCTGGAGACGACCTACGTGCAGCTGGGAAGGAAAACGCTGGGGTTTATACCTGTGAGCGCAGCCGTTTCTTTTTGAACAAAACAAACGGTATCACTAGGGTGGAAAAAACATTCCATTCTTCCTTGACGCCGGTATTGCCTACTCTTTTCCTCATCGGGAATAATTTACACCAGCACTTCCAGCGTGTGTCTGTGTGCCCACAGCCAAAGGTCCTGCCAGCGGAGGGACCCCGCTCCAGCCTGCGCTGGGAGCCGTCGGGACGGGCACCCCGGGGTGCACCCTCATGGAAACAGGCATTTAAATCATACCACCAGGATGCGTGAGGGGGAATATGGTTTTGCATGAAAAGGAATAATGGTTTGTAAAAATAAATCTCTCTTCAAAGTGAAGTGAGTCATTCAGAGCAGCCTCTTCAACATGACAAACAGCTCGTAGAGCAAAACAAAGAGTAGATCATTCAGTCTCATTACCAAGACTGAACCTACTCTCCGAGCACTAAGAGGCCCTTATGATTTATGCCCGTAAAAATCAATTGCATTTTATTGATTACCAAGATTAAGAAAAAAAAAAAAAGAAAAAAGTTTGGTTAAACTTGGGGAACGGTTATATCTTCAGGTCTGAAGTGAAACCTATCCGGAATACTGAGAGCTTCCAGCCTGCCAGGCACATTGATCAGGAGAAGTATGGGCAAGTGTTTTATATGCAGAGCTGAGCACTTCATCTGGCAATATCAAAGGAGTTAACTTTGTTTTTGCACCCACTAAATTTATGTCAAATAAATCACAAAGTCAAACCCAAGGTCATTTATGATAACAAGATGGCAGAAATTCACCCAGCTGCATAGAGAAAAAAAAAAAAAAGGAAAAAAAAAAAGAAAAGAGTTTTTGGCAGTTTTGGTTCACATTTATAGTATTTAAGCACTTAGAAGCCTGATTCATAATTGGTGCCAGATGCTCTCAATACTCATAGGAAAAGACAGTCTTTGTTCCAATAAATTAATCTAAAAAAAGCCAGGCAAAGGCTGCAGAAGGGAGAAGGGTGGTTTCCCTGGTTGATAAAGCTGAGGGCACAAGACGGAGTCCCTGGAAAGGGCAGGAGGACAGCAGGCAGTGGGATGGAGCCCCCAGTCCCTGCCCTGTGCTGGCTGCATGGGCAGGGGTCTCCCGAGACCACACGGACTGGGGACTGTCCCCTTGGGCTGAGGAACCTGCGTGGCTCCGGTGGGAAGAGCGATCCAGGTGCCACCGCGGCCACCGGAGCAGCTCTCTTTGTGCCACGCATTAATTTTGCTCCAAGGCTGCTGCTTCCTTGTTAGTTGTGAACGTGGAAAGTTTAGTGTCGTACAAAAGACGTCTCAATGATCAGCCCCCGCTATCTAAATTAAATCTCACTGCTATAAAATTCCCTGTTTCTCACACAATTTCTGCTCCTGGAAACGGCTTCTAATGTGGAGCAGAGTCCCACGAACGGTATGAACTACAAGGTCACAGCATTCAGCGAGTGAAAAAAAAATCAGCAAAACAGGAGATTAAGTATTAATTTCAGGGCAGAGTTCCATTTATTTGAGATTACTCTATGCTGGATGTATGTAATACCATGTTTCAGCAATTAAAGGCAGAATGATTTATACAGCTGCAAGATGTAGAGGAGATGTTGTTACTGGGCTGGGTACAGCTGGCTACAACAGACCAAACTAAATTGGAACCGTTTGTCCCAGGGAGATGCTTTTTTGGCTCGTCCCAGTGTCCTGGCCAGATTCCAGCACAGGCAATCTCCCTGCCCATCTAACTCCCAGCTGACACGTCCCCGGGGATGGGGACAGCTCGCTCTGTCCCCACCGGAGCGTGGCATTGCTGGGCACTGCGGAGGCTACTGGTCCAGGTGGCTGTGACCCCTGTGGCTGAGTGGCCACCCGGTGGGTTGGGGGACAGTAAACTTCATACTAAATACACACTGCCCTCTGCGAGGCAAGCGGAGGAGCCCAGATCTGTCTGCTCCTGGCCACCCCTGGAACATCTCCCCCTTCTTATCACTACGCTTTTGTCTTTTGCAAGTAACATTTTCGTGTCTGTGCGTTTCACAAGCTCAGAAACAGTCAATTCTATCGGCATAACGTATTGGACACCTCTCACACTACACTTTGCATATAAAGTGCTTCTCAGTGCAGAATTTGATAATATCGTGGACGTATGAGCCATCCAAGCAGGTGAAGTCAGTGCTGATACCTACGGGAGGCTCCCTGGAAAACCAACAGGCACCACTGCCTGATGAACTGAGCACGGGCAGTGGGGAAATTATCCAATGGGAAAATGAATCATTCAGTTAGAACCAAAATGATAATACATCTCTTATTTAATCAAATGTGCCATCAATTGAACCAGGTACATCAACTAATGAACCCAGTGGATCCCCCGACGAGAGAGATGAATCACCTGCTGGAGTGTTTGTTCTACGAGACCAAGGTGTTTAGTTCTTTGCCTCACTATAAGAATCACAAGCTCTTTTATTATCAAAGCTAAAAGTTTAGCAGGACTTTAAACGCTGACAGCTGGGAGGGATACATAAAGGTATGGTGATGGAATTAAGGAAGACTGCCAGGACATAAGGCCGCCTCAAAGTATTAAACCATATTTCCCGTGAGAGCATGTTATTCCAAGGCTGTGGGGTAATTTGAATTTACTTTTCAAGCCCTTTTGAAGGTAATTATAAAGTTAAGACACTGGCTGCCGAGGACATCAGCCTGATTCCGCTTTTCCCATCAGCTGTTGACCCCAGAAATACTAAATGAGGCTCACATGTGAGTTTACACACCATTTTATGGGGACACGAGCCTGCACTGAATTCCCTGTGGTTGGGATGCTCTCTTTGAAACACCACTATTTTAAATAATACTTCTTTTCAATGTTTCTCACAGCTTGATAAAACTACGGTACAGTCTGAACATCTCTTCTAACTTAAATGAAGCAACCTGAAATCAAATGTCCCATGTACAGGTTTCAGCTCAAAACACTAGGTTCTGAATGTGCCTGGTTTGGGAGTGGGAGCTATACACAAGAGTAGATAATGTATGGAAATATTTTCCCATCTCCCTTTCATTTACTTAGCTGCTCCACATCTCAGCATTCAAGTTGATTAACATCACCTGCTGAAGTTAATTAAAGTGTATAGGATGTAATAAGACTAATATGTTTGAGTTCTATCAATCACAGAATCTGGTGAGTCAATATTTGAAATGAATATATCACAGAGGGGAAAATCCTCAACACGGATCTGAAATTAAAGGAGGAGAGAGGGATTGCATAGCACAGGGTACGGTGACAAGCACATTTTGGTGACAACACGAGGGCATCGCTGCGTATTCCCACCCAACGACAAACGTGGCCTCTGCTTAGACCCATTTGAAAGCCTCCTGGTGCACTTTTAGGATATCAAGGACCAGCCACAAAGCTGCAGCTCAGTCTGTAAATCTGAGAAACCAAGGAATTCTGGGGGGTTTAAGCCTTGGAAATTTCTTGTTGGGTGATATTTCCCAAGAAATATCCACTTACTTTGCCCCTCTCAGCATCCAGAGTCCCCCCGCACGCCAGGGCTCGCACCGAAACCGTCTTGTGGTTCCTGAGGCAGAGGAAAGCTCAGCAGAGGGTGGGCTGGTCTCCCAGGTTGGAACTCGGTTCTCCTGAAGGAAACCCAGTGTTTCTCCTCCTCTGCTCAGGCTCATTCCAGAGTGATTGACCATGAAAACCTGTAAGAAGGAAGCACAGCAAGGCTGTAGAGAATGGACCCCACCTGGCACGTGTGGAGAAGATGCTCCAGACGCATCTTCTTTGTTCAGCATCTTCTGAAGCCGCCTGAGAAGGTGGGAGCTGAGCTGGGGGCCAGACAGGCTGCAGGAGAGCACTCCCAGTTCTGGCACGTTCTGCCACGTGTTTCCCAGTTCAGGGTCCCCTTTTAAACCAGTGGTGAGAGCCCGACCAGCCTGCACCACCCCGGCTCTTCGGAGCCCACATGTGACCGGCTGGAGCATTCCTGCCCCCATCCTCCTGTGTCCAGGCTGTCACAGAGCTCTTTCTGCATAAAATATTTAAATACGATTTTATCAGCCATTCAAATCATTAGCTACAAGGATCCAGACTTAATGTACAGCGAGGACACCGTGCATTAATATTTATTACGCTTGATTTTTTTAAGGGAAATACATCGGGCTTTTTGGGGTAGGCAATTTCTATGGAATCAAAGTGTGAAAGACATTAATCACTGGCCGTGGTGTGCGTAGGGTACACACAGCCCTCGGAAGTGAAAGGATAAATAAATACAGGCTGTATGATGCCTTAAAGACTGGAGAGTGCCGTCGGTTAGGGATTGCCAAGAGGTGGTGGGAAAGCTGCTCTGCCCCATAACGCTGCAGGAGATGCCCCTCAGACCCATCTCTCGGTGCTAGAGGTGGGTGCAGGCACCCAAGGCTGTGTCCCCCTGTGGTGTGGCACATGGGGACCACTCATTAGTGACTCTGACACAGGGGTGGTTGTCACCCACCGGCACACACATTGGAATGGGCTGCCCAGGGAGGTGGTTGAGGCACCATCCCTGGAGGTGTTCAAGAGAGGAGTTGACATAGTGCACAGGGATATGGATTAGTGTTGGGTTGGTGTTGTTTTGTGTGGTGTGGGGTTTTTGAGGGGGATTTTTGGTCCTTTTTTTTTTTTCCCCAGCTGGTTGGACTAGATGATCTTAAAAGGTCCCTTCCAACCTAGGTGATAGGTGATAATCTGTGAATCTGTGAAATTCTGTGATAATCCAACTGACCCACCAGCACCATGTAAATACCTTAAAGTGTTTCCAGTGACTTGCCAGGAAGAAAAGTAGTAGGGGCTCGTTTGCACTGATTAAAGGCTTGGGGTTTAAATTGGTGCAGAGGCAATTACCTCAGATCCTCTCTACCCGGGAATGAATTTGTGTCCATTATTTTTCTTTCATGGGAAATTATCAGAAGATGCAAGGCCAGCCCATCACACGGGGACAATCACCGCTGCTGGGGGGTGCAAAAAAGACCGTGGTGGGGGTGGGTGAGCCCCAGACTCAGCATCAGGCACCCCAGAGGGACCCAGGGTGGTGCCTCTGAAAGGGAGTTTTTCTCAAGCGGTCGATCTGCAACGCGGTGATTGCGCTGCATCGGCAAGTGCAAATAGAGCTCTGTCCGTACGAACACAGAATGACCACTGAAATATTAAGTTTGTTGTTTCCATAGCAATTTTTAAGGGGTTAAGGGGGAATTAGAGACGCTTTCATCCTTCCCTCAACGTTTATCTTTTTATTGTGGTATAAATGAGAGAGTGCTATTAAGAAAAGCAAGGTTTCAAGAGGTGTATGTTCACAGGGGAACTAAGGTTCAAAAAGAAAAAAGTGTTAATAAAGCAATTTTAAAATTTAATCTGAGAGTTTATTTTCTCCTTTGCTGCCTTTTCTCCCCTGGGGATAGATTTCTTTCTTGCCCTGCAAAGGATTTAATACGAAACCTTTTATTTTTCCAGAGCCAGCAAGAGACAGTCAGAAGTGAGAAGAGTTTAGCAATTCAGAGGTCAAAGAAATGATGGCTGCTGACCCCTTTGTTCTGAGCCAGTGGCTTAGGAGAGAACATAAACAGATGAGGGACCTCCATACTCTGAACCCAGCATTGCTGGAAGGGTCAGATTAATTTGGATAAAAATAATTTTCACTCTCTGTTCAGCTTCTAACACTTCCCGAGCTCATGGAATGAAAGGGAAATGAAAACCCCAAGTAAGGTGAGAAAGGCACTTTCTGCACATGTTGGGGCTGACCCCAGAAGGAAGTTCTGGAAATCTTATCAAAACCCCAGCGAAGGTGAGATTTCTAGCGTGACGGTCAGACTCAGATGGGATCCTGGTACACAACCGAGTGTCTGAGCCTTTGGAGACCCAGCCTGCCATCGCTGAGCCCACTGCAGCATCACCGCCCCTAAACATTGGAAAGTTTCCCCCGTTCCTAAGATTTAAAATGCTGACTTTTCCTCACGCTTGTCCCGCCGAGGTCAGGCATGCGAGTCACAGTAATAAACACCCAGCCAGTCATTGCAGGGACTCGGGTACCGCAGTCTGTCGGGGCAGGGGCAGGGAGCCCTGCCCTCAGAGCATCGCTCCATCTCACCCCTTCCAGGGCTGCCCCCCGAGACCCCTCTGCCCCCTCCGCACCGCAGTGATGCTCGGGCAGTCTTGGGCCAGCTTTTTGGTGGCTCCAGCTCCCTGTGACATTGATTTCTGTGTTTTAAGGAAATGTGACCTGCTGTCAGACTGAAGCATGGTCCTGCCGGTGAGCAACCTTATTTTTATGGCTTCAGGGCACTTGCTTCTGCTAACCTGCAGCCCGGCTGTAAATCATATTCTGAGAAAAACTGCTACTGGTTTTATGCCATAACTCATAAATTACTAGATCCTGAATTTTAGATATAGTACTATATTCCTCTTCAAACTTTTATAGTGATGGATTAATTAATTAAGTTAAATAACACTTGCACTGACTTTTGTTACAGCTGTGAGCCCTCTGCAACTTTGGCAGTGAGACTTGGTGTGAAAGTAAATGAAAAACCACTGCAACAAGGCATGGGTTTTTTTTTTTTTTCTTCCTACTGACATGTTTACTCAGTTTTGGGATAATGCTGACATAAAGAAGGGAACGGGACAGCACCAGGGCAGCTGCTCCTCGCCTGCAGCCAGGCAGGGAACGGGACACAACATCTGGAATCCTGCAGTGAAAGGGGAGGGAGTGATCAAACGCGGAACAGGATTAATGTGGACTCAGCTCTGTGGCTACAGGGTGTCAGAGCTTCTGAGAAACCAGAGCACACTTGGCCTTCGGTAGGAAAAAACACAAACCAGCAGACAGACACGAGGTTACACCAAATTAAACTAAGGCGTTATATATTGACCTTGAGATTAAGGTGACCAGATCCTACTCAGGATTGTTACTGGGGCTGAAGGCAGCCTGGAGTGACCTTCACAAGGCCCTTGGGGACTCTCAGACTGGCAGAAAATGCAGGAATGACAGGATATGGAGTGCAGCCATTTAGCAAAACAGCGTGGCAAACTGCTGCCCAAAACTGTGCTAGAGAGCAAAGCTGTTTGGGAGCCCCTGGAAATATGTTTCTGAGTAGCAGGTAAACCATGAGCACGTTTCAAGAGTTTAAAATGACTGTCATTAACTCCTTAAATGGGGAAGAGTGTCTGGAGTTTCAATAAAGTGCCCAGAGGAGCAGTAAGAAGTAAGATTTAAGAAAACTTGGATCAAATCTGACTTTCATTTCAACTTGCATATAGAATCATAGAATCGTTTAGGTTGGAAGGGACCTTTAAGATCATCTAGTCCAACCATCAGGGAGGACGGACTGCTTTGTGGTTAAGATATGAGAAGGGTGGTAAAAAAATCTAAAGTGCCCTAGAAATTCCATTTTAAAAGCAATGCTGTCTTAGGGGGATAAAATCCTTTTGGCTCCCACTGAGATTTGGACTTTGTAAGGACCTGATGCTCTTTTGAAGCCTGGGATGAAGGGTACGGTCTGGGCTGCTGAACACCCAGCCATCGGGGCCGGATTAGCCCGGACACAAAGGGATGCCAAGGGAGAAGGATGGAGCCTGGTCTGCAGGGTGACTTGTAGGACTTCCCCCTGCGGGTCAGGGGATGAGGAGCAGAGCAGGGAGGCCTGACGCGAATTTACCTGAAGTCTCTAAATGAAGCCAGGGCAGGATTGCCTCCTCTTAAATACCTGCTTCAGTTCAAGCCCCGAGATGCAAGCTTGATTCCAAAACAAGCAGCTGAAAGCCTATAGCCCGTGCGACAAGGGAAGGATAATTGATCTTAATGATCCCTTAAGAGCTGGAAATCTAAGAGTGGGTAACTATCAATCTGTTTCCTAATGGAAAGGTGTGCGTGCCATTAAAACGCCCCTTGTGCTCACCACTTTTCTCTCTGTCTGAGTGGGTACGCTGTACTAATCACTGCCGTAAATAAAAACCCTGGGTGATAATTTCCAGAACCGTGTAAAGATGAGTAGGGAAAATGAGCACTCTGCTACCCACACCAGACTTTATTTTTCTGTTGTTGTTGAAGGCTGGAGAACAGCCTTCCTGTTTTCACAGAATAGCTCCACTTTCTGAAATTTAAAGAAGCAGCCATATCCCTCCAGCTGTTGAGTTAAACAGAGTGTTATTCAAATTATGTAGGGTGAAAAAAATGTCATAACATAATGAGAATCAAATGCTGGCTCCAGGCGCCTTCATATTTGAGGACTTTAAAAAACAACAACAGCAACAAAACAGTTCAATCCTTTATCTGCCAGTAGAAAACGGTCATTTAAATAAACATTAACTAAGCTGGGGAACATCAACGTTGCGGCAGCAATTTGTTTCTGACAGACGAGATTGCTAAAGTCCTATTCTTTTTAATAGATGGCGGTTTTGGAGAAAGCCTAGGTGTATTAAAGCCCATAACAGCTCCTTTCCCTTCGCTGCTTTGTCGCTGGGCTCGGAGCTGGGAGACCCAGGGCAGGGGAATGGGGCCTCCTCAGCTGCTGGAGATGGAGACCGCCCGTCAGAGCATCCGATTATCTCACTTGGCTGGTGTTTATATGTAGGGAATCAATCTTCCAAACCTGTTTTTGCTGCTTTTACCAAGTGCAATGCAGAAAAAAAGCTGGATTGTCCGTTTTCTGTTAGATTCTCCCCAGCCCTCTCCCTTGCAGGTGCACGGCTGTGGGACCCCTCTAGATGGATGGTGCTGCAGAAGCCACCACCGAGCTGGTGAAAAGGACGGACCACACTGGGGCTCAGCTTCTTATCCTCAGCCGGGGGGTGCCCGTGTCCCCTCTCCAGCATTTGGAGCTCCTGAGATGCAGCAAGGGAGCTCCAGATGCACATGGAGGACCTGAAACCCAACGAGAGCATCCCATTGCCAACAGAGCATCCCTCAAAGGTGGGACTTGGTGTGTGATGGGCATGTGGAAGGAGGAGCACACATACATGTGCACACACCAGCAGCACACACGCATGTGCACACACCCCACACAACTCCTGCTTTCAGGCCAAATACATTTTCCATCTCAAAAATCAAGATCGGCAAGCCAAGGTGTACAGCAAACAGGTGGGAGAGACAGCCAACAGGGGGGCTGAAAACCAAATTCCTGACAACAAAGAGCAGTCAAGATCTGTAAGCAGCCACACAAGGAAGGAAAGAAATTATTAATATCATTAATTTGATTTGTAGCAGCTACTTGCAGGCTAACCACCCAGGGAAGCCACTGAGTCAGCTCTGCTCAGCGTAGAATCAAAAAGGGAACCTCAGCGCAAACATCTTACTCCAATATCCCAGGGAAAGGCTTTTCACAGTATTTTGTGTGTTTAAGTGAACTGCTCAGAGGCTTCGGAGGGTTGAGTCGTACTAACGAGCCCCAGCACAGAACCTCCAGCCACGGCACAGGCAGCTATCTCCAAAATCAAGTCTTGAATTTGAGGGAATATGCAAAAGGAGAAGAACAAAAGGATCCTTTGATGTGTTCAACCACATGATGTTTAGCAAAAATGCAAATGTTCTCTCATGCTAGAGAACACTTATCAATATTAAGGCATACACGGAGGAGAAGAAAGAAGGAAGAACAAAATACAACACTTAACAAGAGGGTAATTTAGCCTGTTGGCAAACGCTTTAACTCTGGTTCATGAAAAATTGCATGCACAATTGTTTTGCGGGGTTCCCGGGCTTTTATGCATAAATCATAGTATTGATTCAATGTGAGTATCAGAACGACTCAGGTGTACAACTGCATGAGGGCACAGTTAAAGCAAGAAAGGATTTAAGTGTGGAAATTGGAGAGGAAAAAACCATCCCCCCTGTTGCTCCTACAAGCTCAGCTACAATTGTCAAACAGCTGGAACGCGTGCAGATTGTTAATTAAAACATGGTGGTGACCACCTTTTGCAGCGGTCTCAGGAGAACATCCAGGCAGCAGATAACTGCCAAGCAGAATTTTTTTCTTATCCACCCATTTTTCCCCCTTTGAGATGGTACTTTCTTTTCTGAGAGAGAAAAGAGAAAAAAAACAGAGGGCACTGGGAGCCCAAGGATGGCCAAGTGAAAGAGAAATCAAATCAATTGCATGTTACAGACTGCACCAAATATTGCAGTCGGGGTGAGGAAGGGGAGGGAGGGAAGTGTCAGGGATAACGTACAAGGGCTTGTTCCATGGCATGCACACTTGCTGGCCACATCTCTGGATCTTAAAATAGAGGGAAGGGCTCCCACGGCACGACCACGTGCAGCAGAGGCGGGCGCAGAGGAGGGGCAGGAAGGATGCTGTGCCAGGCAGGAAAACTGAGGAAAAGGCAAAGCCCTGGAAATGAAAATAGACACGAAGCATCCGTATCCCTCGCCCAGACACGCAGTAATTTAATCGCTTTCCAGCCCGATTCATCCCTCAGTATTTTCTGCATAAGCACATTACACACACAGCGTTCAGAGGCGTTCAGCTGCCCAGAGCCCACAGCTCTGCCCTGCCCCTTGCTCCTCAGGGGCCTAAAGAAGTTCAGGGTGAACAGCCAACATGTAGTTAAAGTTTCACAGAGACTTCGCTTGCACCATGGAGAAATGTAGATAACGCAGCACTAATTGCCCTCTCTAATGAAGGCTCTTGTTTCTAATTTGCATTCCACTCGTCTTGCTGTTATTGCTATTATTATTTACTCATGAGAGCAATAATATTGAAGATGATAATGTGGTCACACCAAGGAGCCACATTTGTGACCATGACACATCCCTCCCCAGCGCTGTAACAGCTCTGCATCCCTTCGGAGCAGCCACCATCCTGCCATTAAACACCCCCCACAACTTTCCCCTTTGGCAGACACAATACATTATTCCTGTGTCCAGTCATTCCTATTCCAGACTATTTTTTCCCACTCCCTTCCCCTTCCCCAGCCAAAAAACTTAAGGAATTTCCTACGAGCCAACTCAAGCTGGAGCATCCAATGTGTCCTGGTGGTTCTGTGGAACCCCAGCTTGGATTCCTCCCCCAAAGCCCGATTCCTGCTGCTCACAGCCAGACTCACCATCAGCTGCTCGGAGCCTGCTGGAGAGCAGCCCGGGGGGGGAAAGGTCAGATTTTGGGCAAGAAGGTTGAAAGCTATAATCAAGCTTTTGTTCTAAGTGTGTCTCTTGCACTAAAATCTTAATAAATATTAATTAATTGCTCAGGCTATCCTAATTTAATTTTATCAAGTTGCTTCTTTCCAATCTAAATACAAAAGATGTGAGGTAGAGTAAGGGAGTTATTTGTATCATTATTATAATAAAAAACAGCTATCTGTGCCAGTGCCTTAAATCAAATTAATGCTTTTCTTCTTGTTCCAGGGTTATAATTAAATTAAGTTTTATTCAACTACCTAACCACATTTACCCTACTTTTCCAGCAGCTGAGAATCCAGGCTGTGGCAGTGCTGCTGAGGAGGATTGGTGGGACAGGGTGGGACGAGAGGCTGAAACAGCCTGTGATGGAGTGGTGCCACCAAACTTCCACCCTCCCTGTAATGCTAGAAGTGCACACTCAGTCTTGATGTTCCAAGGATGGCGCAGAGAAATGTATGTTCCTGTATGCTGATTCTACACTAAAATGATGGGCAGCACCCAGAGGTGAGCAGCTCTTTCCCAGCACACACAGCATCCCGCACTCTGTTCAGCATCTGCTGCTTCACTCGGCCTCGTATTAAATTACTCAAGATTGACAGAACTTTCACTCTTTCCCCCGGGAGGCTCTCTCACCACCTATGGGGCTTTAGTGTGAGATTTTTCCCCTTTATATTCACCCTTTATCCCCATTCCTATTGTATTATCCGATTACACACGGTTTCATCTCCTGGCAAAGAGCTCCTTCCCGCCTGCTCCTCGTGCTGGTTGGGTGCCTGAAGATGGATGGTGGGGGGCAGGACATCTCCACCCGCTGGCACCCCCGGATCAGCCTTAATCTGAACTAATCAAATGATGGCAGCCCCTCTGAAGAGAGAAGCAATTGCACAGTATAGATCGTATGTATCTCTTAAGGGATGAGGACTTGGATTTGATTATCTAAATTCTCCTTAATGCTTTATGATGAAGTTAAGGATGAATATTGCTTTCAAAGCAATTCAGCCAGAACTTCCCCTTAGAAAGAAAGGCCTGAAAGATGACACAAATGACCAAAGTCAGCAAGAAGAAATCGTCAGCCTGAGGTTTCTGTTCAGAGAAACCAATTTAAGGGAGCTGGGTGTGAAGTAATATCCCACCAAGCTAAAAACACGTTGAACTGGTCAAAATCTGTCTGCTCAGGTAGCAGAAAGATAAATAATAAATCCCACATTTTCTGAAAGTATTTAGTTTTGTTTTCGTTCATGGCCATGGCCAACAAAAGGGATAAATCAAAAATTTCAGTGACACCTTTAGTGGCCATCTCAGCTGGGACCCCCAGGGAGAACAAAGTATCCCACAGCTGGGTCTGACGGTGGCTGATGAGACAGTCCCTTCACTCTGATCAAGCAGATACACACTTCTGGGGTCTTCTGGGGAAATCTAAGGTTTTGCTGAGCATTTTCTACCCTCCAAGAGGACTGAAGGTCTCTTTTGGAGGCCCTTTCCACTGACCTTGTCTTTGAAGCAGATCTCTGCCCTGAGCACAGCCCGAAGCACCCCCTGCCCCGAGCAGCGTTGCCATTCCCCTGCTCCTGCTCCAGAGGGAATTTCCACACATTTATCTGACCCTGGTTCCAGCCTCCTGCAGAAGAGGTTTGTGGTGCCCAGGGCTCCTTCAGACGGGAGGTCACGGCTAAGAACGCCGGGAGGAGCGATGCCCTCCCCGCTCCCAGGCAGCTGGAAAAAGAGAGGTATATTTGGCTCCTGTTTAAATATTGATCACAGCATATTTCTGCTAAAAACCAAAGTCTATCGATTCACCCGCGAGCCTGCAGCCTCAGTACGTTGCTGCACATTTTCCTGGAGGTGGGAGAGGGCTCCGTGAGTTACGATGTTAATATGAGCGGCGCAGGAGGAGTCCCTGATGTTCCAACCACAACTTCAGAGAGAACATTTTTCACTGGCGGGGCCCCTGGACACTCCATGCTTCTTAATGTTCCTCCATCAGCCACGCTGACGAGCCTTTAACAGAAAGGCTTTGGGAGGGAGCTCAGTGCAGCTCCCGCTGCTCTCTCCAGACCCGCCTCGGCTGGGATTTTGGGCTCAGGGCAGACATTTCAGCCATTTCAGAGTCAGGACCGATGCTGGTGGTGGGGTCTTCCACGCAGCCCCTGCTCCAGCATGTAATTAACTCCAAGCGTGTAACTTCTGTCTGCAGCATCCTCAGGGATGGATTTGCTGCCCCGAAGCTGGGCAAGCGCTGGGGGGCTGGGGTCCTGTGCCAGAGCGGGGCTGAGATACCCTGAGCCTGGTGGGGACCCGTCCTACGTGGGGTGGGAGAGCCTGGGTGCCAGCCGGCACACCGTCTGGGTCATCACAGAACTCACAAGAAGGGGGCAAAAAGATAAAAGCAAAACCCACTTTGTCTATATGGATCTACATTCCCTCCTGCATTAACCATGGCAATGAAGAAAGAAAAAATATTATCCTGAATCGCTCCTCAGCAGAACCTGAAAACACAGCAAGGCACTTCTGATATTCAGGCTAAACCAGGCAGTTTAGGGACTGGCCACCTCCCTTTCAGATGGAGAGCGCTATCTTGTTATCAAGAGTGTCAAATACACAGTGCTTCAGAGAAAAACAAGCCTCCCCCCAAATGTCCCTCTCCTGCGTGTGACAATTGTGCCGCGCTCTGCAAGGGGGAGAATAAATCCTCCCCGTCCCATGCAGCGTTTGGGCTACCATGAAGCATGAGACTTGTTTAATCTGATTATTTAAGGGACAAATCGCTGCTGCACATCTGTGGCTGCAGAAGGTTCTCAAGGGAAAAGCCAAATTAAATTATGCCCTCGACAGTCCTGTACGTGGGAGAGCAGCCCGCAGCTCCAGCGGCACAGAGCGAGGCTGAGCCTTCCCTCGCATCTGACATTGATTCACTGGTCTTAGGGCAAAGCACTAAAATTCTCCATTTCTCATTTCCCCAACCTGCAAAATAGGAATAAAATCACCTGCTTTTCCGGGAAATCCTGGAGAGGTACCCTGTAAAGGGCTGGGTGCCCTTGAGTGAATGATGCTGTTACAGACAAAACTATTTTTGGGGGTATTTTAAGAGTTCACGCTCAGAAACGTCAGTGATTTGTGGGTTTCTGTATTTGCGATGCAGCATTTCCTTGCCTCATTTGCAGGAGAAACTAAATTGCAAGGACAATGACATCCCCTTCTGTTACCAATTCTGGGACAGGATATTAGTTTTTGAAGAGAGAAATAGAGCCAAGGCTTCTTATTTTCCATCAAACCCTATTTGTTTTGTTTTTCTTCCTAAAACAACTTAGGGCTATTGAATAGAAGTGAAATCTCTGATAATTTTTTAGCAATCATTGTCAGTCTGCAAAGAGCATCTTCTTATGCAGAATTTTGTGTTTCACCAGTTACTGCTTTCTGAGGACAGAAGAAGTTTTCCCTTTATTTTGTTTTATTTCTAAGAGTTCACTGGAGTTAACAAACCCAAATCATTACCAACCCTTTGTCATTTTCTTTAAAAAAAAAAAAAGAAAAAAAAAAAGAATGACATCACCGGCCATAATCACATAATCACATCCATCTTCCCCTGTTTTTTCATTTGTCTCAAATAAGCAAGTTTGCCAGCAGGAACATTTTTTGGAAGCAGGCTGTCTTAAATGAATTTTGAAGACTTTTCCCAAAAGCAGATCTAAAATTAATTGCAGCACATTGTTTTCAGGCGTGTTTTCAGCAATCGGCTCGCAGAGCTAGACCACGCAGCCTCTGTAGCGAGTTCAAATACTGAGTACACCAAATATCAGTGTTTTCTCCTGCCCACTCTCAGGTGGGCCCTTCTCCTGGCTGCCCTCACCATTTCTGCACCCACATCGCTCGGCTCCAGCCCATCAGCAGCCCCACCAGACCTCCTGTCTTGCAAAGATAAAGGACTAGCCCTGAACTCCAATATTCCCTAATTCCTGCTTTGGGTCCTGACACGGGTCTTATTTTCCAAAGGGAAATGCCACGAGGAGCTGCTGTGCTGGGTCAGGCTGTCGTAACCCGGTCTCCCATCCCGCTCCCTCTCCCAGGAGAGGCTGGACCAGGTGATGGTTCGAGGTCACCTCCACCTTGGGCTGCCCCACGGTTCTCTGCCGGGTACCAGCTCCCCAAACCCAAACGTGTGAGAGAACGGGGCTCACTCTTACCTTCCAGCTTCTGATTTAGGGGCTCGTTCACCCAGAAACTGCAGTCAACCTCTTTTTTTTTAAACAACCACTATTGCCTTATTCTTCATTAATTCACCCTATTCCTCTCCGAACTCCTCCGTACCCAGCGCTCTCTATCCGGTGGCAGCGGCGGCCGGTCCCACCCGGCACATGTAATTATGGATCTGTGACAAACGACCTCGTCCTGCTTGTTTTATATCTGCTGCCTGAGAATTTCCCTGGCTGCTCTCTTCTTCTTGCCGTGAAAGAACTATAAAAATGAGTAGAGCTCCCGTTGCTCTTCCAGGGCCAGGCTGGCGCTGAGAGGAGCGCGATCGGGGACATATTTACCGCTCTGCCTTACAAAGTTTGCTAGGTTTCAGGCTTTTATGAAATATATTCAGCCACACTTATGATTATACTCCAATATGTTTCTAACATATCGCGAAACAGTAGATGGTGTCAGAACAGGCTGATTTTTAACATATCTTAAAGATTTTTTTCCCTTCATTAAAGTAGAATAATTGTCACACCATAATGTAACTTAATGTCAAAATCTAACACACAAGCCTATCTCCCCTATCAAGGTAATTACATTTTAAATCTATGGTCTGTGTTAAGTTTGTTTTCTCAACATATGCAAAGCAGCTTCGGGAGTTATTTAAAATGTGTGTTTTTTCCAGAAGCTACCGGGAAGCGGGTGCTTTGCTGGGGAGAGCTGGGCACAGGGTGGGATGGGGGGACGTGGGGGACACAGGGGACACCGTTGTCCCCTGCTCTCTTCCCATGGGACACAGGGGTGCCGAGGTTCTGGCACGAGCAGCCTGAATGCCTGGGATTAAACACCACTGGAAGGAATATCTGTTAAAAGGTGATTTTAGCTTTCTGTAAGTGATGCCTCGCAAGGAGCCTCCTTTGAGCTGAGAACAGGGCAGCGGCGTGAAAGCAGCCCAGAGAGCCCACTCGGAAACGAATTTTTCCATAATTAGGCCACAAAGTGGAAAGTCCTCTTAACACCACATTACTGAGCACCTGAAAGGAGAGGATAAAACGTTTCTCAAGGGTCCACCAAACCTGGAAAAGCAAATCGCTGAGGCCAAAGAAAATGAGATTAAATTGAACTTCTAAAATGCAGTGTGTCTATTGACCTCCTTCATACCAAGCGCTTTCTTCATGATCCTGTTCTTGAAAAAGGGAAAAAAACCATCCAGGAGAATGCATGCTGTTCAGAAGATAGCTAGAGGGCTGAGTTGGATTTGAATTTTGATCAAAGTTTTTCTCATTTGACATGCTTTTCTGTGTCTGCACTCCCAATCTGCCTTTTTTGCTTAAAATAATACTTCCCATGTAAGAAATCTTAGCTGCCATACATAATAAGGAACCCTGGGCTCATGAAAGCGCAGTCTCTGCTGTCTGGTGTTCCTTCTCCAGAAGCCAGGTTCCTGGTAAAGGAGCATCAAGAGCCCTTCTCCTCCTCCTCCCCGTACACCGGCACCGATCGGAGCGTGTGACCTGGGACAGGCACCACAACAGCTGCCCTTCTGCTCATTGAACTTCTCCATGAGCAGGGAAAAAGGCCATGTATAGCCAATAGCACAATTTCCTCATTTGCTTCCCTCCCTTGAGTGGGAGTAACACAGCCCCAGTCCTCCTCTTCCTCCCCTTCTTCTTGTGACACAAAGAGAAGATGTATGAAGACCAGCAAAGGGGCATGGGGACAGAGAAGCCACCTGGGAAGGGCCCTGTCCTGTTCCTGTCTACAAGGATTAGCATCCTTGACGTGTCAAAGCTGCAAACTATTTGTTTGCTCTGAGGAAATGTATCATATGGTTCAGATTGTTAATGGAATTGTTGCATAAAGTGCCTTTCTCGTGACTGTACCTTCACATGTCCTTCTCATTACACCAAAGAGCAGAACAGTAACTCAATGGTTGCGTTAGCCAAGGCACGGGGAAATGTTAAACAAAGAGAGACGTCCAGGAACAGAGAGAACCAAAGTGAGGATGTACTTGGCCGAGTTGGTTTTGGCTGCTGATGTTCCTGCTGTGGCACAAAGTCTGCGGGGGCAGGAGACAGCACAGGGTTCCCATTCCTGGGAGCTGCCAAGAGAGGACCCTGGTCCCCGCTCCCCATCCATGTGGTGCCTCAGGTCCCACCTCCAGCGCTGTTGCCGGGTGGGAAGACTCGAACACTCGGGTGTGTCTGGAGCAGGAGACATCCCCTTTCCTACTCGGGTTGTTCACGTCTCGTTGCAGAGCAGAGCGGTGAAGCCCAAAGCCATCTGCATAAAAACCACGTCGCAGTGCTCCCTCCAAACACTGCAAAGGCACCGCAATATTTTAAAATATGGATTATCTCCAGCTTCTGCTCATCTTGATGGTTCCACCTCATTTGTCTTGCTACTCTAATTTCCTTAAATGTGTGTTTTCTTTACAGGCTACTAACTACAGAAAACTTGAAGCAATCAACTGAAGTTTATGCATTGACATATCACTTCGTTAGCTGTGAATTCATTTCCAAGGGGGCGGTGACCTTTAATGAAGTTGGAAATTGAATCAAGTCGCTGCATTTAGGGCCATGCAGGAATCTGAAAGAGGGCTGTTCATTGGAAAGGCTGCTTGACCAATTTAAAAATTAAAACACAATTTGATCAAGCATCCTTATTTCTTTGTGGCATCCTTCCATCTTCTGAAACCTTTCCTCTCTATGGATCTATTCAAAAGGAAATTTTTCCAAGTTTTCTGAATTTCAGCCAGTTTTTAATTCCTGTCAATGACCACCTCAGTGCCACAAGAGGCACTGGAGACCTGGAGAGAGGGAAGCAGGAGCAAAATAGAATTCTGCAGACGTTCCTCCCACCTGCGGGCTCTCCCAACCCATCTCCCCTCTCCCACGTTGCCCTTTGCCATGGCCATTCCTTGGCCACATTCTCCTGGTCCACACAGGACCAGAGCGACCCTGCTGTGCCACCTGATAGGAAACCTCCAGAGAGCACTGGGGGGGATGCACCTGGGCACTCACACACATGATATAGTTTTTTTGAGATGTGAGTGACATGGCAAATGCAACTTTCATCTTGGAAACTGGGAGTGTTGCCATAGAAATCTCATCAGGGGAGTCACCAGGTTGTCAGCTCCCGCCCATGGGATGCCATGGGCTGGTCCCCTCTCCTGTCCTCACCACAGGCTCTGGCTGGGCCGAGCTCCCTCATCCAGACAGAGGAGAAACCGCCTTAGTCCACAGGATTAATTTACAAGCAACCAGACACCTGTGTGTCCACATTCAGAGCCAGAAATTACAGTAGCTGTTGGAACAAGAAAGCCATGTGCCTGCTTAGGAAAAGCAAATCTAAATAGCTAAATGAGTGTTTATTAGAATAATAATAATCATTATTATTGCAGCCTCTCCTCAGGACACCACGCAGCTGCAAACTTATTAATTGGCAGCTCAAGGGCCAGGTTACACCCATTTCACAGATGAGCAGGGGAACATGGGGGTGGAACCAGAAGCTCCTAGAGCAGAGCTCGGCTCGATTCCTCCTGCCGGACCCTCTTCCCCAAAGCTGAGGCCAGATCACAACAGTCCTAGCATTCCTACTAAAACCCATTATTCCTACTGAATAATTCTGGAAAAATTACATCATCTCAAAACGCGCTGATAAAAATGCAAAACCAATGCCCGAGGCCACTGGTCCATGACTGTCGGGGTGCCCGGGGGCTGGCCCTCCATCACACCCCTCCAACCGAGGAGCCAGCGAAGAGGCACCAGAAGGATTGTGTTTCTTGAAGGAACTTGGCTCACAATTGGCACCGTCCTCTCCCTTCCAATCCTCTAACAGATATTTTGTTTTGAACAACTTTGTTTCTTCATGGATTTGTTTATTCGCAAAGGTCAGGGTACTACATTGTACTCCACATTATCTCTTCCCCACGGCCCCCATCCCCGCAGTAATCACGCCTTCAGCACCTTTCCTTCAAGGCTTTGACACTCCCAAATCCAGCTGAGACTTCTCGGGACTTTAATTAATGAGATAACAAAAGGGAAAACACCCAAAGAGTGAACCCCCGAGTTGAAGACTTTATCTGCTCTTTGCAGCTGCATCTTTTTTTTCTCCCTTTCTTTTTTTTTTTTTTCCTGAGCTGCATTCCAGGTCCGTCAATACTGTTTCCCATTAAATTAAATAGCTTATTGACTGGTGTGAGACGTAGCCACAAGGCCGATAGGATCCGAGCGCGGTACTTTCTCAGTGCAAACAATCACAGGTCACCGCACAGTAAATCAGTTGGTAATGGAGTTTGAACTCTGAGAATCAGTTCTGTGTACCCTTTTTATTTGTTTTTAATTTGTATCAATGGTAATTCTGTCGGTTTCAATTTATGTGACGGCAGCAGGTTGTGGAGCGGCGGAAACACCATTTTTCTTCTCGTTAACCGTTGAGCTCACGGCGCCGTGGCAGCCAAGTGCTCCTGAGCTCACAAGTGTTAAGGCTCCTTGGCATCAGCAGAATCCTTCACTGTTTTACTTCCCTCTGGCTTTCTTCTCCACCGGCGATACCATCTGGACTGGTTCCTCCCTGGACACATGCGCTGGCCCGGGTCAGTTTGTCACCGAGACGCCCCTTACAGAGGGTCGGGCTGAGGCTCTGGATGCTCTTTTCCTGGCACATTCCCCTGGTTAGCAGCTTCCACCTGGATTTGTGAACAAACTATTCATTAATGACTCTACGAATTTGTCTCATCCCTTTTTGAACCCATTTATACTGTTAGCATCTGTGATACCTGGTGGCACAGAGTACCCCAACTTGATTATGAATTACATAAAAAAAAAATAAATCACTCCCTTCTGTTGCTTGAAACTCACTACCAGATAATTTTGGCAGGTGTCTCCTAATACTTGCTAAGTGAGAATTAACGAATAATCATTCCTGACACACTTTTTAAAAATCTTCATCCATCCCCTCTGCTCCCAGGTGAGGGTTGTGCTCCAGCAGCCCCTCACCACGTCCCTCTCACCGCCCTCCGTGTCCTTCCCAGTTCCATGGGGCCGTTTTGCTGCTGAAAGACCCAAACGGGGGCCGGTGCTGTCTCTGCGAGCACCCCAAGGATTTATAAAGCTGTGTAAGGTTTCTTTTGTTTGTTCTGTTTTCTATTCCCTCCTCAGTAATTCATACAGTTCTGCTCCCCTTTTGGCCTTTGCTGAGGCTTCAGAGAACTATCCACAGATGCTTCACAGGCTGGTTTTTGAGCAATAATGCTTAAATCGGTGTCCCTGCAGCTCGGTGCTTGGACACAATTAGGGCTCCGTTTCCCACGCACATTATTCTGCACTTAAAATCACTGAATTTGACTTTTTGATAGTTTTGTCTCAGACTCCCACCATATGCCAAGGTGGTTCAGGAACCACTCTGGTTGTGCTTAACCAGTGCTGCTCCACTTCACCCGTATAAACCCAGAGGGTCCTTGCCTGGATCCAGCTTTACCAGCCCAAAATCCTGGCACAGGGTGTCCCCCTGGCTCCCACAGCCTCCTCCCTGTCACCATGGGATGCTCTGCTGCACTGGTGGCCACGGAATGGTCCTTTTCTGGTGCCTCCCGGTGCCTCAGCCCCGACGGTCACATCCAATATGGGCTTTGTCAGGCGCGGCGTTGTTCCTACCTATGGAGCATCCCAACTGCTCTGCTTCTCACTTGGTGCTCAGGCCAGAGGTTTGAAACCAGGACCAGGGGAAATGGTCTGAAGATGGGGCAGGGCAGGTTTAGATTAGATCTTCGGAAGAATTACTTTACTGAGAGGGTGGTCAGGCACTGGAACAGCCTGTCCATGGAGGTGGTGGAGTCTCCATCCCTGGAGGTATTTAAGAACCATGTAGACGTGGCACTTGAGGGCATGCTCCAGTGCCCGAGACTGATAGGTTTCAACTTCGTGTGTGTGGTTGGACTCCATGATCTCGAAAGTCCCTTCCAACCATGAAGATTCTGTGATTCTGTGAGACAAACCCGAGTATAATCCCTCCTCAGCAGCGATGGGAGTTTGCCCCCTGACTGCCGAGGCATCCAGCTCTCGAAAGCCTTTAGTGCTTAATGGCTTCACTGAAGTGATAATATGAGGTGACTCGCATGTCAGGTTGTTAAAACAGTGATAAGACGTTGCACTAAGACAACGTTATCACCAGTATTATAATTAACTGCATTATAATGGTCAGGGAACATCTTGTGATATTCGGTAGCCACCAAAGGAGCTGGCAGGGGCCGGGACGTTGGTTAAAGCCGCCGCCGGGACGAAAGGCCCCGCTTTGCCCAGGCTGTACCCAGGGGATGTGCACAACACGTCTGTTTGCAAAGTCACACACACACACACACGTTTCTCCTCTACAATATTTTGCAGATCTGCACAGACGTGTTAGGAAAACTGTCACTTGCAGAAACTTCTTTGCCACCAGAGTGTGATTTTTTTTTTTTTATTTTTTTTTTCCAGAGCTATTAATCAAAGGATAGAGTGGAACCAGCTTGACAAAAAGGAAAAGAAACACACCCGTGGACTTATAAAACACCCTGAGAAATGAGGCAGAGAGGTGCAGTGAGGAGGTTATAGCTCTGTGCAGGGGCTCACATCCCCCATTTCAGCTGCAGCCTCCAGAGCCTCTCGTGGGGGACTCCTCACCCCGCTTTCCTCCTTCTTTGCCACCCATCCTGGGCTTCAGGTGACCTTCCCCCCCTCCAGTTTCAGCCTTCCCTCCCTAAATAAACACCCTTTAATTACATGTGAGGGTGCGATTTATCCCACTTAATCTGAATGAGAGATTTACTGTGGCTGTACGAGCCCCTCCAAGCAGACCAAGGAAGCTAATAGATTTTGTGATCACTTCTATCACCCAGCAAACAAACGGGTCACAAAACTACAAATCAGAGGCTAATGGATTTTCAAAGATGCGCTTTGGCCCTTTGCACATTTTTTAATTTGCTTTTAATTTGTATTGATCTTCTCCCCTGTTTGCTCCAATCCCTCCTGTGTCAGCAGGTCAGAAAGCATGGCAAGAGGAGAGCGATCTCACAGCAACAGCGAGAAAGGTGAGATGGGGATGGAAACACACGGAGATGAGACGGGGATGGAAACACACGTGCAATGGCTGAGCTGCGGTGGGGGACCCACCTGGCAGACCCCACTGCCGGGGGCTTGGGGACACGTCACTGAGGGTGACACACAACCCTCCACCCAAGTGGGGGCTCCACCTGCCGGGGAAAGACCTTGAAGAACCAGGAGAAGAAAACGCCGCTATTTAAATCCTCAAACCACCCTCAACCTGGAACTCCCCCAGAAGCGATGAACATTTGGTTATTTACTGGCTTTGCTCTGGCTTGTCTGCACCAATTTACTGCTTGTTCATTGTGATCACATCAGTATTTTTAATTTCTTAATGCTAATCAGCAGCAAGTTTCCAGCTTTCCATTAATTGCAGAAAGAAAAGATGCTTGATGGATAGGCACAGGTTGCTTCGTGCAGCCCGAGCAGAAAGGCAGCGGGGAGAGGACTCGGCTCTATCTCACAGCTCAGGGTGACCCATGGGATGCTCTTTCTTCTCTCCTCACCTTCAGTCCCAGAGCATAAATCCTAGATAGGAAATGACTGATTGAATATCCATGATAAACCATTTACAGCTCAGTTCTAGCCATGCAAAGTACTGTCAAACAGTCCTGAATGGGAAGTGTATTAATAAAAATCATGATCTGCACACAAACAGAAAAGGGCTAAATTCTTCAAATAAATGACTCACAACAAATAATTTGACCGGCTCTCATGATCGGCTTATGCCCTGAAGCATGAAGATTATCAGCCCCATGTAATTTTCTCCTAGCTGATGTAGCTGCAAAGACTATTCATATTCATATAAATGTCTAATGTCTAATCCTCTAATCTAATCCTTTTTTTTTTTTCCTGCTTGTGTTAAAGCTCCACAGCCTATACTCAAAAGCCCTCTGAGCAATGGAATTATTGATAAATTACTGCAGAGAGGAGGAGCACCGCACATACACCAAACCCACCAAGCTCTGCCTCTTCTTGAAGAGTTCTTATTTCCCTGTTAAGAAGTCAGGTGTGATTTTCCAGGGCAATTGCAGGTATTTTTCCTCCCTGACACTTTCATGTCCTTGCCTAGTGTCGGAGCGAGGCGATTATCCTCCATTGTGGCTTTTGGAGAGCTCCAGGAGTGGCTTCGTTTCATCACCATGTCAATTAAGCTTCATCACTGCAAATAACACAGGAGTCTGCTGGCCATATTATCTGTTTTTCCTGAGAGGGAAAATTTCTGGACCCTGAACCCGGCACAAACAAGATGTTACGAGTATCAGAATCGAAGTTTGTCCTTTGTCACTGTGTCACTCACAGAAGTGCCCTGGGCCAGCCCTGGTGACGTCCCTTTGAGCTGAGCACAGCAAGGCACTCCGTGGCTTGCATGTGTCACAAGCTAAAAGGAGAAAAGAGATGTTTGGCATTTGGATTGTGTGCATTTGGCAAACTTAAATAATGTACAGAAACACAACTGAGCATCCCAGAGCAACACCTGCCCCAGACTGGGGCTGTGGGGGAAGAGGCTTGGGGCAGAAACAATGAAGTACCTACTCTAATTGTCCACTTTTGATAGCAACTGGTAAGATGTATACCTACTTTATACCAGCATAGAGTAGAGGGTGGCTTATGAGAACTTTCAGTATAATTTCCTTTTCTTTCTGTCATAGTTTACATGTCTACAATTTAGACTTTATATTTTCAACGTTATCAGCTTCTGGGGATGACAACAACCCACTTCATTACTAGTGTCTTTCTACATCCATGACAATCTAAAATTCATGTCCTCTACAGGGCCTGGAAACTCTCCTTCGCACGGCACAACCATTTTGGAGATGGAGCACGCGAAAAATTCTTACAGACAATATTCTGTCAGGAACCGGGGGTGCTGGGAGGTCTGGGCAGGGTTTGGAGAGGAGCCCGTTCCACGGAACCAAGTTTCACCCAAAAGGGATGGAGGCGGCGGGATGAGGGACCAGTAAAAGCAGTAAAGCACCCAGTACAGCCCAGCTCCCGTGGCCACGCTCACAAACACCACGGCGTCTCCGCTGCCCCGTGGGCGGCACCGCCTTTATTTATGGGTATTTATTTCACGCACACTCTGGGGTAAAGATTTGTACCCTGTGCAGGAATTATAAATCCAGACACAGCTTGTGGCCTCTGAGCATTTCTATAATAAAAATTATAATTCTGGAACTGGTTTTCACTCGGCACCAGGCTGAAAATCATCAATTCATTATCTCACTTAGACCAACAAATAAGCATCAAACGGGATCTTCTTTCAAATCACTGTGGACTTGGACCAATTTTGAAACACTGCCCTAAAGCAGAAAGACTTAGTCTCCTATTTATTAGATCCCCCGAGGCCAGCCAGCTTCTCCATTAACTTTTAGCTCAAACTAATAGCACATTCATAAGCAATTTTGTGGGTGACTGTATCTGAGACTTTAAGCCACTATATTTTTTTTCCCTTTAGAAATTATCTTTTTGTTGATGATATGGAATTATTTAGATGACAACTCACATTAAAAAAACCTGTGCTCTTATAGGCAAAGTCATTTTTTCCCAGACAACACTGCTATAAAATTGTTCTAAATCTACTGACTTCAAGAGACAGAGTTTTGCCATGATTAAAAAGGAAGAGTTTTTCATTTGAATATTGCCCTTTTTAATAGCTTAAACAGGCATTTCCACGTCAATAGGGTTTTAGTTATGTTGTCAGCCAAAGCTGGTCTGTATTATAATTCTTCCTCTTGCTTTTCATAGATACTGAATGTTTTGCAAATACAAATTATTTTTAAAACGTTTCTTTCTGCCCCTGTTGTGTGCACAATTCCTGCTGCTGAAGCTCAGAATGGACAGAAAGACAACGGCTCCTCTTGCTTCCAGAGCTCTTTTTCCTGTTACATCTGTTGCACCCAGTAATGCAAGCGAGGTTTTGTGTGTATTTGTGAGAGTGTTAACATATGCGTGTGTCCCTCAAAAATAGCGCTGCTGACTCAATATAAAGCTTTGGGAAATTCGTTATGAGAAATTTCACCATTAATCAAGAGAAGAAACGCAGCTGAGGGCACAGACATCCTGCAGCGTTCTCACCATTTCAGCCCAAAAATTCATCTATTTTCTTATCTGCCGTTTCTGCTCCACCACCACGGCTAACGCCGGCGTTTGTATTCCACTTGTTCATTTTGGGGGGAGGTTTTGCTTGAGAGCCCGCACGGCTGAGAGCCCTTGGTGAAGCGGAGCCGGAGCCTGTCCCCGGAGGTCACCGCTCGCAGCCTCGTGTCTCCGCGGGGACAGGAGGGTTTCACAGCAGTGGCTGCTCAGCGCCCTGCAGGAAATCATCTGGCATTTCTGACTTCAGGTCCAGGAGCCAAATACCTCTGCAACCGCCTCTTAGGGCACCCTCATTATCAATTTCAGCAACAAGTCTAAAGGTTAAGTCCCAGCCCAGGCGAGCAGCGAGCCACAAGCCCAGATTTGACATGTGCTTATATGCTAAGCTCTCCGTCAGGTAATCACATTTTCAGCTGATCTCCTGACCCAGGGTACTTCTAGTGAATTACATCCGAACAAAATGACGATGCGGAACCCCCGTCCTCTCCATAGCGATGTGCATCCCTGCTCTGAACAAGATGGGCACACAAAGCAGCACAGAGGGAAACAGGGATCACCGAGACGGACACAGGGGCCGCAGGTAGAGGAGACCACCTCCCCCAGAAATATGAGTGTTTCACCATCCCCCAGACCAAGCAGGTACAAATCCCTGCCTACGAGCAAAGAAGCTTTTCCTAGCTGAACTAAGACCCCGGCGGTGTCTTCGCTGTGGGCTAATGCGGCTTCTGTGGCTCAGGCAGCAGAAGAGGAGCGGGGAGGTTGGGTAAGGATGCTCTTTCCCTTTCGAGTGAAGCTCTCCTTCCACAGAAATCACACATAAAATTAAGTTTGGGTCTGGGAGTGCTCTTTCCCCGCACACCCGAGCCATGCGGTTCTCTCAGCCTCAGGTGATGGGACCTGAGCACCCACTGTGGGGAGCCCCCTTTTCTGCCTCCCCCCTCGGCCCCCAGGGCACTCCTGCATTGAAAGGTTACAGACCCGCTACGAGTGCTCTGTCTCGTTCAGGTGGAAGCGTGTGCTGCCCCGATAACCTCTCTGGAACGGCTTTAGTGGCCACTCTGGTCCCCGCTGACACTAACCCACACCAACATGGGGGGGTCTTCTCTCACGGAACCATCCTAAGCACCTTATCAGCCTTGAGCCACGCTGGGGACAATCTGAGACCCAATTAATTACTTACTCGCTCTAAATTCGTAATAATAAACGGTCATGAAAACACTGAATCATAGAAAGGGGTTGGAAAAGACTCTTGAGATCATCGAGTCCAACCATCTACCCCACCCTACAAAGTTCCCCAAACCCCGGCACAGCCCCATCCTGCAGCAGCGATCGATGGGGAGCATCAGTCACAGCAGTGACCGAGAAAGAGCCCAGCTACGGCAAACAGAGACCCATCACAACATGTCCCAGGAGGGACAGACAGCTCCAGCAGTGGAGAGGAAACATCTAAGAATAACTGCTGGGAAAGGGGTAACGCTGGGCACAGACAGCTGATGGGACGGACTGCTGGGGATGGGTTAGAAGGAAGAGCAGCTTGCACCACAGCCGATACCCGGAGAAATGACAGGTGCACCCTCTAGGATGGAGAGGAACTGCATGAGTGGATGGAGAGGAATCATGTCCTTCACTTGGAGCTACAATGACAACCCTTGCAAGGGGGGACAGAGAGGCAGTTTTAAGGGCTGAGCCAGTAAATGCCCTCTAACCAGCTCCACGTGGGGTCTAGAGCTGTCGTCCAAGTTCAAAGGAAAGAACCACTAGAGAAGATAAAGCTGCCAGACTCAAGTCCACTCGTGGTGCCTTCAGAGCAGGTTCTTTTCACACAGACTGTGAGGGTTCATTGTCCTGCAAAGCCAGCAGGTACTCAGCCCTTCTCCTGCCACCCCCTTAACCCCCATCCCCGCGTCCGCAGGCACGAGATGAGCATATTTATAGGCTGGAGATCTCCAAAGCACTTCAAACAGCTTCGAAGGCCAAAGCTCACTGACGGTTTCTTGGGCACTTTTAAACATCCTTCCGACTGTTTTTCAAACACTGACCTTTGACTGTGTACGGAAATAAATAGACACATACAGAACAATGGCCTATGTGGAAAATAAAAATGCTGACATTAATAAATCATTAAAGGATTTTTATGCCCAACAGCAAGCGCAGACCTTTTATCCCTTATTTCTAGCTTTGCATCTGGCAACTAATCCTGCGAAAACAAGAACAAATTATTTATATTCTTTTAGTGTTCCATAAATCAAATATTGCTGTAAGGACTGAACTAATATTTTGAGAACTGAATATGGGATTTGGTCTGGCTTGCTACATGCACTGAATCTTAGTCTGCCGTGATACAAAAAGGCAAGAGATATGAAATCCAGAAAAAATAAGGAGCCTGAAATGTAGGCAGCAGGAAGAAATAATTCACCAATAACATTGCCCAGTTTGGCTTCGTATAGTGAGAGTTATGAAATGCAGTTATTGTGCTTTCTGTGTGGTACTTCGCTTTTAAATGCAGATAGTGGGAATCTATCAAAACATCATTTGTTTGCTTGTTTCGTTTTCCCTACATATGAGAAGACATCGATATAGTTTAACTGCAAAAATATATCCATCCACCCTCTGCACCTCCCTTATTAAGCTACAGTCTGGCAAGAGAAAAAAAGCAACCAAGCCATATTCAGCCACTTGTGTTTTAAAGAAAAAGCAAAACCAGGAGCTACCAAACTCCAACGCCGATCTGATTGACATCCCGCCTGACGGTCTATAAACCACCCCGCGGCTGACGGGTACTCCCAGCAGCCAGGACACAGCCACCCGAAAAGCAGGGTCTATAAAGACACCGACAGGCCTTTAACTGGAGCTCTATGAGCCACGAGTGCTTCTATAAATGATATTCTATTGATTAGAATAGGCAGAAACTCTGGTTATTTACAACAGACTTTTCCCCAGCAGATATTGATGTTCCTAGTGCTCGAAGGGGAAGGAGAGCGACCTGGCAAATACAGCAAATGGACTTGGTGGAATACTGAGCTGCTCCTGTACAACAGCCCCCTGGAAATTCGTTAGCAGACAAGCCACAGCAGGGCACAGTGCTGCTTGCCCAGTGGCACTGGGGACCCACACGCCTCATCCCCAACTGGCCCTGGGCTGGCACTTGTCGGGGTAACCCCTGCCTGGGGCTGGAGACAGCAAAGGCTCTTCTCCCTCTCCCGCCTCTAAAACAAATAAAGGAGCAGTACGAAGGAGGGAGCACGTCGTGTTGCACTGGGATCCCCAAACACCAGCCTAAAGCAAGCAGAAAATTCAGAAGCGGTGGGAAGGAACGGGCTCCACAACACCCTGAGAGCCACCACCACAGACCACCACCAGCAGCCACCCGTGGGCGAGCTGGGGCTTTTCCAGAGGAAGGAAATGTTATTGGAATTAGAAAAATATTTTGAGGGGACAGTGAATTTCTACCCCTTAGAGAGCTCCATCACCTCTCTCCCACGCTCCTCTGGTGCATCCCCTCCGAGCGAAGCTGGGACAAGCTGCCCTGCTCTCCTCACGCCCCGCATCTTGTGTTCACGTGGACCAAGCGGTGGGGGAATGCCTCTGTTGTCACAAGGTGTGAGCTACGTCCCTCTCCGTGGGGTCTGAGCATTGACTGCAAATCTCTCTGGAGGGTGGCAATGCACATGTTTGCTTTGTAATTAAGGCTCTCCCGGGTACCTTAATGCCAGTCTGTGGACGCATCCTCCTCCTCGGGGCCGGGAGCAGACGACGCAGCGACATGAAGCACAAGCCCACCCGTCCGAGAGTCCTCAGCAAGGATTTTAACCTCCTGACCTGGAATGAAAGAAGTAATTTGATCGCCATGGAAACCGGGTAAAGGCCTCTCCCCAGCCAAAACTGTCACTCCCATTAAAATGGGGCTGAATCATCTGCCTGGGCTGCGGGAGGGGGACAGGGCCGGGGGAAGGCAGCCAGCGCAGGAACAAGCCAGCCTTAAGCGCCATAATGATGCGTGACAGCTCAAACTTGGGGTCACTCCTGGTGCACGAATTGTCAAATATTATGACAGCAGAAGCATCTCCCCGCACCCCCGTGCGCCAGCAGAGAAGTGACAACGCTTCTGTGGATTTTTATTGTTTCTGCTCAGCAAGGACCTCAGAAATGCAAATGTTTTTGCAGCTTCCGTGGGGCTCCGGGGGAGGTAATTTGCTGGAGGCTCTTGCTGAAAACAAACCCCGGTCGTGCAGGATGTTGCTGTGGAGGTGTTAACCAGCCCTGTTCACAGTGGGTCACTTTGGAGGTCTGGGATGTACTGGTCCTCTGTGCAAAACGGAATGAGACAGAATTTTTCAGGCCATTACAACATCCCACCTCTAAATGAACAACCCCATAGGTTAGCATTAACCTTATAATATGAGGATTAGCACTAGTAATACCAGAGTGCCTGGAGGTCCCTGGTGAGAGCAAGGCTTCTGCCCATCAGGGACCATATGTGTGCCTAACATTGCAAGAAAATGACAAATTGACTTTTTTCAGCTACAAACTCAAGCTCACAAAGACTGAATCAGTGCCCCGTGGTCAGCTGGGGAAACCGCGCAGGCATCAGGCATAAAAGCTCTGTCCCAGGCAACAGGAGCACCCGAACGCCACCAACCCCACTGCCCCATGAGTCTGCTCTTTGGCCAAACCGCCTGCGTGGGGGTGTCACCGCCCCGGCAAAGCCACCTGCACCCAGCCCAGACACCATCCCCTCGTCCCGCTGCACCGTACGGAGCCACCGAGCCACAGCCTGGAGCAGCAGCACAGGCTGCAATCAAATCAGCAGCACATGAAACGGAAAGCGTGAAGGTTTGTTTAATGATTTTTAATTAATTTTAATTACTTACAATTTTTTTTTTTTTTGAGCAGTAGCTTAACCTCACTGAATCTCAGCCCTCTGATCACTCTGGGACTTCTGCCAGCTTCCTCATTACAGATCAGTTCCCCCAACGCCATTTGATAATGAAATGGGTTTTAAAAGAAAGGGACAGAGGGAAAAAAAAAAAAATCAAATACCTTCAGCAGAACCCCAGGGAGGTGGAAGAGGATTATGATTTGGCGTGGAGATGAAATGATAGTTTGGGGGCTTGCCTTATGAATAACGTGTACCTGTGCTGAAAGTGTCCTACTTTTAAAAGACAAAAGTTATGGGCCTATAAAGACTTTCCAACTTCATGGCTTCTCGCAGGCTCCCTTCCCCAGAGGCAGTGGAGATGGTGGTGAAGGCTGACACCTCGTGCAGCCAAGGAGAAGGAAGAACATCAGCCTTCCACGTGGATGTGCCCCCAGCCCGTGCAGCAAAGACAGTGTCTCCTATTGCACCCAACCCGACCCCTCTGGGAACATCATCTGCCAAGTTCACGCTGGGAATCAGTGTCCTGCCCCCAGACACCCCTGCCCAGCAGAGCTCTTGCATCCTCCAAGGAATTTTCCAACTATCTCACACACCTCATACTCCCATGACCAGTACATCCTCGCCCCAGTCTCTCTCCCAGCTGACTATTGACCAAGGTCCCCAAACTCCAGGGTTATTTGTTAGTTTACTACAGAGTTTACCCCTCTTGCTTTCTCCAGTCTCCTCTTTACATCTTCCTTCCAGCTTTAAAAAAAATTATTTACTTATTCGCTGCCACTGGGGCCCTTTCCCACCTGTATCTTGGTCCACGTCCAAAAGACAACACACCAAAAGGCTTTTGCAAGCTCCATAGAATTGTCTAGAATCACCTAGGTTGCAAGGGACCTTTAGGATCATCTAGTCCAACCATCATCTACTCCATCCCGCTCCCCGTGGAGCTCCCCATGGATTTAGCACAGGGAAGGTACAGGCACTGGCAGGCACTGGTGGCACTGGAGTGGGCCCTTTTTTTCCCATTTGCTTGTATTAACACAGATGGCTCTGGTTCATGGTTCTAAACTTTCTCCCCGTGGCTCTGATCTCAGCCAGCTGATCTCCTGCCCAGCAGCTCTGGGCCAGCTTCAACGGCCCTGATGTTTGGGCAGGATACAGAAAGGAATCCGCCATTTTCTGGATGCTCTGTTGAAGCTTATCTGAACCCTGGTGCAGTCTCTACATCTGGGCTCCAAGTCCCCTCAGAACACGTTTCCATTAGGGATGGTTGGATTTCCACAGTCAGAGCTGGAAATTCCTTCAAAAATAGAAGTCCTTTTGCAGCCTTGCACCTCAGTTTGTGGACAGCAAGGAAGAGGAAAGGGAGAGAAGGAGGGCTTTTTTTAGAGCACACAAAATGTAGAAAATGAGAAAAATGTTGCATATAGTTATTGCAAATGCTGCCTAACAGAAATATTGCTGTTACCACGGTCACCACTGGCCTAAAGGGCTCATGTTTTCAACAGGCTCCTGTTGGTTCAGCAGGAGCTGGAAGAAGCATCAGAGAGAAATGGGGGCTGTGAGCGAAGAGGAACTGGAGGGGGGACTGGGACCATTCCTACCTCCCAGCCATTGGAGGGACGTGCATAATTCATAGGCCATAGATTGTATATATCTCATTCATGAAACTTTAAACAGGCTGGTTATTACTATTGACCATTAAAAGGCAATTTTTCCCCCATGTGCGACAAGGACTATTGACATTCCCGTATCCTTGAAAAAAGGTAGTTGATGTCCTGGCATCTTCAGAGTCTCAGGGCACTCGTGCACACACTTGTTGAGGCACCGGGGGCTCTGAGCCGAAAATGAGTCAACAAACAAGCCGCGTTAAAACAATTTTCTGTCTACTTTCACAACCATCGACAAAATTTGTCTTTAATGCACTATTAAAAACTGACAAACTAATTTTACGCGTTTACACCTAATGTTTTATTACTAAAGAAACGAGGCAGGGTTCTCTGCCTGTCACGGGCAGGGTGGTGGTGTTTAGGGTGGGCTACAACACTGCACTGCCGTAACCCCAGTGAGATACCGCTGCCAGCGGCCACCCCGACCCACTCTGCTTCTCCCACTCAAGGTTCTCCCAAGGGCTCTGGTGGCGGGGAGGACCGTGGGGCTGGGGGCGACGTGGAAGACAGCCCTGGGCAGAGACTTCAGGGCGTCTCTGTGCTCAGGGCTTCAGCCCCAAAACTTACTGCCCTTTGGAGCCTGGAGCCCCGGGAAGGTGATGCTTTGAGCTGTCAGAGGGAGAAGGTGCTAACACTAAGACAGGAGCCTGATTTTTCTTCTCTCTGCAGCCTGTAAGAAAATTAAATTCATGCCCAATGGGCCTAAACACTCTTAGGTAGCACTGAAGTGCAAAATTGAGCTAATACCTTTCCAATATTTAAACAAGTACTTGTGATACTTTTATGCCGATCTAGAAGAAGCTCTAGAGCTTTCAGAACTGCCATCACAAACTGAATATAAGAAATAAAAAGAATGGAAAATATCATTATTGGTCATAGGGAGGTCTCTGGGTAACACACAAAGACACAATGTTATGCCAGAATAAACCTTAAAGCTTCCACCTCGGCTGCAGAATTCACTTTTGGGACGCTCAGGGGTAGGACAGGATGGGGGGCGCTGGCGCTGTTGGGAGTTCTTGCCTTTTCCCTGCTGAGACAAACCAACCACCTCTTCCTGCAAACGCAGGAGCCTGTTGCTCCATCACCAACCTTTCTCTAGACTAGAACCACTGAGAGGGCACTTTGTATTTACAGCACGGAAAGAAAAAACAAAAATCAGAACTCTGAATAACCAGGCAGTGGCCATCAAGAAGGTGGACAGGATCTCGAGAGAAAGGAAAGGGCTTTGAGAGGTTATTAGCTTCCTTCTACCTATTGCTGGTTCAAGCACATATGGGAAAAATGATTGTTTCCCTCTCTGACGTTTACACTGAGTGAATTGGGAACAGATGCAAGCCGGGCACTGCCGACTCCAGCAGATAAAAGACAATTACAAGCAGAAAATGGAGCTGCTGATAGCACACAGCTTTCACTCGGGATGTTCAGTTTAGCTACTGGGGGAAAAAAAAAAAAAAGGGGGGGCTGAAAACTAAAGTCCTGAGAGCAGCCGCCTCTCGCTCCAGACCTGCTGATTCAAGATTCGCGCAGCTCCTTGCAGACGTATGTAGAAATGTTTAAAGGCTCAATTTGAGCCATTTGTTTCTCATTTTTGAGCTCTCATTAAAATAATCTGTTCTGATTGTCTGTGGGAGCTATTTTTTGCTCCTCTAAACGGTTGCAAAAGACAGCACAGACTAGAAAAGGAGAATCAACCCTGCGAAGCCTGTGACTCATCAAATCCAGGCTCCTGTTCTGTGCTGGCTTCCAGAGCCAGAAGAAGCCCCCAAAATGTGGCAGAGATGGGCAAAAGCCCTGTCTCCTCCTCTGTGACCAAGAGGTTTGGAAAATTTTACCTTCATCGACCCCTACACAGGGGATATGGGCAAGGCAGTAATACGTGCCTGCAAGTACAGGCTTTCTGGAAGGGCAGGCTTTCTCCCAGCCCAGAGAATGTCCCACCACAGACACTATCCTGGTGCAGAAAGTGATCACCCAAAACCGAGCAATTTGAGTGACAAGAGGCAAGATGCTCCCAACCCTCTCACGTTAAGGAATATACAGGGATCATATATATACATATATATATATATATATAAAGGGGTCAGCACCTTTTCACTTCTTCAGCACAAAGGATTGAAAGATCTTACTCTATTTCTTCTCATCCTTTCTCTAGAAACTGGCAGAAAATGCCTTTTGTTTTAGTGCCATGCTAGAGTGAATCTGTTTGTTCTTTGGGCATTTAAATGTTCTTATCATTGACATTTTTAAAGCTATGAAAAAGGATTTTAATAGGCTGAAATGCTGATTGCCATAACAACTGGCTAATGAACCATCTGTTAGCATATGTAATATTTATTTATACATTTTTTAAAAAACGCAGCTAACGATGAGCACGGGCTCTTTTTCAAGGAGGGGGGCAGCTCGCTCCCCATGCTGGTGGGCCGGGAAGTGCAGGGGGGGGATTATGGACCGTAAGGAGCTCAGGGACCCCACCAGCCTCTGGTCCATCCCTTGTAGAGACACCAGGGAGCTTGTCCCCAGCCATCCCTGCAGCAAGTTCAGCGGCTCGTGACCGGCAACCAGGAGGGGATGAGCTGGCTCAGCAGCAGCGGGTGCCTTGCTCCGGGACACCCTGCCCTCCTCTGATGCATGGACCAGCATCGGACAAACCAGTGCTGGAAGATCTGGGATAATTTGAATTTGGGAGCAGCACTGATTGCCATCCTCCTCCTACCCCTCTGTTGTGGTTGGGGCTGGGCTGGCCTGGCCGCCAAAACAAATGAGAGATACTCCCTTCTACCTCCTTCCCCTTCAGAGAACCAGGACACTCGGTCTCAGGGCAGGGGGACCCGAGCCCAAGCGCTCAGCGGTGACGTGAAAGTTCACGTTAGAGATGAAAAATAGCTGGGAGTTCCCCCGGAGCCTTTCAGCAAGCTGCTTCCCTTACGAGGAGTCTGCATTTTTAGAAAAAAGCCTCTCCCTGGCAGCTCTCGGCTCCCATCTGCCAAGAGCCACCCAGCCCCCGCAAAACCCTCCCCTGGGGTCCTGGGGTCCGATCCTGACCCGACCCACAGCATCGCCGCCCCCCAAGAACGGAGGAGCTGATACCCCCCCAAATCACTTCCGAAGGGAGCCCGGGCCCACGATGCCCCTTCGCCAGTTGGGCAGGATGATGCTGGAGGATTAACGGGGGGAGATGTATTTTTAGACTGTTGATGAAGAGGGAGAGGAGGAGGGAGAGAGAAAGCCCCGTTGCACAGAAGTCACATGCATATGCAAAAGGAGCCTAATTGCCCCTCTTTAGAAACTAATCATTCGGGATTTTACAAGCCACATTATAGAACCTGACATGCTTATTTTTCCTTTTATTATGTTTGTAAGCAGTGATCCTATTGAAAAGAAAATCAAACCCTATTTTTACCAGTCACAACCATCTCCCTTTTTCTTTCTGCCTGCTTTTTTTATTTTATTTTCCTTTCTTTCCATCAGTTGAATAGAGCAGCATTTTCATGTGTATTAATTGCCCTGTAAAATGCCCTCAAAGTCATTAGAATTCCCCATTCAAAACTATTATCTGTGCCATTATGTCTTTTCATTATATTTATTTAAATGTGCCTCTTCTGAATTAGCTTATTTTTAACAGCTAGCCATGCCTGAAATATTGTTCCAGGCCAAGCTGTTCTCAAATCTTTATATATTTTTTTTAATGATAACTTCATAGAAGCTCTCAAAGCTTTATCCTGAGTGGAATCATGGTTTTAGGCTTTTAACCCTCTTCTCTTTTTTTGTTTCAGAAAGACAGGCAATAGCCCTGTAGAAATTTTTTTGTGAACCCACAAGACTTTCTTACACCAGAACTGCAAGATTTACAGCTGAAGTTCATGGCTGTCGCACCGATTTAAATCTGTTGATTGCAAGGATGATTAAAAGAAAAAACACACTATAATTTCCTAAATGTAATGCAGAGTTGCTGTCTCGCCCAAAAATATCCACGTGTGATTTTCCGCTCATTCTGATAGACTGTTTTGTCAATACTTAGAGCCCATCGTGCCTGGAGGGGCTGGACGCCTGGGAGCAGCTGAGGGAGCAATGAGGGAGCATTCCCTACCCCCAGGAGTGGCTTCATGGAAATATTTCTTGTGTGGAAGGAAGAAGGGAAGCTCTGGAGCGGGGAGGTGGTCCCTGACCAACCTCACTGGTCTTCACCCAGTGCCACCCCGACAGCCTGCGCTCCTCCACGCTGAGAACCTCACGTGAGGCTTGGACACCTCTGGGCTGGACCCAACACAGAAAAGAGCCCTTAGAAAAACTAGAGCCTGGACCCTGAAATCAGTGCTTCAGCCCAGGATTTTCCTTTCCCTGCCATCCACACGTCAGGGTTGTCCCTGGGGGCAGGGGACAGACCGGCACCGCACCAGCGTGTCCCCCCCCAGCTCCAGGCACCGCTCTCCTCCCACTTCGCACCATTTTCATATTTTAATTAGACCAGCCGTTCTGCGTCTGCCTTCATTAACTGACACCCGCAATTACGGAACGTGTGGATGTCGAACTAGCGCATCCCCCATCCCCACCCCCCCGAGACCCGGCTGGGGGGCTCAGCCCCCCCTTTGTGCTCCTTGTTTAAACATTCATGACGGCTCCTCTCCTACGGCAGATACGTTCCTGTCTCCCACCACGTGAGCTGCTGCCCCTTTGGTCACAGAGAAGGTCCTCCTCATCTGCCAAACCACGCTGCCACCTCTTGCTATTTCACCCCTGGAGACCGTTCCCCCGTTCCCTCGCATCACACACCGGGATAACCAGCAGCTCCTGCTGAAATACTGAAGTGGGCAGCACCAACCTGTGGTCTCACCACGGTGACTGCCCTGCCTGCCTCTTCTTGCTGACTCTTTGTGCTTCGAGGTGGACTTTTTCTAATGCCCCCTCAGTCCCCCGTTCCTCGGCGCGCTACGAGGAGAGCACCAGGATGTTTGAAAATGATTTTTTAATGTTGAAAAACCCTTCTGTGCTCAGGGAAGGAAACCGGTGCTTGCTCTAGCTCTGAAATTCATCCTGTGTTAACAGCGAGGCTTGACCAAACACACACAATTCCTCCGTGGGGACGTGGGGTGGGGGATCTGCCCCAGTCTGCTGTGAAAACCAAAGAAAGAACCATAGAATAGTTCACAGAACGTGGCACGGGTCCCTTTGCCACAACCGCCCGCCTGCAGGGACACCACGGGACACCACCAGCCTGAGACCACGGTGGGGACAGAGCTCAGAGCAGGGTCAACCGAGAGAAAACACTCACGAGATCCCTCTCGAGGGGAACCCGGCAGCTTCCCACCCCGTCCAGCCCCTTCTCCTGCCCCCCGGAGCGGCCGGTGCCGAGGGGCCAGGACCGTGCCCTCCGTGGGAGCCGCGTCTCGGGCAGCCCCCGAGGGGGGAACAGCACATTGTTATTTCTTATAAACATCTTTTCCACGGAGCATCAGCAAGATCTCCCCAGTTTAATCCCATCCCTCATAAATTTTCTTTTGAATATTTAAGAGCGAAACCAGTGCTCAGATCCTATCTGCTGTTATATCCTCCTTCATTTCCTTTTACAGCCTCCAGATAAGGCGGTGACCCACACGGGCCAATATCAGGCTATAGAAAGATGGACAGATACTTCTGACGCCGACAGAAAGCCCCTGCTCCACCACCCAGCAAGTGTTCCCCGAAAGCAGCTAAGGCAGGATTGCTTCAGGACACCGTCACCTTCCTTATCCAGCAGCACAGCCAGTTTAACCCTTCCCAGGGGACTTCCCTGCCCCATCACCTGGAGACCCACAGGAGCAGCTCAGGCCAAGCTTCCAGTTGACATCAGGGCAGCTTGGCCCGTCTCAGGGGGAGATCAGCTCCGGTTCAGACCCACCACGTTTCCCACCATCAGAAAACAACAAGTTTTTTTGCCACTAGATGGAGTTGAAAAAGCCTAAAGGCGGCTTCGCCCTTTCCCAGGGTTTTGGCCGGAGCTCTTGGTGTTGGGGGTCCGGGATGAGGGATGTGAGGTGGGGAAGGGCGGCAGAGATCTGGAAACCCAAGCTCTGGCATCAATTTGCACACACACAAAAAGCAACAAAATAAAACACAACGCAGAGCTGGGTGCTCAGCCCCATCTCCAGGGGCCAGACGTGGCATTTTCGGCTGCGGGGCTGCGGGACCCAAACCTCCCCGTCCTGCGGCAGCCACGGGGACCTCCTGTGCCCGGGAGAAGAGATTTACCAGCCACACGGCAAACGGGGCAGGTCCAGGGAGCAGGGACAGGGACCACAACTTGTCCCCCAGCCTGACCCAAGAGCTGTATCTGCCCAGGCCACCCCGACCCGGCAGCTCCAGGGGATTTATAGAAAATAATAAATATCTCCCACGTTGGGAAGGGTATCGATCTGCAGATTTCACTGACATTTACAAATAAATGATGTATTGCAGTTTTCATTTTGCTTGCTGGGCTGACCCTAATGGCCTTTACATAATTTACTTTTGATTAAAGAAGTGCTTTGACGCAGAGAACTAGAAAAAAAAATAAAAATCAATACAATTATGAGATCCGCTTTAAAACAATATGTTATGGCAGGAAAGAAAAAAGCCAAATCCTTTGAAGATGCTGATATTCCAGTGCGGTGTCTAAAGACATTTGGGAGATCAACAGATTCTCTACTCGCTGAGAGTTGGGAATGAGCAGAGAAGCCATTCCAGGTTTGAAGTGATTGAATTTAAGGCCAGGCTCCGGCAGCAGCTCAGGAACGGTCGCCCCTTCAGCCAGGTTTGTGGCAGCGCTTTATATTCACGGGGAGACATCACTCACTTGCATAAGAACACACAGGAGGAGCAGGCTCCGGCGTTCGCTGCCACACATTTAAATATTTAGCAGGGTGGTTTGCAACGTCCACAGTGTCTCCTGCAGCAAGTGGGAAAACAACTGATCTCCTTTAAGAAAATCGGGTTTTGCATTAGCTAATGTAGTGCCATATGTTCATTAAAACACCACAATGTGCAAAATAATGGTGACAGTAAGTTAAAGTAATATTCTGGTTAACAATGTCCAAAAATATTTTTTTGGCAACCAAACTGAGCACATCATACATAATTAATGAGTGTTCTTGCAATTAGTATGCCCTTGCATAAAGGAAATAACCACAACCTGTTTGCATTTGTGAAGCATGACAAAAAAAAACCCCACAAAAAACCCTATTTTTTTTTCCCTATTTCTCCTTCTGATGAGCTCTGCCACACGACTCCCACATACTTCGTTTTCTAAGAAAACTGGGGAGGAAACTGTGTTCTTTGGAAACACAACTCAGTGCCATGGCGCCAGCCTAATCACCAATATTCCAGAATAATGCTGCACGCTGCCTCCCCTGTTTGCTCTCTCGTGTTCTCCAAAAGCAAATAACATTGAAAGAGGGGAGGGAAAAAAAAAAAAGGGAACAAAAAGATGTAACTGGGAGCGACAGAGTGGCTGTTCCACGGTGCTGGAGGGCGGCAGGCTGGCTGCAGGCACTCTGCTTCACTCCTTTTTCCATTCTTCAGGAAATTCGAGGCCTGACAGAGGGAAAAACCCTCCCAGTCTGGCTCCAGGGATGGGAACCCAGGCTCCTGCCGTACTAAAGTTAACAGAAAACTTGCTTTTGCCATCAGCGGGCACAAGATGGAGTCCTGGAAAGCACCAACCTGTGCAGGGACCCTGGGAACCTTCCCACCCTCCTCGCATCCCCAGGTGCCACCAGAGCAGGACACCGGGGCTGTCCCCTGGGCGAGGGGTCCCCAGAGCCCCCCCCCTGCACCCACTGCTCCCCCCTGCCCGTGCCGTGATTGAACTCAGCGTTTGGAACCAAGGGAATCAGGCTCGGTGTTATTTATAAGGAATGACTCTGCAGTCCCTGGGTAAGGAGGCTCATTCATCCCGGTATTTTTGTTACCCCAAGAATCAGTATTCTGTAAACTCCGCACTGATGTTTGGGGAAGGCAGAGCTGTTTGTAATCCTCCCCCCCTTTCCCCCCCCCCCCCAGAAGCCATCATCACAAGAAATCCCAGACAAAACAAAAGCCCCAGAAGCACATCCATAAAATCAAATAAATAAAAATGCAATGGCACTGACTGATCTGAAGAAAAACAATCAACTGTGCGCCAGTTTATTCAGTCTGCCTAATGCAGGGAGGTTGCAAACATCCCACTGTTTACTCTATGACTTTTTTTTTTTCCCCTTTGGCAGCAGTAAAAACAAATAACGCAGAACCACTCGCTATTCAATTTGGGGCCTGAGCACAAGAACTGAAAGCCAGCAGTGGAGGGGCGAGAGGAGTTCGGCCCAAACCCTCTTCACAAGGACTCCTGCAAAACTGACTTTTCACAAACCACATTTAGGAGTTATTCTAACTGTGATTTGCATAAAGCTGATGCATATTTTTTTTCTTAATTAACCACTTGAATAACTTTTTCACATCTTCCAGACACCGGCTCCTGTCACACCTTTCCCCGCCAGATTAAAAAACACTTTGTACCTAGTACTTCCTCCCCGTGAACATATTTAAACAGCACGATCAGGCTGCTTTCTAATCTTCCCTTTGATAAGCTAATCAGATTGATCTCCCGACGCCTGTCACCGCCAGGCACGTTTGTCAAAGCCCAGAATATGCCTCGCACCTTCTGACAAAGCGAACGCCCGTCCCGGGGGACAGAGCATCCTCCAGTCCCAGAGACAGGACGGGGACCCTCCAGACACTTCATGAATACATTTGTGTCACAGACTAATGGGTGTCTCGGCCCCATCACCCGAGAGCATCTTGTTCTGCAACCAGGCAGATGGCACCCAACCTGAGCAGTTACACCTTGGAAATTGCATCCGCTCTTCGAACTGGTGCAAAATGATGAGAAAAAACTGCACAAAGCTAAGCCCCTCTGCGAGTCCCAGTGTGGGTTTCAAAACTGGGGTTATTTACAACTACAGAAAGCCTTTGTGGATGAGTTGCCCTCAGGGGAGTGGGGGTGTGAGGATGGGGCAGCGCTGCCCATCCCACAGCCATGCCCAGCCTCGGGAGGGGACACTGGGTGGGCAGGTCTGGGGACATGATCCAAAACAGGAGAAAACCAACAAATCCAGACCAACCCGAGAAAGGTGTGATCAAGGGACAGGCACTGAAGGAATGCTTTAAACCAAACTTGTTTTCTTTGCTGTGAGGGTGGTGAGACTCTGGAACAGGTTGCCCAGAGAAGCTGTGGCTGCTCCATCCCTGGAGGGGTTCAAGGGCAGGTTGGAGGGGGCTTGGAATAACCTGGTGTGGTGGGAGGTGTCCCTGCCCAGGGCAGGGGGCTGGAACTTGATGGTCTTTAAGGTCCCTTCCAACTCTAACTGTTCTATGATTCTAATATTAAAAAAGTTTCCAAGAAATGACTTCTTTCCACATCCACTATTCAGTGGATCTGAGTCTGAAAACCACAGAAGCTCCAGGAGATCTTTGTGTCCCCCAGTTGTCCCACTGAAATTAATCCCAAGGTACCCCAACAAACACTGTGCTGCTGGAGTATGTGCTCAGTGAATGACCCAGGAAAGCCGGGACATTTTCTGCGCTGCTCTGCCAGGGCTCACACAATGGGACAACACACTGGTTTTCCAGGAAGGGTTTGTGGTTCTAAACACCTCCCTGGCATCGTTAAACCACAAATTTGCTCAGAAATCCTTGCATTGTATCCCAAAGGAGATGAAAAACAGTCACTTGCAAGGGAGAGAACAACAATAAAAGGAGAATGAACGCTCCCTAAGTGCTTCCTAAAACAAAAAAAATTTTATATGCAGCCTGTGTACCCACGCAATTATGAAGCTTCTAGCTCTGAGCTGTAACAGATGGAATTCCCCCCCCCCCCCGTCTCTCTTTGGTGATAAGGTGAATGGTTTCCTCAAGGGAAGGGCAGGCAGAGTTGCTGAGTTGGCACGGCTTGTGCCAAGCAGCTGGTTCCCGATAAAATTATGGGTCTGGGTAGGATGGTCCGGGAGGGAGGCAGAAGGGCCTTTGTGTCAGCAGCCTTCCCAAGGAAGAATTGAAACAGGTCGTGGATCCATTCATCAAAGCACACGAAATGGGAAAACACTGGAATCCTGCTTCAAAGTTACCAGAAAACGACGCAGATTTTCTGTGCGTTTCTTAGAATGGCTTATTCCTTTGGACCTTCTTGTACCGCAGCTTATAAATTCAAATTGAGCACTTGATTCCTGGGACAACTTACAGGCTCACCAGAGAGGCTGGTGCTTGGAAACGGAGAAAGGAAAAAAAATGATGACAGGATAGTTTTAGCTCTTAAATAGTTTTGTTCTAGAAAGTCTCAAAGCGCTGCTTGAATATTAAATCAATCTGTACTTACACGAGCTTTACTTGAAATAAGCACATCTTATTAAACTCATTTGACAAGGATGAAGACAGAAACACTAAGTTAGCTATCGGTCTCCAGGAGATAAGTTTATGTATTTGCATCTTTCTGGCATGCACGTGTCGGCTTCTCCCTGTGAGCTCACTATTAGCACAACTGAACGTGCTACACACATTTGTCCTTGCAAATCAGGCTTCTGGAGAAGCACGTACCTGATGAGATGCTCAGGGAACACAGGGAAATCTTTGAACACCTACGTGTCCCCCAAAGCAGAGCATCATAAATCACATTGATAAGCATTCGCCAACGTAACTTTACAGCAGGACAGTGGCAGTGCCTCGACCTCACGCCTCCCGGAGAGGGGGAGCAGAGGAGAAGAACACAGAGGAACTTGTGTGACCTCCAAATTAACACCAGTTAGTTCTGGCTTCCAGCTCCTTCCCAGCTACACCCGTTAAGCTACACTCTTTGCACCAAAGGTCAGAAAGCAGGATGATTTACTCCAGGTAACTCCTTCCAGGTACATACATACAAAAAAAACCACCAAAAATTCACAAACCCAGCTAAGCTTTATAGGGGGAATGATTCTTAAAGCTCCTCTTACTCCCTGTTAATGCTTCCTATAGACTTGGTGATAACTGAAAAATGTTTTTTCTTTACTATATTGGGTGACACAGAACTCCCTTCCTCTGGCTCTGTGCATTAAGCCCACAAACAACCCAGGGAGTGGGAGGGGGTGTTCAGGCTGAGATTTCTCAGCCCTTGGGGGGCTGAGAGGGACCCCCCCGCACACCCAGAAGAGGGGGCTGTCTCAGCAAGATGTCAGCTCTGCCCAGAGCTTGGCTGCCATGGGCAGTGGGGGTACAGAGCTGCCCCCCCTCTCCCAGTCGCCCAGGTTTGAGTCACAGACTCACAAATTTTAACTCTATAAAGGCGGTAGAAGCAAAGAGAACAAGCACACGCATCCTCCCTCCCTACACTTTGGAAAAGAAAGTCCCTCATGCATTTAAAAATATTGATCAGCTCAATTGCTGAATGAGCCGAGAGTGATCTTTCCAGAAGAAACTGAATAATTAACTTTGAGAAATGTTAGCAGACTCTTTTCAATGGGCTGAGAAAGATTAAACCCATGTTAGGCACGTAACGAAGGACATACAGTGTCCATCTGCTAGAGGCATTTGTTTTGTTCTCCTTTTCCCTCTTCTCCTGTTCTTTTCTTTTCTGAAGCCAGAACACCTGGTTGTTTAACACCATCTTTATGGAATATCCATCCCAGTTGCTCCCCCATCCACCTCTGCAGAGCTGGGCTTGGGGCAGTTTAGGGAATTATCAACAGTTCTAAATGCTGATTCACACCGGGGCACCCACCGTGCTGCAGACTTGCCCGTTGGGGGACAAACCCACAATGTTCAGAGCAGAACCAAGAACCAGAAATGTCTCTTCTGCCTGCAGGCAGAGCCCTCTCTGTCGTGGGGCACCCCATGGTCGAGGTGGCAGCACCAGCATCACCAGCAAAGAGACAGGGAGAGCCCTCGGAGGAGAGAAACCAGCCCTGCCGAGAAACTGCTCGTGGTCTGTAATGTCAGGGGCTCTGCCCTCCATTCTTTTCCCAATCATAACACAACAAAGCCATTTGGATTTCTGAAATGTCACTGTGTCTACCCAGAGACCCAGCTCAGACGAGGTAATTATCCCTTCCTGTCACCTTGCCTTATTCCGACTTGTTTAAAAAGAAGTGCTTTTACTGAGTCTGTCAAGCAGTGTCCTAGGAAATGTCTCTGCTCCCAGGTTCCACGGCAGAACAGGAGAACTCCTGGGACACCTCCTCACATGCCCTGCTGCCGGCCAGCCCCGGGATGCTGAACGGTGTGAGGTGCTTGGCTCTTCCCAGTAGAGCATGACACCAGACCAGTTCAGCCAGCAGCAGCCCAGCACAGCTCTGGTTTGGTCTCAGTTCAAAGGAATTGAAGAGGAAGGGTGTTAGTACCCGTGTGGGTAAACCCCTGCAGGAAAAACTCTCCACAGTTGATGTTCCTCAACTGTTCGATACCTGGATGCTGTGGCAGGGAGATCCAAAGAACAGCAAAGGGGGAAGGTGCCTGGTTCTCATGGATTTTTATGGGATAAGGGAACTAAACTCCATGGGGCTTGCCTGGAAAACATCTCACCTATAACGATTATTGAAGTTAATACTGACTTCCAGTTATTTACTGCAGGGTGTTCCTCGGTTCTCTATCAACACAAGCCCCACAACTCGTTTCCTCTTCTGTAAGAGCTCTGTGGCTGCACAGGACAGAGACTGTTCCTGATTTCACCCTAAAACTACAGGGATTTTAGCCCAAAGAAAAAGAACAGCAATGCAGGAACAAATAAAGACCAGATTTAGACTTTGGACACAGGGAAAATAAAGGAGTTATTACAGAAAGCAAGCACCTAATGAACACGAATGCGCTAGAGGTACCCTGGTTCTGGAAGCACGTCTAGGTAGCTACCAACACATATGAGTTATGCTAATTACTGAAATAAGATTGCCTCTTGCTTTCCTGCTGTGCACACACAAACAAATTGAACTGGGCCGAGGGGAGGTGGCCAGTTAAATTCCCCTTCTCCTCGGGGGGAGCCTCTGCGGGTCACTCACCCTGAGCACCGGGATTTGGTATCAACCATAAGCACGTGGCTGCTTTTCTGCTGAAAAAAAAGCACATTTTAAAGGGGAGAGATCTTATCTTTCATTTTATATATAGATCAGTTCTGCAGCATCTTGATATATTTATAGTTTTAATACATAACCATAAATGCCCCCTAAACAAGGGATATTGCACCTTTAGATTACTATTATTGCTTTATTGTTCATTGTAACCATAAATTAACAGCTTCCCCCAGCAATGCTGAAAGAGAACAGAATTAGATTACAATGTACATACACAAGAGCCTATTAAGGCATTGCTATTCCATAAAAGTCTTTATAGTTTTTAAGTGTACACCTATAAGTGTTTCAATTAAAGAACTACATGCTTGCCTAGTAATTGCCCTCCCATTTCAGATAGGGCTTTGCAGCAAAAAAAGAAAGAAGCACGACTAAAAGGTGGAAAATTGGAATATAAAACATCGAATATGAAACTGCCATAAAAAGAAAACCATGGGTTTAAATTATGCTTATTAGAGCCATTTGCATGGTTTAACTCTGCTTGCTGTAAGGTATCTGATTTTGTTTCTCTGGACAGAAAACCCTCTCCTGTGGCCTGAGTTCTCAGGCTTTGCAGGACATCAGTCATTGGGATGAAATGGGTTTCTTTTTTGGAGCACAGCTGCCACCATAAATCACTCCAGAACGACTGCAGAGGTCCTTCAAGGCTGGACGACATGACAGAAACTTGAAGTCCAGACTGCCGAGCAGAAGACAGACAGCAGGACAAGAGCTGCGTCCCTACCTGTCAGAAGGATGGCATCTTGTGGTAGGACAGGTCAGAAGACCCAAGAACTAATTATATACAGTAAATTCACTAAAATCAACACATTACAAGGAGGACAGGGCTTCTTGCAGACATTCCAGGTGGAAAGGAGAACTTCAATCAACTTTGCTTTGATTTTCAGGACTTTAAACTGTAGGGAAGAAATTTATCCTTTGTGCTTTGGTAATTGCCTCCAAGGCCACTTGGAGATCTCTGTCTCATGGGAGATTCCCTGAGAGCCCTTCTGTTCCCCGAGCAGCACTTCTGCGTGGGCACACTCATCTGAAAAACCAGCCTGGGAAATTGTCTGAGCTGCCCTTTGCATTTCAGTTCAATCTGTGTTTTTTGCAGCTTTTCAGCCGCTCACTATAACCCAGGAGCTCAGATGTGGGTACAAAGATGAAGCTGAACTTGGAAGGTTATGGAGAGAGATTAAGAGGGAAAGTCGCTGTATCATCTGCAGGGAGTTGCTCTCCTGCTTGTGGCTGCTCTTGAAAATGGCCTTATCTCCATTTGCCAACTTTGGAAAAAATGGCTATTTGTATGCGAGAAGAGTGATGGGGGTGTGTGTGTGCATGGACAACTGTCATCAGCATGTAGTTTGACTTCTCCCATCCTATGAAGATTACCTGGCATCAGGGACAGTCTCTGCAGCAGTTCTACCTTCAGTTCTTCAAGAATGAAAGAGTGGGATGGAAGGTAGAAATTGGTAACACTCGATAAGCAGCAGACATTAATTAATGCTACATTACAATGGAATTCAGCTGAAATAATGTATGGAGGCCACATGAATAGTAAAAGGAAATTCATCATGGTTAATGTTATTACACTGAATGTCAAAGGAAGCAGTGATGATTTGCCACTTACTGTATAATGTAATGTAATCTAAATGCAATTTTGGTTCGATAGCCTTGAACATCCATATTAAGCAGAACTGGCAGAAAACCCAGGATGGAGTCCTATTGCACGGGCAGTCTGCAGGACCGTAACCCCCTCCCAAGTCCAGCTTCTGAGTCAGGCATCTGCCAAGACGTGACCAGGACAGGTTTTAAAGACAGCTATACTGTATTTATCCTCTCTTTTAAATGTTGACTACTATGTTTGGGCATGTTTGCATTTAGCAGGTGAGGGCCAAGTTCTGGCATGATTTTGGCGTGACCTTGAAAAGGCAAATCAACTTTTGGTGGCTGTTTTCTCCTCTCCATCAGATACTGGTGTGTCATCATCCTGACCAGCAACACTATCAATCTACAGATCTTTAAACTTTTTCCAGTGGAGGTTCAGGGCCCTGTCTAGTAAAATTAAAATTTATTTACAGACATCTGGTTGGTTTTAATTAGCATTCATGAGACCCTAGGAAGCAATCTATGTTCCACAATAGCAAAAGCAGGGTGGTTAGTCCAAAGGAATCTATTAATGTCATTTATCCTTCACAATAAATGTTTTTTCCCTATAAAATAATATCTATGCCAGATTTTTCTTGCTATTTCTTCAACCCCCTCAAAAAGCTTCTTTCAGAGTTTAAAGTTTGTTTTGATTGTTTAAAGCATTCCAGAACAAACCCCATCGACCGATGTTATGTCTATAAGGCGCACCAATCAGCACGTCTACTTACACATAAAAAACCTTTTGCGTGGAATTGTACATGATTTATATTGTTCTTTCCTCAACCAATTATGTGTTGGGTTTCAGTAAAGACTCTTCTGTAACAGAAGTCTGTTCAACACGGTTTTGTAAAAGTCTTATTAATTTTCCCTGCTACATGATACTACAACTTTTAGCATGAGAAATACAATTCTGTAGAGATTGCTTGATGTAATATTGCTCTAAAGCGGTGGAAGTCATCATTACCCATTCCCTTTTGAAATAAGAAAAACATACAGGGATTTTTTTTTATCTTTTTTTAAAAAAAAAATCTATAAATCAGCGTTCACTGCAGCGCTATAGATTCTAATTCTTTAAAAGAAATCATGTATAACACTTGCGATTTATTTCAGTGGAGTCCCACACAGCTGCTGTTCCGCTGTTTTGTCATTGAAATAAAAACATTGAGTCTTCCATTGACTTTAGCTTACATTTATGAAAAGAAATACACTTATGTATCTTTTAAAAGATTCTAAATAGTTATTATTTATTTATACAACCCTGGAAGTGTGCGAGGCATTTCACAGGCACGCCAAGAGAGCTCGCAGCCTAAACAGTAAACAAAGAAACCCAGCAGAGAAGGACAAACCAACTTTCCCTTCTCAGTGTTGTTTGTGTCTCTGACACACTGCCCCACCTCCTCCACTCCAGCCCAATTTTCATCTTATTTACAACTGCTCCACACCTTTTCTGATATCATTTACAGCAACGCAGGGGCCACCTCAGGTGGGCAGGTGGGAAAGAGCTTCTGGGTGATGGCTCCTGCTGTAAAAGCATCCGGTTCCATGAATTACAGGTAGGTAAATTATATAGAATTCGATATATACAACCCAGACAGGTATTGCCCAGGCACGGCGAGGTGTGTCTGGGGAAGAACCATCACCACTGGGTGATGGGCTTGAGGCAGGCACTGTTTGACACCCACCAGATTAATGCACCCTCCCCCTGGCTCAACCCATGCCGAGAGCACGACCAGCACCTGGGCTGGCTGGTGATCCTGCCCATTAGCCATGGAGAAAGCTCTGCTTTCTGAAGCACTTCCCATTGTGTGGCCAAGTAGGGCCTTCCTTCCACCAAACGAGATCTTTGAAGCGCAGCACCAAGCCTAACTTTTAGTCTACAAGAGCTTCTAGACACACAGCATTTTTGTCATTAACCTTAGAATAAGCTTACACTTAATTAGCTGCCCAAGGAGGGATGACTGACTCTGTACACACAGGTTCTGAACCACACAGTATTCAGTATCATCCTCCCTTCTGCTGACACCATCTTCATAACAGACCTAAAGCTGGCTTCTTTCCCTCAATAGCTTGCCTTCTTCTCACAAGCCCTCTCCCACTGACCAAAGACCAACTAAACTCCTCACATAATGAAGAGGTAATGAGTTCTTTACCTACTTTTATTTACTAGAGTTTGAATTTACAGACAAATGAGAAAAAAAATAATCAGGGAGAGGCTGAAGTTCCAGTTTTGGAGAAGAAACATCCATCCCTTTCAATTCAGAACGCTCAGGAGCATCAGAATGCTTATCTGAGCCCTACGTCTAGACCTTGCAGTGTCCCCACACTGTTTATCACACAAATACAGTACTTTGCTTGGACAGCCTACACAGCACAGCCCAAAACACACCTTCACACCCCGCAGCTCAAAGCGACCATCAGAGGCACCTGGTGACAGGTTGGTGGGTCTTCATGTCCTGGGTACAGGATCTCCCCCTCTTCCACCAGTGCACATCTCCAGTACGCTGTGGGAACTGCACCAACATGGACCTTGGGCAGGTCAAAAATGGGTCCGAAAGCCTCAACCCACATCCCCCACATGATGCCAGGCTGAGGACATGAACAAGCCCAGCGTGATGGCATCTGGACCACAAATTGATGTGTGGGGACTATTTGCTGTATCAGCTGCTTTGCTGCTGCCAGTGACAGCTACGAGCATGACAGATTCTGCAGATAAATTACGGGAGTGCAAAAATCATCTGCATGCCAGCGACTGCAGACATCAGCCACCACGTTCAGCATCGCCTTAAAGGGGACGGGGCCTTCCCAAACCCCTGTGACTTCGCAACCAAACTTCACTGGAACCACCCCAGTGGAGGGCATTACTGTTTGCTACGAGCTTTTGTGAATTCTGCACAGACCTTTCCAGAAGGACCAAGTCCTTCCACCCCTAGACAGGGCTGGCTGGGGAACCCATGCCCCCCATCCCACTGCCGAGCCCCAAGGCTCAGGGGTCTTTGTGTCTCACCCTGCAATGCCTGCTCCACGCCAGACCACCACGTCTGATCCTTTTTAGTGTTTAACACTATTTAGAATCATGGAATGGTTTGGGTTGGAAGGGACCTTAAAGACCATCAAGTACCAACCCCCCTGCCCTGGGCAGGGACACCTCCCACCACACCAGGTTGCTCCAAGCCCCCTCCAACCTGCCCTTGAACCCTTCCAGGGATGGAGCAGCCACAGCTTCTCTGGGCAACCTGGGCCAGGCTCTCACCACCCTCACACCAGATAATTTCTTTCTGGTATCTAATATCAGTCTCCCCTCTATTTACTAACTCCTGAGCTCAAGACAATATGCCTGGGCCATAATGCAAATGAAGAATCATTGTTTTTCACTCCTTTCTCCATTTAATTGTTGCAGGTCTCTTCCCCACGCTGCTGTCTGCAGCCTGCACATGCAGAGGGGAACTCCACAGAAAATGAGCTTTTTTTCCCCCCCCGCCGTCCTTTGAAGGAGCTAACAAGAGCCAGGGTGACATTTATGGAATAATTAAAGGCAACATTGATGAGCCCAGTAGTTGCAATTTTTCTTTTCAATTGAAGAACCCTTTTTAATCTGTGTCATCTTTGGTCACCAGCTTTACAGCTGTGACAAGTAATTTTTACAGAAACTCTATTAGAGGTTGTAAACTTTAACGGCCTTTTTCTTTCTAGGTCCTTGTTTTTCCCATACCTGTAATTAAGCAGTGCTATATATATATTTAAAGGATTAAAAAAATTCATATTAGTATAAAAATCATCTCTGTGCTCACCACTACAATCTTTAACAGCCCTGCAACCACAGATTCAGCTGCGGCCAACAACACAAGAGGAGTCATTACTGTAACTAAATTAGACCGTTTGTTTTCTCTCCCTCAAATCGAATTGTGTAGGAGCTGCTTTATTACAAAACAGACATTAAAATTCCAGCTAGACCTCAGAGAGAAAGTAATTTCTATTTTATCAGCACTGTAAAGCTGTCTTTATGTTCTGAAGCAGGAAATATTGCAGGGATATTTATAGCTTCAGCACCAAAGTCAGTTTGAATAGAAATGTTACTGCGGTCGGCAGAGCTGTCACATCGCTCAGTGGAGCAGGGAATTTTAGTGAATTTGTGAATTACCGTTTCAGTCTTGACAAGTCTTTCAACGAGGCTGGTGTGTGTCTGGAGCTGCTTTGTGGTTTCAGGATAATGATTAAAGACTTGGATCACTTTAAGAGGAGATTTAAATGGTATCTCAGAGATAATGGGTTTCCACCAGCGAGACCCTCTGAGGCAGACCAAGGTTTCCAAACTTTGCTGGGCTCCAGCTGCAGCTCCGGGCTCCCTTCTCTCTGCTCCTCCTCATCTCTCTGCTCTGGGTGCACACCTGCTTCTCACAACTGTAGTGCACTGTATGTGCCTCATAGCACAGATTCTGCTTTTCTGCCCAATAAGGATGAGCAACATTTCTCCCTCCATCACCTTTGCGGTGCAGGCGGGAATTCTGCCCTATTAATCTCTGTCATCGCCCTCTGTAGCGGATTTAATACTGCCATTATACAGCTGAACAAACTGATGCAGGGAGAGAACAGGATCATTTGTCTTTGCAAACTTTCTAACTTTGTAGCAGAGGCAGGAGAGTACTTGGATTTTTCACATATCTGTGACCACCCCAGCCTTTGTAATTAAACAGGATTACTAATAGACTACACCAGGAGAAAACGTAAAATAAATACTTACGCTCCTTGATTAAACCCATCTATTATCATATATGTGCTAATGGATTGTTTCAGCCATCCAGAGCAGAACTACTGCAGAATTCAGCCTAACAAATGTTCCTTTCATGCTGTAAACAAAATAATCTGTATTGTGGTGATAAAACACATCCACAGCCCAATAGCTGTTGAGAAGGTCAAACAGAACCTTCCAGTGCAGTATCAGGCGTGGATTTACAGTGTTTCTCGGAGACAGGGCCTCTTGCTGGTCCTCTCCAGATGCACGAAAACAGCTGGAAGGTGCTGGGTGAGCAGAGAATTGAACACAAACAATTTAGAAATCAGGACCCTGCAGGTCCTTGGTCTGCAGCTTGTCAGAGCCGTAACAAGCTTGTAGAAAGACCTTGGCACATACTCTTCAGCTTTTTTTAAAGGGATTGTTCTGCTGAGTAGATTTGGATCATAGTCTTTTTTCATGGAGCTGAATTGTGAAAACCAGTACATGGAGAAAGCTGGTGAAAAAGATCCCATCTGTCCCAGGCTGCAGAGCAGCACAGGGTGTTCCTAACATCATTCTTTCAGCCTTTAAAAAAGTCTTAATCCAAGTCAGCTCAGGCCTCAGGCAGACCTTGCTTCATTGAAATTAAGTGATTTAATTAAAGTAGAGTCTTCATAATGCCCTGGGTCCCATACCTGCACCAGGAGACCAAGAGCTGTCTGACCACCTGGTCCAGAACCACCTTGTCCCTGGCACATTGAAGACTCCTTTGGTTTTGTAGGAGAACCAGCAGTGAACGTAACTGTCTTCTGAAACAGGAAATATCAAAAATACCCAAAAAAAAAACCAGTGAGGGACTGGACTCTGCCCATGGTTCCTCTGCCTGCAGATATACAAGGACTTCTATTTTCCCTAACCATGGACAAAAGCACCAAGAAGATGGGATCTACATACAATATCAGGGTGTTATTTTCTAATAATCTTAGGAACCTCACCAAGACTATGAACATTATGGAGTTTCTGCCACTGAAAATGAAAGACAGTAGCTCTCTCTGTAAGCTGGATAGTTTATCCATAATTGAAATTTGTACTAGTGCATTCCTCTCCCCCACATCTATAAATAAAGCTGGTGTTTTGGCAATTACTGATGTCTGCTGTCATTTTGCAAGGCTGGGTTTCTGATGAAGCATGTGGTGTTATAGGCTAATATTTCTCCTTTCTATCATTCTCCAATTCTATTTTTTATGGAAATTGAGCTACAGTTTTATGCACAATGATTCTTTCTATTTTTTTTTTTAATCGCCCTCCATGAAATGGGAGGGACGTGAGTGATGGAGGGAGAAACTGGGCTGAGTGTGCATCTTGGGGAGGGGAGGGGATAAAGGGGCCCCACACAACTGCTTTCTGGAGGGGTCTCTACATAAAGGGGGGGTCCTCTGGCACCCTCGGGGGGTGGGAGTGGTGGCAGCAGAGAAGAGGAAAAACCCTTCAAGAAGGTGGAGAAGTGTGTTTTGAGTCTATGTAAAACAGATCCCTGCCTCCAGGCAGGGCAACAGCCACATTTGCAAACATTATTTCAGATGGGTTTCCACTCTTCTTTGAGCTTGATTTGTCTCCTGATTTGATTTTTATTTCACCTTATTTCCCTCCTCTTCATCTTTTTTCTGCTTCTTTTTCATCATCCCTCTTTTTTTCCATAAATCTGTGCACCTTTTTCCCCCACTTTGTCCCCATGAGCTTCACATCAGCCCCGAAATCCACCTGGACCTTCCACATCCTATTCCCACTAAATCTCATTCCCATCAAAACTACCCTGTCCTCTTCTCCAAAATGTTGTTTTGGTTTTTTTTGTTGTTGTAGTTGTGTGGTTTTTCTTTCCTATCCCACGTTCCTATTTCTGTGTATCTATTTACACTACATTAATTGCTTATTAACATCACAGACCCGACCCAGCTCTTACTGAAGTGGGTGAAGACTCCCACTGCTATTAATAGGTGCTGAATAAGAAACAGAAGCTTTGTACCTAGAGGTGATAAATGTCATTTAGAGCTGAGGGTACTCCAGAAATAACAGGATCAGGCCTGATATCTCCGCATAGCTAATGCAATCAGGCCTGGTGAAAATAAATGCAGAAGCATCGCCTTCTGCTGCACGGGGCCTTCAATGGACACATGTCTCAAGGATGCTGATAATAATCAGTTGTTTGAAAAGAATTAGCTGGCTTTTCATTCTCTCCCTCTTTCTATCTCTGCTTCATGAATTTTCTCTTGTGTTTAGTAGACCCATTTATAAAATATAGATTCCTATTGATTCCCAAGGAGAATGAACATTAATACACTCTAGTGTCCATCTGTTTTCTCCCCCACATGGCAGAGAGAGAGATTTATATGACTTTTCTGGGTATGCTGCTGACCTACAATTGAGTCAACAATCAAGTCACACTAAATTAAACAGAGATATATTTCTTTTCCTGCCTACACAAGAACAATCTGCCAGTCTGCCTCTGGGGGACGGCACGCATCTGCTCCCTGAGGTCAAGAAAAGCCAAATTCATTTGGACCAGAACTAAATTCTTGCACAAAGATCACCTGAGCAGCTGGATACCATTTACCGAAGGCAATTTCGGGCTGTTTCAAGGTATTTGAGATTGAACCTTATGTACCTACACACATACAGGAATGTATACACACACAAATACACATGCATGTATATGCCTGGGTGTGTATAAACACACATGTGGATATACATTGCTTGTTCCACCCACTTCCAGAGATGCCCTTTATAATTAGGGGAACTCTTCATCTTTAGTAATGACCGTAAGCTGCTTTGCTTTCAGCAGGTTCAAGACGACACTAGACCATAGAAAGAGCTTTGAAGAACAAAAAAAAAAGATGCCACAAAACATCTCAAGATCAATTGCTGTAATTCTTCTTTGAATAATTTTTCAGCCGTTATTCAGGCCCTGTGTACTTACATGAAAGGCGATTTTCAGGCCAACCAGCGGTTCTCTAGCTTTAGGGTTTACAGTTTATTGTGTACCAAAGATTTAGCAGTGCACCCTTAGGAAATTCATCTGTAGATTGTTGTGAAGATAACAAAAAATATAAGTTCCTTTAATCTTAATGTCCTTTATCTGCTACTCATTACTGTTCAATACATTCTCTAGGAAGCCTGTGACAATGACAGACTGGATGCCTCACAACTCCACAACTTCTTTTCCCTGTTTCCAATAGTGACATTTACAAACTGCCAAGTACCAGGGACGTATGTACTAGAAAGTAGAACCTCATCCTTTTTGCATTAATTCAGGGTTCAGAGTCTCACTGCTCTGCCAAGGGAAGGGATAACAAAAGGGACAGCAAAAGGTTCATAAGCTCATAAATATGTGACAAGGCATCTTGTCTTATTGCTCCTTTTAGCACAGTGTGCTACTGAAATTGATAGCGTAATAGACTTTCTCCCAAATACAGTGAAAACCATCATAAGGTTTTTCATTTTTATCAGACCTAATTTTTATGCTGACAAAAAAATTATCAGTGAAAGGCAAAATGTGAGCCGTTTGCTAGAGCATTAATTTTAAACATCTGGAACAGGATATAATGTATGCAGATGTTTTGTAATGAAGACAGGTTACAAGGAAAAATAAAATATATTGTGTGTTGCTGTTGCTCGTTAATATAAATTGACATCTGCTGAGTCTGGAGGTAAACTCTGTGTTCTCCTGCCATCCAGGCTGGAATAATACTCCATCTGCTCTGTTAATGCAGCTGAACATCACCTGTCCCTTAAGTCATCCCTGATAGGTACAGGCCTGGAAAGACTATTTGAGATGATATGAAGGTTATATATTGGACTTGCCTAAATATCTTCTTAGACTGCAAGAAAAAGTACCAAAAAATATCAGCTTAGGCTGTTTAAGCCATACAGGAAAATATCTCATCCACACACAGCTTTCATATTCAGACATGCTGAACATAATTTTGAATTTATTTCCAAAGGAGCTATTTAGTGGCAAACAGTTGGAAGCTATACTCAAGTCCAAGAATAAAATTCTGCTCACACCTATTATACTCACTGGCATATAATGGGCATGATGAGCCTAAATGCTGATTTTTCACACATGGAGCCATTTTTCACTAATTTCAGAATTTAATTTTTTTTTTGCAACAGAGTAAGTTTGTGGTCTTTGGCTGAAATTTGTGTCAGTCACAATAAAGATAAGGAAATTTGTGAATTCAAACAAAGCTGATTCTTTAAACACGAGCCTAGACACCCTTAAAAGGAGCTAAATATTTAGACAGGGCTCATCTCCAGTTCAGAGTCAGTCCAGAACCCTCTAAACACTGGAGGGCTCCTATGGAAGGAGCTTCCTCCACCTGATCCTCCTTCAAACCTTTGCTTTGTATCAGTGTTTCCCTAATGAAAACATTCTGTAACTTATAAAAATTATAAAAACCCATGTCAGATCATTTGACATCTGACCCCAAAGACTGCTTTTTTGGAAAATGTTATCCCCAGAAAGAGATGATCTGTTGTGAATCTATGGAATACTCTCACACATCATGGTGCTAATGTAGTGTGCTATAGCAATTGGGAAAAAACCTCTATACCTGGTGGGTTTTTGGTGCCAGGGAGATGTTTTGGGGCTTTAAGCACCGTTGATTTATAGAAATACTCAGCCCAGCTGTCTGGGGCACCTTCCCCCAGCCATTGGCGAGGGCACAGGCTGGTGTTTATCCTGACACGGGCTGGTGTTTATCCTGACTCTGCACAACATGGTCCTCACGGGGAACCATGCTCATTTTCTGACCAAAACATTCCCCAAGAACTTCCCAGACATTCCCATCTCTGAGATGCAAACACCAGCCTGGCATCAGGGCGGCATCAACACAGCCCCACAACTGGAAAACCACAGGAGGAACAGGGAAACACAGATTTTCTGATATCCCAGGATTCCCTTTCTTTGGAAAGGTCTCCAAAGCCACACAAACCATGTCCACAATCTAAAACATCATCATGGGTTTTTCTCCTCATTTGCTTTTAAAAATTGTTCTCTGATTGAATCCACAGGGATCCTGAAGGCAAGAAAGTGTGCTCTGCATGATGAAATACTTAAATCAGATTGTGGTGAGAACAGGACCGGCGCCTGCACCACTCTCACACTGGAAGAATTCGGTCTCATATCAAACATTTCAAAACATGAGAAAAAAAAAATAAGCTCAAGGCAACTCCTGGAATAAACCTTTGGGGACCCAATGAGAAATTGCCAGCAAATGAAAGCATTACAAGAAAACAGATGGAGAATAAGAGAGGAACATCAGAAAATCAAATGACATGTTTAAAAGGGCAAAACATCAATACTATCCAGAGAATTGATAAAATGTGTCATTTTAAAGGATGCTGTAAAGCAAAGAAATCATGAAATGCATTATGACTATGAAAGGGAAGGGGAGAAAAAGCCAGCACATGCATTTACCTTTATAGATCGTGCCAGTATCCAAGAAATTAGATTTTATTTTCAAGCATAAGTGCATATATATATATATATGTAAATATATAAAGGAAGATGCATTCCTGTTCTCTAAAGGGTTGAAGCCATTAGAGAAAGACAGAATGTGACACATGAACGTTGGCAAGATCCATCCATTTACCTCTGTACAACCACAGGACCTGCTGCTTGTGCCCCGAAATTCCTCCCAACAGCCTTTCTCCCTGGCCCCAGCCCCTTGGGATGCTCCTGTGTTTATTTACACACCCTGTTTGCTTTCTTCTGAGCCACGTGAGGGAGGGGAATACGCTCTGGTGTGTATCTACTGGCAAATTGAATATGAAAAACAAATTAACTAAAGCACTTTGATCATTCTATTAGGTACTGGCTGTTTACCTATGGGATCCTTGTCTGAAAAGGCTCTGACCACATTATCTACAATAACTAGTTTAAGAAATGAGACATGAGGTGTTTCAAATATGTACCAATTTACTATTTTTCATGCTAGAGGGATTAATTCTTCCTTCATTTCTTTCACATGTAACACTCTTACCAGACAAACTATATCCCCAACAGGAACAAATGAGGGCAGCTTGAGAATTAAGACTGGCCTGTGATGATCACTGGACTGCTGCTACATGCTCATCAGCTTCATTTATATCATCAGGCCCACTAGCTATTTCATTAATCAGCCACAAAAGGTACTGCAGTGCTAAGCTAGGGAAAGAAAGAAAGAAAGGAAGAGAGAAAGAAAAAAAGGATAAATTAATTTTTTTAAGTGACAATTCAATGACTCCAGCTGGGAAGTGATGTTCAGACGAGCAGGATGTGTTCCACTGAGCAGGGCCCCCACGCTCTGGCCACCTCCAGAGATGTCAACAGCCAACAACATCAACAGGGAAGGGCTCACAGAACATGCAGAAAGAGGTACAGCAGTGAAAAAGTTTTAAGCTGAAGAAAAAAAAAAATATATCTGAAGTTCACAGGAAGGGTTAGCATGGAGACAAAAGAATATTTCAGAAAAAAACCCCAAAGTTGAATTTGATTCAAATGCCTTAATTTTCAATGCTCATAATGGCACTCATAACCCTAAGTGATAATCAGAATTGCAACTTCAGTAAGTCTCTCTCCTGGCCCAAAACCAGAGATGACAATTTTTATTTCAAGAAACCTGGAGGGCTTTTTTTCCAAACAGTAGCTGAAGCATTTGTTCTTTCAAATTGGGGTAGAAGTGGAACAGAGCCGGGCTTCTCCTGTCAGTGCGTTGCAGTGTTCCAGTCTTTTGGATCATGACAGGAGACAGGTATTCAAATATTTTGAAACTGTAAAGATGATGCTGCTTGGAGTTTGTCTGCACAGATGAGGGAGGATAAAAGTGAGGTGATGTCTGGGTTTTTTCTTTTTATTTTTTTTTCCTCTTTTTGTCCTTAATCATGTAAGATCTGTAGCTTGCATGCAAATCAGCCCGTGCTTTCCTCATTTGCAGTCCCTGCACAGAGCCAGGAACCAAAGCTCTGCTGGTCACTGCGCCAGCTCCTCCCTGCAGGACAGTCCTGCTGCTGCCCTCACCCACACCCCGCATAAAAACCACCTTGGGATGCTCAGCTCGTGCTTGGATTAAGAGTCTGGAGTATTTGGCAAACAGAAAGGTTTAGGTGAACTGCAAACAAATCATACAAACGTACTGAGTCTTCCTGAAAAATCAGCTGGTCTTGGTGAGAATGCAGAGTAGCAAACAGCAAAGAGGAAAACGGCAGGATGAAATGAAGGTCTGGGAGTTCACGTCAAAGGCATGGGAAAGGGTGAAGTACCAGGACTCGAATCTGTGTCCTCTTGGAAAGAGACAAGTGATCAGCAGCAACCTTGCTGGGGATTCTGAGGCCAAACAGCTCCATTCACATTTCTGAGGGCAGCATGTCCTACCTCTCCCAGGAAGGTCCCCAGCTGTGAGACCGAGGTGGGTCCCCATCCCAGCTCTGCTGGTGAAGACCCCAGACATCAAGGAAGTCCCTGGGCCTCTGGTTCCTCCCCAGGCTTCATCCATCCTCTCCACTCATAAATCATTCAGGGCAGTGACAGCTTTTTTCCAATGCTTGACAAACAGTCTGAGGGTGGTCCCTTCCATGCTACTGCACATACAAGTGTGCAGTTCTAAATTCCCTTGGAGAGAAAACTGTCTTTTCCAGAAGAACAGAAGACATTAGGGAGTCCAAAGTTAAGACCTTCAAGGTGCATTTTATATCTATGTACTGTACACTTTGTATTCCTTTGAATGACCCAAGAAGGTGAAATACAATAATCAAGTTCTCATGGTGTTTTGGTTTGTTGTTTTTTTTTTTTTTTTTTAAACTTTTATTACCAGCACTAAATATTTATCTCAGGAATACTCCAATTATTCAGTGACGGCAGTGTGCTGGTGTGGCAGAGGGATACACTGGAGAAGGCCTGGCACTCTCAGCTGCCCATCACAGCAGCATTTACTGCTACCACCAAATACAAAGAGAAATGAGGTTTTTTCCCCCCCTCAGAATTTTCAGCTCTTTAGAGTATTTTCACAGTTACACCAAAGTTATCTTTGTGATATTAAAACTAATCATGAATTACATAATTCATCAATTATCAATATATAATTTAAGTGCTGAGATTTTAAAATTGTTGACTCACTCTCCTGTTCTCACCACAATCTCCCCAAGCTCCAAGTGACACTTCTCTTGCCTCAGAACTATTCAATGGGCTGCCCCCTCTTTCTTTTTGGTTTGGTTTTTTTTTGAGCTCCATTTGTTTTCAAAGTAGATGGAAACAGTTATACTTTGGGAATGACTGCATGTAATCCATTGCTCGTGGAACAATAAATCACATCTTTTTCTCCTTGAAACTTCCTAACCAGCTCCCGCAGCTCACAGGACCCAGTCATTCTGCCTTTTCCTCACCTTGCTGGGATTCCTCCCAGTGGAGCACCTCTAAGTATCTGATGCTGTTTTAGCAGGGGGAGCGGAGGGAAAAGCCTCCCCCAGGAGCTCGGCTCTGCCTGGGAGCAGCGCGGTGACAAGGTGCTGCCTCGGGGCCCGGCACACCCGCTCTCTCGAAAACAGAAAATGAGAAACTCGCACACTCTGATTGAAAATTATGGAAAGCAGCTCTTTGTTGCTGCTCTCGCCTGCCTGCCGCGATGGCAGAGGTAGCTGGAAGTGTACCTTCCCCTTTCATAATAGATGAGATGTAAAACTAATTTTAAAACAAACTATTACCGTGAAAGTGTTTCACTTTATCTCTGGGTAAAGATTGCTTTTCACATCCCTCCTCAGCCGCTGCACAGCAGAGCTGAAAGTCCCAGCAAATAATTTATAAAGAATGCATTAGAAGAGATACAGACTTATAGTGCTCGTAAACACCTGCTCCAGAGCCCTGACGTGAACTCACCATTATCCATCACTTATTGACTCGCAGAGGAGCAGCCCCTGGCTGGCTGCTGGTGTTCTTGTGGCTGAGACCGTGTCACACCGAAACCCCATTCGTCTCTGAATTATTAAAATATGGGAAGTTCCAAATTGACTTACAAATGGGACATGTCATAAATCTCCACGTGCACACATGCATCGGCTCTTTAGGCCAAGATCTCACGCCAAGGAAGTAGCAGCATTAGATATAAGACAATTAGGCACAGATTAGTACTACAAGAGCAAGTCAGGTACCCAAGCTGAAGTCAGACTTCCACACGGCCAGGGCAATTTAAATCCTCAATAAGAGAAGAAAAAAAATATAAGAAAAATCCTACGAAACAGCAAGATTAAGCATGTGCCCACAAGGTGATCCACGGTACAGCTCTCCTGTGAAGAGCTGGGCAGAACACGTTTTCCTGTGCTGTAAACATTTTGGAAAAAAACACACCAGTTTCCCCAGTCTGCCTCAGAGTTGTCTGAAACATTACAATAATCCACCACGGCAGAAAAACAAAATAAATAAAAATGCAGTTGAAGTTTCTACCACCCAACAAACAGATTCTCTGAGCAATGGAAGAACCTACTTTGAATTCCTGTGCCCAGCAATATTTATGTTTGGTTTATTTTCTTTAAACTAGGAAATTTAGCGTAGGTTATAGGAATTCTAGGTTTGCTTATAATCTATTTGTTCCTAAGAAAAGCTTTGATTTTTTTCACGAGTAGATATTCCCTGGGAAAACACACTCACCCCCAAACCCAGACTCAATTCACATGATTTTTTTCCAGGACCAAGCTCCCCTTCTGTTTTATTTGTAATGCTTACACATGTTCATATCTATCCTCTATCCTATAGTCTTGGGAGTTCAGAAATGAGGCAGGTGAGGGATGAGCTGCACAAACACCTGGGTCTTGGCTCAAGCCAGCGACATCCTCACACTGAACAGACTCATTTCCAGCTCCCGACCACTGCAGCGCCTCGGCTCATCGGTGTCTGACTGATATCCTGGATTAGACTGTTAAGAATTAATTTCAGAAGCACAATTCCAGCATATAAACTGTGCTGCTTGTTTTCAGATGCCATCATTTAGAGAATGTTCAAGGGAATTGTAAAACAGGATTCACTTTACGATGCGGATGAAGTCAGCACTGAATTCTAAATGAGCTGGATACCGCATGCTAAATTGTGTCAGCAACACCTCAGTGAGCAGAAATATGAGCTTTTCTCTGTCTCTTTGAGACACCTCTCCTTGAGTGATCCATAGAGTGGCATCCTTATCAACCTAGACAGAACAGACTAGATTTTTATGACAAATCTGTCAGTTGTGCAGGGTCTGAGATACGCTTCCAGCTGGGTGTCGTCAGCAGGTGTAACAAGGATGTGGTCTCTCAGATCAGTACTTTTCAGAGCTGTAGTTTAGATAATATATTAAAACTACCTGAAACACCATTCCCTGTAGAGCTCTACCAGATGCTGATCTCTAAGACCTGAGACTGTTTCATAGCCCAGTTTCCTCCCCCCTTCATTGCAATGCTCTTTCACCCTGTCACCTCCTCCATGACTGTCCCCTTGTATCCTAAGTGACCTGTAGCATCCACAGGAACAACACAAAGAGGCAAAGTTGCAGTTCTGACCCTAACAGTGTGTAAACCAAGTGATCTGCAAGCAGTGGTCAAAGAAGGAAAAGAAGCTCCAATAACTACCCTTTAATGATCCAACTATGCCTTTCCCCCAGGGCTTCTCATCTCCCACATACGGATTCCCTCATGCGACCCTGGGAATCAAGTGTCTAGAAGCACACATGAATTACAGTGTTTTCCGTATCACAATATTTTCCATATTCCATATACTTAGAATGGGACAGAGTGTAAGTACTAAAAATAGGATTAGCTCACAAGCACTAAGGCTGTGTTTACTCAAACCACTCTCCTCTCAGAACCTCAGGATTCGTGCCCTGCTCAGCTGTGCAGAAGTAATCAAAATGGTACCTTGCATCCGTCAAAAGATCTGAGACTACAGCAAGTTGGGACTTTTGAAGTTTGTGCATCCAGCCATGGAAAGAAATAGGTGATTGCATCTGGCATGAAAGTGATAGATTTTCTTAGGAAGACTTCCACCTGAAGCACCGGGATACAAGCAGTTGATGAAAGCAGCCGGCTCTTACCGTGTTTCATCTCTCCCTCTCCTCACCGCAGCCTGAGACCAGCCCCACGACTAAGATGTAAGGGGCTGAGATTTCACTGCCATTGACACACGCTTTATATGTCATTTGGGCTTTACCCATTGCAGGGTAGGATCTGAAAAGAGCATACTTTATTATATCACAATAAAAGGCAGTGTGGTCAAAATAGCAACTGCCAATTTGCAGGACAGTGTGGGTTCCAATCTGTCTGTTATTTATGTTATAATGGAAATGGGATGGAAGAAATGACAAATACGCGTAGCTGATACGATGAGCATCCAGACGGAAAGGCATTATTAGCAAACATTCATTTAGCAGAGGCAACTACTGCTGCTACAGCCTGGGTAGTGTATTGGACAGAACAGGAGCTTGGAACAGGCATACCTCAAATGAGCACGCAGAGAAGAAAAATGATGAAGGAAAATATCACTGGCGCGGCTGCATATGGCAGCGAGTGCGGTGCCAGAACTGGGATTCCTTCATCCACCAAAAGGAGCCGAGTTCTGCATCCAAACATCACAATTAACTCTTTGCACGTCCCTCCGGGCTCTGAGAACTAGGAAAATGAGACTCCAGACCTTGCCTGAGGCAGCCTATCCTTGAAACCCGCACGTGCCCAGGCAGACACAGTTTCCTGACCAGCCAGGCTCTGCAGGGTGACATGTAGCTGCCGTGGCTCGTTGTGACTTTGCTTTCACCTCTCTGGAGCACCCCCAGCCCTTCTCCATCCATCCTCAGTGCTCTCTCGAGCCACACGCACCCTCGCAGCAGGTTTGCCGTTATCCACAAGAAAAACAATTTTTCCTTACGGGACTCAAAATCCTAGCCAGGGTGTTGAATATTTTAAACTTGTCACATTCAAAGGCTTCATTTATGTCAAAAAAAAAAAATCTAATTTAGTACAGGGTTTCCAGACTGTGGTGACAAGGCCCACTCCTTTCCAGGGAAAACACTGAAGCATCTCCTGAGCTCAGAGGGAGCTCGGTGACTGCAGGCTCCTCCTTGGGGGAACAGGTCCCCAGGTGTTTGCAGAGCCGTTACCATGACAGGGCTTTGATCTCCACAGAAATCTTTGCATCTGTCTCTAACACAAGTGATAATAAACTAAAACTTAACCTTTTCCTCAGAAAAAGCCAAGTGGGTGCTCCTCAGAGCACAAGCTCCTCTCTGTAGCCATTGGCTCTACCTTTCTCTTTAGTTTATAAAATTAAAAGCAAAGCTGGAACAATGCTCACCCATTCCTTAACTCTTTCATCTCCCCTTCATGACTCAGATCAATGTTTCTATGATGAAGCACCAGAAGAGACCACCACCACCTTGGCATCCCCCTGTCCCACCCCCGTGCACACAAAGCACAACCCTCGAGTCCGGTGCTGAATTCTGGTGGGACCGTCTGCCCTTCATTTATATTCCCTCTCCTGTCAAAGTGATGGTGACATTAACAAGCATACTCAGAGGGGGGCTTTGTGCCAATTAACAATTTCTCATTAGCTTAATTAGGGGACACATGTTTTTAATCACAGCTAAGAATGTGGAGTGATTGAAGAATTGATTCGGAGCTTTTGAAAGCATCACTGTCAGCGCATGGAATTTAATTCGGCAGATGTGGTTAAAGAAAGAGAGCAAGGGCCTTCAACAGCTCTGGCTAAATGAGCTTAATGGCAGGCTGAAGGAGCTGCAGTTACATGGACAGTAGGTCCCTACCACCACCAATGACAGGCTATGCCATTTTCAAGACATTAAGAAATATGTATAAAAACATCATCACCCCTTTAATTCTTGAATGGGCACCTCTTATTCTGCAGTACAGATATGTCCCGTCTGTAAGCACTAAGCCTTTAGTGAGCAGGACACACTCCCTCACAGTTTTCTCCTCCATGATTACCTTCCCCGAAGATGAAGGAACTACAGCAACGTGGTTGTTTTATCTCAGATGTTTCCGCTCCATTCAAAAATCCTCTCCCAGACTCTTAAATGCAAGTGACCCTGGGACATCACCTGACCAGGGGTAGTTCTTATGTGTGATGAGAAGGTCTCAACATCAAGCAGAGCATGAGAGACTCCTCCAGCGAGGCTCTCACCAGGCTTACTGTGACACAGAGCCATCTGCAAACCAGGTGAGATGACACAGCTTTAGTCACAAAGAAGACAGTCCACGTCTCCTTGGCCAGAATTCAGCTTGTCTATTACTAAACAACTAATTTAGGTGCCTAGTTTGAGTTTCTAGATACCATAACGTGTGTCCAATGGCTTCACCCCGTAAGACAGAATCCTTTCTGCTTACCAGGGAAGACCTATATTGCTTCAGAAATGATCCTCCACACACCGACCAGCCAGTGCCATCTCCCTGCCATAAAGCCCAGACTTCTCAGAGCACCTTTAGTGTCAGTGTTATGCACTCTCCTCCTAAGGTAACCCCAGCAATTCCAGAGGAGAGGAAGTGCAAGAACAAGGGGTTCTGAAGTCATCCCCATGACAAGTCTCTGCCACCAGACGCTTGAGCCAGAGCTGGTGTCAAAGCTGTGCCACCCCAACTGGACCTTTTGAAACCATAACTGTGGCTTCACTTGGCTTTTCAGGGGGTAACGCTCTGTGTCACAGCGGGAGATGGAGAAACATAGTCCTATCTAAAGGACTTTATTACAAAAAAATGAAGATGTAATGTTGGTGCTGCAGGAAGCAAATGCAAATACTGGCACCTCTCTCCCTCTCCAGCTCCCCATCAGCAGTTGCCGTTCCCCTGCTCACTGTAACTCTCACTTTCATTTAATACTGTTCCTCAACATATCCCTTTTGTCATCTTATTCTGACCTTGCCTTTGGATTATTGGAACATAAGGTACTGTAGCATTTGCACAATGCAAGAAATGATGACATTTACCAGCAACAGTATATACAGGAATAAAAGCCCCAAGGTCTTTGGTAGCAGTAACAGTATTTACGCAAGTGCTAAAATGAGTGGTTTCAAGCAACAAAAACATACAAATGGAACAATTGACAGTGTGGGCTTGACAAAAAGGGGTTACCTCTAATGCAGCTGGGTCAGCAGATCCAAACCTGCCTCTGCACTACCTCCACAGCCCACGAGCTTGCAATCACAAGCCACATTTTTTATCCAGTCTCCTGCTTCTCAGCCCACATCACCGCCTTCTCCACAGAGGAGGAGGAGGAGATTAAGTGGCTACCTAGCTTTAAATACACCTGAAAACTAATTACACCACAGACTTCCATTGCCCTGACCTTGTGTCAGCACTTACACTCCCCACTGTAACTTGGTACCATTTTACATGTCCACTTTAAACGACCGCACAGAGTTTTGGGTGGTAGATGTTTGAGTTCTGCAGCTCTGATGAACACCCGTGTTACCCCACGCCTCGGCTGCTGCAAGTCAAGGCTGCTCTTCTAATGCCCTTCCACAAGCCCATTCCTCCTGTAGGGAGCTGGGCAGCTCCAGAGGGTGGCTTACCCTCTGTTTTCATCCATCAAACTTGGAAGAGTCACAAGTTCTAATTTCTTTCACATCAGCCCCCTCCAAGGATTTTCTGCATCAGGTTGGAGGCACAGTGTGGGTATTGCAACAACAAATCCTGGCTGATTCCAAGTCATCTCAGAGCTGTTTGTCACTGGCTCACGCTGACCTCGATAAAGCTTTGTTGTCTTAACAAATTTGGAATATGTCATCTAAGATGAGAATGAGTTCACTGTTTACTACACACACACGTAGATATCTTGTTTCTCCCCTTGATTCCTTTTTTAATGTATTCTCCTTTTCTTCACACAAATATAATAAATATTGTGGAAAGGTTAAGGTCAGAAGTAGATGGATTCTCTAAGCTAGTAGACTGGAAATATTCAACGAATGAAATCAGCAGAACCGAAGCCAGCTCTAATGGCTTTCATCTGTTATGTTTGCCTTCCTTCACTAATCTAATGCCCATGTTTTCATAGGACAGGAGTTAAACATAACTTTTTTTTCTTCCCAGATTTATGAGTAATATGTAGCAAATCAGGCAGATCACTCATGCAAACAGTAGCTTTCCAGCCCTCAGAAACATTCGTCTTGAATAAAAACTATACGAGGGATTTTTTAGAAACATTGCAGCCCTCGTGTAAGCGCAGCTATTGATTTCACCTTGGGAGTAGCAATTATAAGATACACATGTGATGTCAATGTTGTTGTTAATGAAACTTATCTTTTCCTACTCAGTATTCTGCTAATTTTCTTAGATACAGAACTTGAGGGGAGTTAAAAATCATGCTGCAGTATGAGTTGGTGATATATTACAAAAGATAATCATATTTTACAGAGCATCATTCATTCCGAGAGATCCCAAACTGCTCGGGAAATATTTGCATAGGCACACATTTTCCACAACAGCGGCAGAAAAGAGACATTGTGAGGATCCCTCTGCCCTTTCTACTTCTACAGAAAACTCAGGAGCAACAGGATCTGTAGGACCCAAGACGGCGCGTGGAGCTGTACCGGTACCGAGCTCTGCCCCAGGAGCTTGGGGCAGGAGCCCTGCTCCAGGGAGGGGACAGCCAGCCATGCTCCCTGTGCCACCAACACCGGGAAGGACAGACTCAGATTAAATACACAAGGAAGAATCCCTATTTTTAATGGCAACCGTAACCCTGGGTGGACCTCGTATTTTCTTACCTCCAGAAGTGAAGGGTTAGGCTGTCCTGCCAAGACCTAATCTGTATTTCCAGCAGAATTACATTTATCACCTCTCTTGATTCACCTAGCTGGTTTTGGGTGTCATTCTCTTTTCTCCTTTCTATTTATTCCTCCATAGCTAACTTTTCAAAGTCAAATTGATGATGAATTATGGAAGACAATTACATTTTATACAGCATCATTATTTCTGAACATCTTTGTCACCCACACAACAATTCCAGAGCTCTGGCAATATTAATGGATACTTCCCTGAGGCAACACTCAAACAGCCCAGCCTCTGATGAGAGGAAAGCAGTTTATGGGGTGATCCATCAGAGCGGTGGCCTGAGACCCGGGGTCTGACAGGCTGTGGCAGCAGCTCCGCAGGGCCACCAGCCTGTGGCTGGAAGGAACACACTCACATTCCCTGCTCTTCCTTTTTGCCAGGAGCCTACAGCATCAGGGAGCCGGCTGGGCAGCGTACACGGGGCATTCAGTCCTTCTGTGCCACCTGGAGACACAACACCCCTCCAGCTTGTTCCAGATTCTACATTATCACATTTCATAGAGACATTCAATTCTGGCCTAGAGTAAAAGCTGTATCACTTCTTACATCCTTTCTCCAACCTCAACAAAACCGCCAGGGAAGGTTAAAGAAGCAGGATCAACATACCTTCTGTAGCAATTTAGTTGACGGAAACAGAAGACCTTCATTCACAAACACAGAGCCCGTGTTCAGCCCTTGAAGGCTCCATTCCAGAAGAGCCGTTCCTGGCCAGCACATACACAGAAGTCACCAGGTTTCACTCCAGCTCACACCCCTAGCTCTTCCTCAGCACTTTTCAGAGCTTTCTATTACTTTAGGGTCTGTGAGGAGACCTCTCCCTGGGCTGGATTACTCAGCAGAAAAACCAACATTCACACACACCAACCAACATCCCACCAGCATCACCCAAGAAGCCCCGTCTCCTCAGCTTTATCACTCCACTGCAGCGATTCTGGACACACCTGCAGGCATGACTCAACAGCAATTACCATGCAGGCTCCATAAATTATAATGATTAATTGATAACAGTAACTTTAAACACCTGCAGTTTTCAAAAATAAACAAACAGTCAATTAGAGAAGCCGACAACTCACACCTGAGTCACTGCTCCCTCGCTTTTTTTATTTCTTCCTTTTTTTTTTTTTTTTTTTTTTGTGGTCCTAAACCTGTGATGATAACCAGAACTGATGTTCAGGCGCTGCTTCCAATGATGCTGTCGTTGCCAGTGTTCAATTCAGAGGACGAGGCCAGGAAGTCAATGGCCAAACTAGTCTATAAAAGCAGGTCAAGGAGAAACAATGCACTGGGGGAAATTAGAGAAAATTATCTATAATCTTGGGGCTTGAATGTCAGCTGAGTCTTCTGGGCAACACAAGTAACAACAACCAGCAGGGTCCCAGGCTCAGGGGCTTGGAAAGTGGCTGAAAGTCACTGGAAAAAGGAAAGCTTTTAACAACGCTGAAATACACTAATTTTAATAAAGAATAAAATATGTTTAAATATTTATAGAATATGAAATAATTACAGCAAAGATTAAGAAAAAGAGGGAAATTGTTAAACAAATAAAATGACTATAAACAAACACATTTCTCAAAGAAATAAAAGGATTATGGCAAAGCTTGCCTGTGAAAATTGATAAAAAGCCTTATTCTTAATTTCCTCTCCATCCATTAAAAACTAGCCATGTGGAGAAATTATTAGTAGCTGTAATATTTCAACCTGTATTTTTAATCAGTCATTCAAATTAATGCAAAGCAGATGGAATGGACCATATTTTCCTAAATCACACACATTAAAATATGTAATTGGAGTTTTTGAGCTTGGAAACTAAAATGTACTGCAGCCACACTTCCCAGTCCCATGTTATGTACCATTATCTACTCTGTCCTACCAAACCAAGGTACCACGGACTCACGACACGTCCGGAGCATCTCCTGTGCCACACTGCAGCTGAGCCCTGCTTGGGGAGTGATTTGTAAGAAACAGGACTATTAAAACTGTGCTTTGTGTTTTTTTCCCCCCCTAAACATGGGCTGGTCTATCTTATCAATTTTTGGGGCAAATATTTGTCTAACTGGTTATTAAAAATCCTGGGTAGTAGTTCCAGTGCAGACTTGAGACTGGTTGGACATGGGGGTATCTGCTGCTCTTGTGCGACCGTGTTGGAGTGGACCCATCCATCCTTCCCAAGTCCATGATGGGCCCCATCTCCCCTCCATAGCTCCTGCGATCCCACACCCTCCTGTTAGCCCGGTGGGGTGCAGTCCTGGCCCAGGCACCATCTCAGGACACGCCGAGGGGTCCCGGGGCACCCACGAGGCTGCAGCAGCACCCGGGAAAAAGCAAGAGCAGATGCACCACCAGGACCAACACGGCTCCCTCTCACAGAGAGGGGCTGGCAAGAGCTCGCAGAAAGGCGTGAAGAAAGTTGCTGCCAGGACGTCAGCGGAGAGGGGAGAAGACAGCTGGCCTCGCAGCACAAAGCACCATCTTCCCCACCAGCAGAGGGACCAACAAAGGTTCTCCTCCCCCCGACGCCCCTTCTGCTCCTTCCCATTCCGGGGAGCAGCAGCCTCGCCGCAAGACTAACGAAGGTTTATGCAAACTGCTGCTGACATTTGGAGACCAATTAAGCATATGTGCATCCACCTATGCACAACGGGGGCACCCCAAGCCCTGTGACAAGGCTCCCTCTTGGGAAGGGTGGCTCCGGGTGAAGGACTTGGCTGGATGCGGGGTCACGCGAACCTCAGCATCGCTCCCCGAGTTCTGCCTCCCTTCCTCCACACCAAGTGGTTAGAAAAAGGTGTTACCCATCAGCCTGGGCACGGGTAGGACCCGTGTGTAAAATAGACAACGCTCATTATCGTTAGGAGAGCTGGGAGAGGGGTGCAAAGACACCACCAGTCAGTCGCAGCAGCCGACCAGAGGGTTGGATTTGGCAGCTCTGGACTAAGGGAAAGAGAAGTTATTTTTTCATGCATTTCCAAATTCTTCAATGATGAGAAACTCCAAATTCCTGTTCCACTTCAAATGTTAATGGGTTTGCTTTCTGATTTGCACAAATTGCCATGTTTATACACTGAAATGGCAAGCACTGAGTGACGACAGATAAAGATGTGCACTGCAAAAAAAGGAACTGAGACAGGAAGGCTACGTTAAGAAAAAAACAAGTTTGAAGGAAAAAATGAAGCTTCCAGTGAAAAACAGAATTTAACGTGCCACAATCTTTCCTGTTATTTCTACCAGAAACCCCAGGTAGAATCCTCTTGTGTAAAGGGGTTCAAAATTCACTGGAAATCACTTTGGAAGGAAAACTTTCCCAGAGAAGACAGGTATGCTTTTCACCAGTGTTGCTCTTTAAATTATAAGTTAACAGTTAATTAATGTTTTCTAAAACTATGTAAATACATCCATGTTACTCCAATGCCACTTACTTCAGCAGTCTTTTCAGAGGAATAACTGCTCTTCTCCTGCTTCAAATCAAATATTGATTTTCTTCCCTATTGGAGTGGGTTTGGTTTTATCATTTCTGGATCTGCTTGTATTCACTTCTGCAAAGGGCAGAGCTGCTTTCCCTGGGCCATTCAGTTTGCCCCCCAGGACAGCTGGGAAACCCACCCAACAGCACCAGGGGAGGTTCAGGTTAGATATTAGGAAATATTTCTTTCCTGAAAGGGTTGTCAGGCCTTGGAATGGGCTGCCCAGGGAGGGGGTGGAGGCACCATCCCTGGAGGTGTTCAAGAGACAAGTTGACATGGTGCTCAGGGATATGGATTAGTAGTGGATTGGTGTTGTTTTTGGGTGTGGTGTGGGGTGTGTTGGGTTTTTGTTTTTTTTTTTTGTTTGTTTGTGGGTTTTTTTTGTATGTGTTTTTTTTTGTTGTTGTTTTTTTTTTTTCTTCGGTTGGACTAGATGATCTTAAAAGGTCCCTTCCAACCTAGGTGATTCTGTGATTCTGTGATTCCTGCCCGAAGGCAGCAGCACCAGCGGCACTGACCGATGGGCTGTGCTGGGAGGCAGAAGTGGGATTTTTATGCAGTGTTGGCTGCGTTATGATGGGCTGGACTGGCCATGCCGTGCCTGGCGGGTTTGTTTCTGGCCTGAGGATGATGCTCTGCTCTCCAAGAGCACTGCAACCACCCCTCGGGATCTGAAGGTCTGATAAATCCTCCTCCTCTGTAGTCAGACCGAATCTCCAGTTCTTTTCCTCTAGGGTTTAATACTTAAAATTATTTGTTCAGCAGGAGTGGTTGGGGCCAGGTGAGTGACTCAGGCTCCCGGTACCGGGGCTGCTGATCAGGCAGTGGGCTGAGCTCTCAGAAAGGAGATACCCAGCAAGGAAACCGTTTGCTTCTGTGGGATAAAAAAAAAACAAACAACAAACAACCAAAGAGAAAACCACCATCTCTGATGTATGTGACAGTCGTGTGCTGTTACTGTAAGACCCAGGCTAACACTGAGATTGGCAGGAACTTCATCAGCACTAAGCGATGGGGGACGGGGCACGCAGCCTCTCATTGCAGCAACTTTTTGGGCTTTCAGGAGAAGCAGAAGGTTGCACACAGAAGAGCTGTGCAGGAGAGCACTGTCCTGTTTTGCAGAGGGGATGCTGTCCCTGGGGTCTCGTCCTGGAGCTCGCCCAGCCCTGGTGGGATGCAGCACAGCAGAGGAGGGGCTGAGCCCCAGCCCAGCGCTCGGTGCTCAGATCAGCTCATCTCACCCACTGCTGCTTCAGGGTGCACAGAGCCCACACTGCCACGAAATCAGGCTGCTGGAGTAAAAGGTAGAACCATAGAATCACGGAACAGCTTGGGTTGGAAGGGACCATCCAATGTCACCCCCTGCCCTGGGCAGGGACACCTCCCACCACACCAGGTTGCTCCAAGCCCCCTCCAACCTGCCCTTGAAC